>CM076579.1:297273031-297873031 GCA_034641835.2 Pinus albicaulis | reverse complement strand
TCTGAGGCTGAAATTATTTTAAAATTTGAAACAAATTGCTGCGGTGTGCTGGAGCGAACGCGTTGCTGCCTACGCATCTAGATCCGGGCCGCGTTCTTGCTAGGGCTTGCGCCCATGGAGGGGCTGGGCTCTCCCCAGGGGCCTCGTCCCCCTCCCCCGCCCTCTTCTGCTGAGGCTTTCGATCGCTTATTGGCAGGGCTTCCTACGAAGAAGAATGTTGAAGCTGCGAAATTTGTTAAGAAAATTGATGAAATACCTGAGATCTCTCTTCCAGCAGAGACTCCGATTCAGGTTGCTTTATCACTGGCTGAACGAGCTCTCATAGGCCAGTTCACAGGGCTTTGGCCATCCCCCAAAACCACTGAGAGCTGGGTCAACAGAAACTGGGCACCTCTGATCAAAGAAAGCGTTACTTCTTATTTTTTGGGGAGAGGTTACTTTCTCTTCGAGTTCACTTCAAAAGATGACAAAGATCTGATCTTCCAGAACGGCCCCTACTTCATGGGCCCCCATGGTTTGTACCTAAATAAGTGGACTCCAGACTTCGATCCTGCTGTGGATGTGCCCAAAGCAGTCCCGGTGTCGGTTAGACTCCCAAATCTGCCAGTTCACTGCTGGAATTGGGATTCTCTGATGCATATTGGAAATGCCCTTGGGAAGTTCATCGATCGAGCAAACAACAAGGACCAGTATGACTGCGCTAGGATCTGCGTGGAAGTAGATCTGGAGGTTGGGCTACCAGAGGCCATCAAAATCAAAGTCGGAAGCTGGACGCATGTGCAGAAACTGGACTATGAGCAGCTGCCCTTCAAATGCCGGAAATGCCATGTCTATGGCCACTTCGCCAAAGGCTGTCCATCCAACAATGAGGATGTGAAAGGGAAGGAGGACAGATGGAATCAAGTCAAGCGCACCAAAACCTCCCATAAGGCTCAAAAGTCGGGAGGCCCTAGTGGCAAAGGTCCCCAACAGGCCTCTTCTCAGCAGATCCCGTCTAAGTCCGCTCCTGAAAACAAGTTTGAACTCCTAAGCTCGCACCAAGAGGACACCCAGGAGGTGGAGGTTCAAAAGACAGCATCCCCGGTCAAAGGGACTCCCTCTATGTCTTCCAAAGATGCAAGTGTTGCAGAAAGCTCAAAAGGAATACCTGTTGACGTCGAGGAAGAGGACCTAGAGTCGGAAGATTCGGAGGAGGAAGGAGAAATAGGCGACTCTCAGGCCTCTGTTAGGAGATCCACAAGAGGTCGCAAAACAGATCGGGAGAAAAGAGAGCAGGAAACGTACAAGGACAAGTTACAGGGTAGCCAACCAACTCTGGAGAAGCTACTAGCAAAAAAGCCGAAGATGGTGAGAAACCAGCCCCAAGGCTCCAAGGGAGCCCAACAGAACAAAGGTAAATAATGAAAATAATCTCTTGGAATTGTAGGGGTATGGGGAGCAAGATCAAGGAAGAGGCAACAAGAAACTTAATAAGAATAGAAGCCCCGGACATATTCCTTATCCGGGAGACTAAGATGGAGGAAGCAGACTTCCTCCAAACAAGTAAAAGAATCTGGAGTAAAAGCAAAGCAAAAGTTGTCTCAGCCCGAGGAGCCTCTGGAGGGTTAGGCACTCTTTGGAATGATAGCAAGTTCTCGTTAATTTCTGAAATTTCAAACACTCACTAGCTGCTCCTAAAAATGCAGCATCTTGTCACTAAAGAATACTTTTGTCTCTTTAATGTATATGTACCGGCCAATGCTGGAGAAAAAAAGGCCTGTTGGGACTCTATAAGAAGCCAGGCAGAATTAGGGAACCTTGACAACATCATTATTGCGGGTGACCTCAATCTCACATTGCATTCCTCTGAAAAGAGAGGAGGCTGCATTGTGCGAGATCCGGCGAGGGAATGGGCAGAGGATCTTCTGCAAGATTGGGATTTGCTGGACATCAAGCCCTCTTCAGGTAAGTTCACTTGGTCAAACAAAAGAGTAGGCCCTGGTCACATAGCAGCAAGACTGGATAGATTTTTTGTACAAAGTTCCTTTCTATTGCTTGGTTTAGATGCTAGTATGCAAATCCTTCCTTGCAACATATCTGATCATAAGCCTATCAAGCTTGATCTCCGGGCTCACCCCGACCTCGGCCCCATTCCATTCAGATTTAGCCCCCTCTGGGTCAAGGAATCCAATTTCATGCAGATTGTCAAAGAAAGTTGGTCTCAGCCAGTCAATGGATCACCCTTCTTCGTGTGGGAAGAAAAACTCAGAAGAATGAAAGCTGCCTTAAAATGTTGGGCCAAAACTCTTTCTAACCCAGCAGCTGAAAGGAAAAATCTCCAAAGTCAACTGGAAGCACACCACTTGCTTTCGGAAGAGGCAAATGTAACTAGAGAAATCCTCGATAAGGAGATTCAACTCCAACAGCACTTCCACAAAGCCTGCCTGGCAGAAGAAGAGTTTTAGAGGATTAAGTCTCGTTGTCTATGGCTTAAAGCGGGAGACAGAAATTCCTCTTTCTTTCACAAGCAAACTCAAGCCAGAAAATGCTTCAACACCATATATGAGATTAAGGATGACAATTCCAATCATAAAGATTTTGCAAGCATTAAACGAGCAGCTTTTCTTCACTTCCAGAAGTTGTACAGTGAGGATGCGAATCTGATTCAAAATTCTGATCTTCTGGACTGGGTCCCCCCTTCAATCTCTGCTGAGATGAACCATCTCCTAGAAGCAAAAGTCACCAAGACTGAGGTCAAGAATGCTCTCTTTGCCATGGATCCTGACAAAGCACCAGGACCGGATGGATTCACCGCCAGATTTCTGCAATCCTATTGGCACATTGTGGATAAAGATCTCTACAAAATGGTTCAAAAATCCCAAGACTGTCAGAAATTAGGAGGTAGCACAAACTCTGCGTTCCTTGCTCTCATCCCCAAGGAGAAAGGCGCCAATTCCTTCAACAGATTTCGCCCCATCTCTCTCTGTAATATTGGTTATAAGTTGATCACCAAAGTAATAGCAAACAGGCTGAAATATCTTCTCCCCACAATCATTCCTGAAAATCAAGGGGGCTTTATTCACGGTAGAAAGCTAGTGGACAATTTCATTTTGGTTCAAGAGGCAATTCTCTCAAGCCAACAGTGTAAGGAAAGAGGTATGGTTGTCAAACTGGACTTAGCCAATGCCTTCGGTCGAGTCAGGCATTGTTTCCTTTTGAATGTTCTGAAAAAATTTGGATTTGGGGAGAACTTTATAAACTGGATTCGGGCCTGTATCTCTGAGCCTTGGATTGCTCCCCTTGTTAATGGCAGAGCAGCGGAATTCTTCAAAGCCTCAAGAGGACTAAGACAGGGCTGCCCTCTTTCTCCCCTTCTGTTTGTCCTCCAGGCCTTCGTTATCAGTTTCTATCTAAACAAGAAAATGCAAGAGCAGGAGATCACAGGGCTTTGCATTGCCAGAGGAGTTAAAAGCATCAACCACGCCCTCTTCGCCGATGATACTTTGCTGCTGGGGGCTGCAACACTACATTCAACCAACGGCTTTAAAGAAGCTATAGACGAATATTGTATGGTGTCGGGAAGTAGCCTCAACAAGGGGAAATGCCATATTTACAGTTGGAATACTCCTCCCAGCTTGCTCAGTTCCATTGCAAGGTGTTTTGGCTTTGTAGCCTCTCCAGCTTGGACTTCTTTCAAATACCTTGGGCTTCCTATCTTCCTCAAGAGGGCCTATAGTAAGGATTGGCTCCCCCAAGTGGAAAAATTCAAAAATAAGCTCCAGGCTTGGGGGCTCACCTGGCTCAATATTGCGGGCAAGTCTGTCCTCATCAAAGTTGTCCTTTGCAGTCTTCCCCTATTTCAGTTCTCTGTTCTTTTGGCCCCAATTGGCATCCTTCAGAAAATGGAACGGCATATTCGAAACTTCTTTTGGAAGGGGGGCAAACATAATAAGAGGAAATTCCCACTGGTTAACTGGGAGACTGTCTCCAAACCGCTGAGGGAGGGGGCGCTAAACTTCAAGAATCTCTCTCTTCAGAACATAGACATGGGAGCCAAGCTACTCTGGAGAATCATTGCGCCCAAGCCTTGCTGGGCCCAATTAGCACTCTGGAAGAAATATTTTAAAGGCAAGAGACTCAGATGCCTGGATGGTCCTCTCCCCCAAGGCGTCTCTCCCTTTGCTAGACTCTGCTCCAAAGCTGCCCCCCTGATCAGCTCCAACGCCTTTTGGATTCCTGGAAACGGCAAGAAGATAAATATCTGGACAGATTGTATTCTGGGTCGTGATCCAATTGGTGATTGTTCCTCTTTGAACGCGATTCATTGCTGGTTGACTTCTGCTGGGAAAACTACGCTGTGGGATATCTCCACGTGCGATGGGACGCATTGGGCAAGATGGAATTTCTTTGACGTGCCTCCGGAGCTCCTTCAGGATTACAATTGTCTTCGCTCCATGCTGAACGGTATTGCCCCCATTCATCTGCGCAGAAGAGATTCGCGTGGCTGGGGTTCACTGGCTGCAGGTTACACGGTAGCCCAAGGCTACGCAAAGCTCTCCTTGAGGCCTCACGTCCCCTCGGACCCTGCCCCTTGGACTGCGATCTGGCGTCTACACTCTCTGCCTAAAATCGACATGTTCTGTTGGCTTCTTTGCCACAAGAAAATTCTTACAGATGACAAACTGCAGAAACGATGTTTCCATGGTCTGTCCAGGTGCTCATTGTGCAGAGAAAATGTGGAATGTGCCACACACTTGATCTTGAATTGTAAATTCACTGTGCAGGTTTGGAGCGAGCTGATGGATTACTGAAACCCCAATTTTGTCCTTCCCTCCTCTATTCCTAATATTTTTGCAAATTGGCATAACAGTTACCCCGGTCCTCCACCCAAAAACAAAGTGATAAAAAAGGCGTGGTCTGCCCTCCCCAAAATCTTCTACTGGCAGATCTGGCTTGAGCGAAACAGCAGAATCTTTAGAGATACTAAGCATGATGTCAAGGTGGTGGCGGCCAAGATAAAATTCCAGTTAAAGGAGAGCTTGGATAATCAAAAATATGCCTCAAATCTCACTCAATTAGATTCAGTCTGGGGTACCTCCCTAAACCTGCAATTTCTTCAAGCCACCAGCAACATTTCCCTCATTGAAGATTGGAAAATAAGGGGGAAGAACAATGCAGAGTTTCAAGAATGGATCTCCAAGCAACAGGTGCACTCTTTCTTCTTTGATGGGGCATCAAAGGGTAACCCAGGAAGGGCTGGAGCAGGAGGTATTGTAAAAAATGCTGAAGGTGTTTTGATCCACAGCTTTGCATGGGGTCTGGGGATCAACTGCAGCATTCAAGAAGAGGCTCTGGCCCTCCTTCAAGGCCTTAAATCGCTCTTGAATCTTGAAATCAAGGAGGTTAATGTTTTTGGGGATTCCCAAGTGATAATCAAAATTATGGTGACAAACTCCTCCCCCTCGGATCTTAGATTGGCAAGGCTGATATCCAAAATCAGAATTTTGGGGAAATTGTTTAAAAAGTTGAGCTACTATCATGTGTTGAGAGACAACAACAAAGAAGCAGACCTTGAAGCAAATAAAGATGTCCTCATCTCTGCTGGAGCAATAATTCGAGACGAGGACGAAACATGGGATCCAATTCCATAATCTGCCAGCTTAAATGTTTTACTGCTTGCTATTGAATCAGTTTGTTTGTATTTTTAAGCTAGGGGAAATCACAAAATTCGAGTGCATAATTGTAGTCAAAAAGAGCTGGAAGTTGTCCACAAGTCTCATAGCACTTCTGGCTATTGATACTTCCTGGGCCCTTCTCCCTCTCATTGTAACCCGAAATCTGGCATTTAGACCCAACAGTTAATATATCTCATAACCGTTTCTGTAAAAAGAAAAAAAAAGGAGAATTGCAAAAGAGCATATAAGGAATTAGGAATATAAGCACAGGGTAGAGGGAAACATAGCTACAAATAAAATCACCTAGATGTTTAGGTCCATGTTAAGTATAATGGATTCCATGAAGGAAGCTAAGAAAATAGGGGTTGTTGTAGATATTCATGATGTGAGTAATGAAGAGTGAAAATTAGAGGCCCCATGGGAGATAAGACTAAATGATTTATTAGATTGGGAATATGGAGAAATCCCTAGAGTTTAAGAAATTGAGGACCCCAAGAGAGTGAAGCATATATTCACAAAGTTGAAAGGGCATGCATCCCTTCAGTGGGATAATGTATTTTGACAAAAAAATAAGAAGGAAATATAAAATTAAGACTTGGGAGGAGATAATTTCCAAACTAAATGGTATTCCACAATTTATAGTTGTTGGCTTGAAAACAATTATCCGCCACAATTAAAAATTACTAACATAAACGACTAATTCATATACTTGTTGTTCTTGTTATTTGGTCATATTTTTATTCTTGGACTATAATAGTCATTTATGTTAATCATTATTAATTTTGTCACTTATTATCTAGCCATATATTTTAGTCATAGACTAAATTAGTCATTTAAGTTAGTCATTTTTAGTTTAGTCACTTATTATCTAGTCGTATATTTTATCTCTAGACAAAATTAGTCATTTAAGTTAGTCATTTTTAGTTCTGTCACTTAAAATTGCTTAAATGTAGTAGTAATTCACTTGAAATAATTGCGGTGACTAAATTTTTTAGTCACCTAGTCACTAATTTCAACATTTTCTACTAGTGTACTAAAACAAGATATTGAATCCTTCCTACAATTTGTGGAAACAAAACACGATCGCACAATCACATATAAGTAAGAGAAATAAATTATCAATCGCACAACAACATGATGTATTTGGGGAAAGAAAATGCTCAAAGGCCCTCTATCTCTATTGTGTATTAAGTCAAGGAATCATGAAACAAAACATTAATGCTTAATCTCTCATGAGATTCTCTGACACTTTCTCAATTGTCTCTCGTTGATCTAGGCAAACTCGGTCTAGTACTTAGCTAATTTTGATCCTTACTTCAGCCTGCCTTGCTCATACAATCCTAGCTAGGGAATTAACTGCTTATTAATTAGGAAAATCAATCTTCCTTGATTGCACAATCCATTATGGAATCCCAATGACTCTATAATTTCACGTGGGAAATTTTCTCTGAATACAACTGATAGTTATGTTCCCTTTAACCTCTGTCTCAACTGGGTATTCCTCGAAACTGACATGCATACAACTATTAATAGCGAATTATCAGTTATATGATTGATCACTCATTGTGAATTAAATCTAATTTAATTCATTGGACCTCTCGCTAGCTCATAACTTAGTTAGAACCAGTTAAACTGATTTTAACGCATTTAATTGAGTTAATTACACTTGCACCCCACTAATGCATCAATTTCAACTAGACCCAAAAAATATTAGAATCCCTCTAGATGCCTCATCTTAGACCCTCAAGTACTTGAATTTCTTGAGCTAACTCGGTCACCATGACTTAATTAACTAACACAAGTTGTTATGAGATGAAATTACAATTTATTGTCCAATTTATTTAAGGGAAAAATAAATTAGACGCCCCACATTCCTCACTCCTGGTGCATCAAAATTCCTCACCGGTGTGGGTGCATTTTTTTTTGTCCTTTCTGGTTTCCAATCTCACTGTTTCTTGTTGCAAATTTCAACATTTCAGAATTTGATGCGGCCTTCACACAAAGACACCATTGAAATCACATGCCCAGATTCTCATGATAAACCTCTCTTAAGCTCGATTTTCCAGAAGAGAACCAACAATATGCCATCATACTTCCTAGCGCAAACCGACCCTTAAGGTATGCAACATTCTTCTGAACACTCACATGATGATCTTGCTCTTGGAGGATGATCATGACCTCCCTTTAGCAACCCTTACTCGCCCTCGTACTCGACCTACTTTAGGACTACATCTCTCTTCACCCCCTTGATGTGCCGGATAGTGGGAATACATGTCAAACATGCTAATATGTGCTAAGTGATAAGGCATGCCAAGATGTGCAAGGGTGTGTCAATGCATGTCAGGGAATGTCAAGACAACAAAAGGGAGAAAAAAGTTAAAATACAAGGAAATGAACACATAAGAGGGTTAATAAGTCATCAATTTACCTTTTCCAAGAGGGGCATGCTAGGCACACCAACACTAGGCAACAATAGGTGCCAAGTGCAAAGTCTTAGTGCATTCTAAGTGCCAAGTATTCCTTTGTCGCTTCTCATCTACTTTCCAACAACTGATAATCACAAATAAATTTAATATTAAACCATGCCAAATCATACCAAGGCATCTCAACATATTCCACACATGCTAAGACTTTCCAAGCACCAACACGTGGCAAGCGCCAATATGTGTCAGGAACTAGTGTTATGCATGTTATGAAGTGGAAGGGAATGTTGAAGAGTGCTAAAGTGTGCTAGAGAGTGATAATGCATGTTCATGAGTGTTAAGGATTACTAGGAAAAAACATTAAGGGAGCACTAAGTAAAAATTCATGAAAGTTAATGAATATGAGGAACGTGCGCCAAAGACTAGTGTTAATGAGTGTTAGTTGTCATGCCAAGGAGGGACTGACAAGGTATGCTAAGCATTGGTAAGGCATGCTAGGGAATATCAAGGCATGTCAAGAATTCCAAAAGTGTGCTTGGGAGTTCCAGGGTGTGCTAATTATATCATGTGCCAATTAATAGTGCCAAGATATGCCAATACATGCTGGGTGCTAAGGATGTGGTGCAGGGGACCAGGGTATGTCAATATGTGTCAAGGCAACAAAAGGAAGAACCAATAAGAGGGTTAATAAGTCGGGACTTTATCTTTTTGAAAAGGGGCATGCTAGGCACACTAATAATAGGTCCCAATACGTGCCAAGTGGCATTGTGTGCCAAGTGCTAATGTATGTCAATGCATTCAACCAAGGTGTTCCAAGGCATGCTAGGGACTATATGCAGCATGCCAACACATGTTAGCAGAGTACGATGTTGTGCTAGCGCATGTCACCATGTGCTTGGGCGTAAGTGCCATCACAAGATGTTCTAGGCACAAAGATGTTCCAATACATGTGGGGTGCTAAGAAATGTTAGTGTGTGCCAAAGCATTAATTTAAGGCGTGCCCAGATTGGTGAGGATCGTTAGGTCTTTCTCATTAATAGAATTGTCAAAGCTTGATTATGTATTAAATAATATATTTCCTACACACAATAGTGGAACTTTATCTAAAGGGAATTTTCTAGATAATAAAGTTAATATATATGAATCATCTGTTGACTCATAGGAAATCTCTATTTGACTAGTTATTACTTGAGGGAAATGATACACGCTAATTACTTCTAAAAAATTCACTGACCCTAACCACTATGGCTTTGGACATATTATAAAAAATACTCCACAATAATGGTATTAAATCGTTAACTTTTGACAAAAAAATATATTAACAAGTACATAGCGTCATCAAAAACTCATTGGAATGATCAATGATGACGGCCATTTTTTGACCGTCACCAAAAGTAACAAAATGAGCATTGGTGAGGGTCATTAAAACTTCGTCACTAGAAGTGTCACCAAAGAGAAAATTAGTGATGGGCCTTTAACGACCCTCACCAAAAGTGTCATTCAAAATGTCTTTGGTGACGGACCATAAAGGACCATCACTATATACACTTACAGTGACGGTTTTTTAATGATCAATGATGACGGACATTTTTTGACCGTCACCAAAAGTAACAAAAAGAGCATTGGTGAGGGTCATTAAAAGTTCGTCACTAGATGTGTCACCAAAGAGAGAATTAGTGACGGGCCTTTAACAACCCTCACCAAAAGTGTCATTGAAAATGTCTTTGGTGACAGACCATAAAGGACCATCACTATATACACTTACAGTTACGGTTTTTTAAAGGCCGTCACCATATGTGACATTGGTGACGGACCTTAAAGGTCCGTCACAAGCATGACCCTCACCAATGTGCTTTTTTCTTGTAGTGTTCAACATTCAATTATGAGGTACGATCTTCTTGAGATGATGTTAAGTAACTTTCTGTACTTAAACTTCTGATGTCCTAGAACAGTAAGCAAAAGATACAAATGAAAACATCTAATGGATATTTAGTTACTTCCAACATTCAATTATAAAGTGTTGTCTTCTTGAGATGGTGTTAAGTAACTAATTATACCTAATGATCTAGAAAACTAAGTAAAGTATGCATAAGGTAACTCAGTAATTTCACTCATTAAACATTCAAACATTCAGTCCTAAAACATGTTTAAATCAATCTCCTCGGAATGAATTTTAGGAATATCAGTGATGTAATTAAGTGAGGATCTGAAAGAAAAATGTGAAAGCATGTAAAACTTCATTGTAAACAACTAATGTATATTTGATTTTCTGCAACATTCAATCTAAAGTATTACCCTCTTGAGATACTCTGTAAGAAGGCAATTATGCCTTAGTTTCTGAATTCCTAGAAAGAAAATAACAATGTGCAAAGTAAATTCAATCACTGTATGAATTAGATATTTAACAACTTAGTTTAGGTTCATCGTCTTGAAATGGATTTTGAGAACATCAATTGACACAGTTAATTGACAATTCTGTTCTAAGAAAATGAATGAAAAAACAGTAAGGAAACTAGGCAACTGTGTATTCTTATTACTTCAATCTTAATTCGATTTGAAAACAAAGTTATCTATCTTCACGAAATATCTTAGAAGAACAAGGCTGCACAATTGTGATTTAATGTTATGCTATTGATAAAAAACTAGAATGAAACATTAACCTAATTAGAAAATAGATTTTATAAAAACAGAGTAATGAAAATTGAACTAAAAGCAACAAATGAAAAACCTCCTCCAGTGCAGGGGCCCTCTGCAACTGATTTGGCTGAAATTCTAGTTTTTTAAGGATGCAATTAAATAATCATTGGCAACACGAACTTTGTATTATGATAAAATGAAGTCTAAATACAGAGTATCAGCAAAAATCTTAAACTTAACACCTAATTTCTGAATCGTGTTCTCGGTTTTGTACAACTGATATTTAAAGGAAAATAACATAACTGTTTATGAGATAAACTTGCTACATGTCGCTAATTTGAATTAGAATTGCAATAGGACTGTTAGACTCTTGATTTGCTATGATAGAGCAAATCAAGGGTCCTGATGCTTTCAGATAACGTACTTTGACCACACCTTTGACCATGATCTTAGGCCTACTTTTCTGTCGATATGGACTGAGTGAATAGGATAGAATCCATGTAGAGATGATTCTATAAATTCCCATGTGGCCAAATTCTTCATTTGACACCTAGAACTATCTAGACCATGAGAGTAGCTACAGAATCCATGGTTAGTTGTAGAATCGGCTGCGTTCTATAGCTAAATTGCAAAAATATATTAAAATAGAAAGAACATGAAAATATAATATAGCAATCATTTTAATTCATTCCTTAAGACAAAACCTAGCATTTATCATTGATTGGGGTCTATGATCTTATGAGAAAGTGAGGGAAAAATGGGAGAAAAACTGTCAAAGAGAGGTTAATTCTGAGGTTCAACATACCCCCACTGCAAAATCGTTGCATGTCCTCATGCAACTTGCCAAAAATGTGAGTTATCCTTCCTTATTGCATTTGGTCAGAAACTTCTGCTAGCACATCCAATTTCCTTCTTTTGTTTTTCTTTGAAGTGACTGTCATCCTGGGCCTTCTCATAAGAAGCTTATACTTGAGGTTGATGATTGCTCTATGTAGTAACTTATTCTTTCTTTTCAATTTCCTATTTTTCTTAAACAAAATTCCTAGATGCAGAATGACATTGTCATAAATTACCCTGTCCAACTTGTTCTGCTACTTCAAAGTCTCATTCTCTTTCTTGATATGTCCGTTCAATATATCTCATTCATAAATATCATGTTCGAGAGCATCAACTAGAGGTTCTTGTGGATTGACAGAAGGTTCTCGGTTCATTGATGCATTTCTCTTCTCCAGTGATTCTACATAATCATATATTTGTTGTTGAACTGGGTATATGCCTGGAGATCTTCTGCTGGGGCTACCATCAAAATGATGAATAAGAGAATTTTGAGGACTGCATGCAGGAGAAATGTTAACAGGAGATGTTATTGGGGTTTCCTCATCTAAATTTATAAGCTTTGTCCCTTTTGATAATGTTTTATTCTTAGATCCTCGGAGTCTAGAGCTCCTTCTCAGTTTTGGAGGACTTACATTCTCCTCATTGATATCCTTACTCCTCTCTTTTATCTTACCTCTTGTCTTGATTTTTTTTCTGATTTCTTTTAGTTCTTCAGAGATTGTATTTTCAAAATTCTTCTGTAATGAAGATTCAGGTATGTTTTTTACATTTATATTAGTCTTATTTCTTCTTCTTCTTCTGACATTCTCTTCTTTAGGTGACTTTGGTGCTTCTTGAAAATGATTTCTAATAAGGAAATCCTCCCAGGTATCTCCTATGCTTCTGAAATGAAACTCAATCAGTATCTTTACCAACCCATGATGATGCATGGTGGCATCTATGAACTATATTCTATTTTGCACATTTGAGGCCATCCTTTTTAAACTATTTAGTAGATAGAAAGGAAGATTGATTTCACCATTTTCTAGGAAATTCATCAGTAAACAGATATGGTATACATACATCCAACCAAACCTTCCTTCACAAGTGATATTTTTTGTAAAACCAAGAGCATGTTCCTCCAAATACTTTTAAGAGTTGAATTGGGGATACCTTTTCTGAAAACAGAGACATCCATACTTGGAATTTTGAGTATTACTTTCCATGATTCACTGTGGAACTCATTATTTATGAACAACCTTTCACCATGCCTTGGAAGTTATATAGCCTCGGCCATGAATGACTCAGTCATTGCAAACTTGATATCTCAAATTTCTACTTCGGTGCCATCAAAAGACCGAGCAAAGGATTTTGTAATCTCCTTATGAAAACCATCAAATTTATCGATGAATTTAAGCCATCCAGCTTTCTACAACAATTCTTTAATCTTTGGGTATCCTACCATGTACTTTGCTCCTACCGGTTCTGATTTGACAATTAGCCCCATGCGTTCTACTCTGCAGAATTCTCAACCTTCAGAATTACCCTTCTATTTTATAAAATGAATTGGTTGCATATATGATGAAATGTATTGAGGGTTTCTAGAGATAAGTAGGTGGTAGGGGTTTTGAAGAAACGTATACAGGTATGTCACTTCATAGGTCATAACCATTTAATCATTAATGAGGGAGTTAATTAAGGACTGTTAGGTGACATAATGTGGAGGATATGGCTGATATGTGGTATGATGGAGATTTCAATCAAATCAAATGATGACTTGTAAAGGAAACATATGACATCCATATTATACATACTTTATGTTTGAACCTTGCTATTTAAAATAAATTTTTTCACTTTACCTTTTAGAACTTAACCTTTTCATTTGTTGTTTTCTTTGGTATTGATCCTTAGGTACTCTTTTAGCATGTTGGTCTTCAAAACATAATCCTTCAATTCCTTGAAATCATGATTTATTTGTAGGTTGTTAAATTGTGTCAGGACTGCTAGATAAGGTGTGGTTGCAGAATCGAATTAGCTACATAATGGAATCAGTTGCAAAATGTAATCAACTGCAGAATGGAATTAGCTGTAGAATGCAGCCAAATGTAGAATACAATTAGTTGCATAATGTACTTTGCAAAAGGAATGAAGTATGGTTATCGAACATGAATATGAAATGGAATGAGCGAAAAAAATGGAATGTAAGTGGAATATGACTTATGGAATGGAATGAGTGTGAAAATGGAATGAAAGCGGAGTGAGATGGAATGAAACTGTAAAATGAAATGAATTTACAGATTATGAACTGCAATGAATGTAGTTTTATGTCACTACATATTACAGAAAATTAAATGGAAAATATAGGATGTTAGAAATCTCTGATTTTCACCCTGTATTTTTTATATAAGTACGCCAATCATTGATTGGTTTTCATACTTATACACTTTATTTTTTTTATGTTTTTTATTTTTTTATTTTTTTTTCCTTTTTTTATGTATGTAGGAAAAATAAAAGCTAAGTTAGTGAAGAAGAAGAATTATTCTTCCCTAAATTCATATCAATATTATCTTGGAAAATATTGACAAACTCTTCTTTTGAAAGTGGTTTATGATATAATTTCAACCGATGACCATTCACAAGAAGATGTACCTTTTCTTCATCTATTGTCCTTATCTTCACTGCTCCATTATCAAAGACTTTTTCAATATCATATGGCCCAAGCCAATGAGTCTGAAACTTTCCTTGAAAATATTTGAATTTTCAATCGACAAAAAGTTCCCAATCCCCTACTTGAAACTTCTTCTCCTTGATATACTTATCATGCCATTTAGCCCTTTGCTACTAGACTATACTCGTTCTTTGAACTGCATCTTGTCTGATTTCATCTAGCTCATTGAGTTTCTCCAATCTATGTTTCTGTGCTTATGATAAATCCAGCCCCAATTGTACTTCCATATTGAAGGTTTGGATCTAAAACTCTATACGGAATAGGAATTGCTTCTCATAAACAAGTTAAAATATCCCAAAATAAGGAATTTCCACAACAAATAGAATATCTAAAGATATTATAAAGTTGTAGCTTCAGTAAATCATGAGCTTGGAAATATAAATCAGCTCATTAGATGTAAAAGAACATCTCACCAGTATATTAATGAACCTCAGCAAGAATATGGCCTATATCCTCCTTCCCAGGTGGGGAAATGCAACAATATAGGGCATAAATTTTTTTTATTTAGAAAATAATGCTATACCTATGAGGAATGGGACTTGGATCCCTTAGAATATATCATATACAACTCACATGAAGAATTAGAGATGAAACAAATCACTCTAGCCAACATAAACAGATCTCCCCAAGTCAATATGTCTCAAATAATCCCAAACCCCATAGCTTAGTTCATGTAGAAAAGAATGAAGCAAGTACAGTGTTATTTTACTAAGGTTCTATGTAGAAAATAATGTGACATAACATATCTGGAGTATACAAGTATCTAATGGCTAAGAAAATGGAGATTCCTCCCTCTTTATACAAAATAAGATTAACCTGGTAAGGGTTTCATGAGAGTACAATGTATAAAAGATTAGATCTACATATCTGGATCTAAAAAAAGCAGTTAGACTACAAATTTGTATAAATATGGCTGTAATATATAAATAAAAAAATAGGAATGAAATATAGAGCTCTCCGGGAGAAGGGTTGGCCCTTCCTCCTAGGAATAAGCTCACAAGCAAGGGATCAAACCCTGCTACTGCAACACTCTAGAAAATGAAAAATTTTCTGAAGCTAACTACAATGTAGAAGATGAGAAGTGAGTTGGCCACATGCCAAGATGTAAAATGTGCCTTGGAATCTCCTATACAGATCTTGCAAAGCAAGGGCAGCTCCCTCCTCTGAAAGATAAACTCATAAGCTAATGTTGTAAGCCTCCCATTGCAACACCCTGCAACACAATGTCCCCTGCTACAGGAATAATGCTGTGGCTGAAGGAGGATGCTTGGCCTCAAGCCCAAACAGGGGAACATGAAGAAAAAAAATCCTCCAAGAGATCACTCAATGAAGGAGAAGGAATCCATAAGTAGGAATGCCTTGTGTTGAACAACACTACATACTCAACTCACCAGCTAAAGAATGCTCAAGAGTCTAAGCAAACCAAAAATAATAATCCATAAGCTACCCTAAAATGTCTGCTATCTTCCTCCTTATAAATTTTGTGAGCCTCCTCACTTGGGGTCCCACCCATTATGGTTTCCAACACCACATGGTTACCTTCCCTCTAAAATTGTGTTGTAGCTCTATCTAGGCTACTCATCCAAACTGCGTTGTTGACTTGGTCAACTTGACTGAATCAACATGGGCCTCTTCCTGTTCATACATGGGAAGTGAAAAATCCAACCACTAGAATGCCCCCTTTTCACGCCAAGATGGTTTTTATGCTAATACATGACAAGTATGGGTCTTGTTCCCCCATTTATTCATCTACTAGGTGCAAAAATAAAAATTTAATATTCCTATTAGCTGCATGCTAATTTTAGGAATATTACAGTTCTTCCCTCCCAAATGTTGCTTGTCCTCAAGCAACTGCAAGGATAGAGCTGGAAATTTTCCTTCCCTCCTCATGTAGCATCCTCATATGATGAGCTCCCCCCAAAGAATAAGATGTCTCATCAATGAAACTCCATAGTCCCTCTCCCAAGCAAACAAATTAGCATTTGGTGTACATCCAAAATGGCTATCATCATGAAAAAGTAACATGCTCAATGAGACAACTATGTGCTATCTAGAGGTCCTCTCAAGGCATGGAGTTTGAAGTGCATGGGAAACTCTCTTTCCCAAGTGAATCCTCCACCCCCAAGCTATCATCCATATAAAATGAGTTACCCTCCAACATGGCAACTCATGAACAATTCCCTCCACCTTTGGCTCCTGAAGTGTAGGTGGGCTGAATAAATGAACATGATAGGAAAGAGGGCCTATCCCACACTGTCCACCTCTCCACTTGTGATAAGTGTAGAAGGCATGCTGATATTTGGCTACAACATGGTTTCCCTCAAGTGGCAAGAAGAAGATTGAATCTCCAAGGATCCTCTCTCCAATGTCATGAGCCATGCTCACCCAAACCATCCCATACAAGATGAATGGAACCCCATCACCATATGGCATCCAAATCAGAGAAATGTTGCATTTTATGTGCAAGTTTGGATGGTACAAATGGTTCTCCAAGTGAATATCACGTAGTCTTCCCAACTGTTGTTTGAGAATTTCATGTGCCAAGTGGTTCTGCAACAAGTTATAAGTTGTGCATGTTTTCTCCTCCACCATGGGGAAGTAAGCATCAATGTATATCAGCTATACATAATCAAAATAACAATACACTTTCCCAAAATCATGTATATATGGGCTACTAGCATTACAAATATTGGCCCTAAAGTGACCATGGAACCCAAAAATACTCTTTCTCTCTTGTGGAGAAATGCACTGTTCATATATGGTGAGAAGATACAAATACTCAATGAAGTAATCAATAAGTACAGAAATGTATTTCTTATCATGCATGGTGAGTAAGCTGAAAGTGAGGTCCATGAATGAGTCCTCCCATGAGAACCTTCCCATAAAATTATGTAGAATGAGAGAGTGCATACTCCCCTTGGAACACTCCATCAAATAAATCATACTCCCAAATGACAACGTTGTAGGCCTTAGTGATAAGGCTCTTGTCACTCCATGACTTTCCCCTTTGACATTCCATATGAAAAAGCCATCCATCCACCACATACCTCCTGAAAAAAGGTATGATCCAAGATGGCCAAACTCTCTCAAGAGTAGCCAACGCAGCTTTGCTTCTTTCTGCCCTATGTCATAGATCTACAAGTGGCTCACCAACCTCTTTCTCTCCATCCATCTCCAGTCATCCAAATGTGGATGCCTCCAATCATTCTCCCACTTGGTATCTCCCCAATGAAGACTACCAATCTCCCAAATTAGATCTTTCTCCTTACACCTCATGGGGAATTAAGATGTAACCCCTTGGAAATCTCCTATAGAATACCTCTCATCAATAATCCTCTTGAATCCAAAAGAATCCAAGTGTGCTAAAGGCTAAACATCATCAATAAGTGGCACAACACTCATCATGCCCTCCAAAATCTTACACCCTAACCCCTCATGCTGCATGCAACTCAATAACGGTAAAAAGGAATGAATTTTTATCCATTCTTGGAACAAACCCAAGTTTCACAGTGCTATGCAAGCTTGTGGCTCCTCATCAAAAATGTGTTTTGTTCTTTGACCATGTGGAGACAACTCCCCAAGATTTTCCATAAGATTTATTGAAAGGATAAAAAATGGAAATCCATGCATACCTTGGTGAGTCCTAGGAACATCTTGTATGGCTACAAGATTTCCTTCATCCCTTGTGTTGGCTGATCCAAGTACTGATACAAATGGCTGCCCCTCCGTGATTGTGACAGTGCTCGTACAAGGCTCCTTAAGTGGAGAAGAGGGCTCCTCCTTCTCTGATCTTCTACTGTGAAATCTCTTGGTTACCCGGTGAGTGAAATCTATAAAGGTGGATACTCTTTCATGATTCATATGGCTGAACCACTAGGTACTTGCCTTACCCCCCAAGTGCTGCGCTAAGATCTCCACAACCTCTCTTTCCACTACTAGATGTAGTAGGAAGAATGCTTCTAACTTCATCACCCCAGATTCTGTTGTACATAAGTGTGATCCATCAAAGGCAGACAATAGGAAGCTATTGCCCCTTATCATCCTGCTGCTGCATGGCCTTCTTTCCTCTCTCATTTGGATAAAATAAGGAATATCTAGGGTCTCTTTGACAACGATAGGTTGACACTTGTATTATGCCAAATATCCACTTAGGATCTCATGCTCTAAGTGGTCTTCTTTCTCTTCATTTCATCTATGAGAATAGGAAGTGCATGGGTCTTCTTATTCCTCTTGAAAACTTCTAGAGGTATCACTACAACTTTCTTCTTCTTGAAACCCTCTTGGAGTCTCATTGCATCTTTCTTTTTCCATCGGTTGAACCTCCTTGGAGAGGCTCCTCTTAGATCTGAAAATTGATGAGAGTAATATCATCCTCTCCATCATTATAATCTCCTCCTCTTCTTTATCTTTTGGATTGGATATAAAATCCATAGGCTGAGCCAAGATGGCAACTTTGATACCACTGAAATATCCCAAAATAGGGAATTTCCACAAAAAATAGAATATCTAAAGATATTATAAAGTTGTAGCTTCAAAAAATCATGATATTGGAAATATAAATCATCTTATTAGATGTAAAAGAACATCTCACCAGCAGATGAATGAACCTCAACAAGAATATGGCCTATATCCTCCTTCCCAAGTGGGGAAATGCAGTAATATAGGGCATCAAACAACTATCTTCAGAAAATAACGCTATACCTGCGATGAATGGGACTTGGATCCCTTATAATATATCATATACAAATCACATGCAGAATTAGAGATGAAACAAATCACTCTAGCCAAGATAAACAGATCTCCCCAAGTCAATATGTCTCAAATAAGCCCAAACCCCATAGCTTAGTTCATGCAGAAAGGACTGAAGCAAGTAAAACATTATTTTACTAAGGCTTTATGCAAAAAATAATGTGACATAACAGATTTGGAGTCTACAAGTATCCAATGGCTGAGAAAATGGAGATTCGTCCCTCTTTATACAAAATAATATTAACCATGCAAGGGTTTCATGAGAGTACAATGTATAAAAGAGAATATATATAGATATGGATCTAAAAAACATATTTAGACTGAAAATATATATAAATATGGCTGTAATATACAAATAACAGAAGAGGAATGAAATATAGAGCTCTCCAGGAGAAGGGTTGGCCCTTCCTCCTAGGAATAAACTCACAAGCAAGGGATCAAACCCTGCTACTGCAGCACTCTAGAAAATGACACAGTTTCTGAAGCTAACTAAACTGTAGAAGATGAGAAGTGAGTTTTCCACATGCCAAGATGTAAAATATTCCATGGAATCTCTTGTACGGATCTTGCAAAGCGAGGGGAGCTCCCTCCTCTAAAAGATAAGCTCAGGAGCTGGTGTTGTAAGCCTCCCACTACAACACCCTGCAACACAACGTCCCCTGCTACAGGAATAATAAATCTGTGGCTGAAGGAGGATGCTTGGCCTCAAGCCCATATGTGGGAATATGAAGAACAAAACTCCTCCAAGAGATCACTCAATGAAGGAGAAGGAATCCCTAAGAAAGAATGCCTTGTGCTAAACAACACTGCATACTCAACTCAACAGCTGAAGAATGCTCAAGAGTCTAAGTAGACCAAAAAAAATAATACATAAGCTACCCTCAAATGTCTACTATTTTCCTCCTTATAAATTTTGTGAGCCTCCTCACTTTTGGTCCCACCCATTAGGGTTTCCAACATGACATGGTTACCTTCCCTCCAAAACTACGTTGTAGCTCTATCTAGGCTACTCATCTACACTGCACTGTTGACTTGGTAAAATTGAATGAATCAACATGGGTCTCTTCCTGTTCATACATGGGAAGTGAAAAATCCAGCCACTAGAATGCCCCCTTTTCACACCAAGAGGGTTTTTATTCTAATACAAGACAAGTATGGGTCTTTTTCCCCCATTTATTCATCTACTAGGTGAAAAGATCAAAATTTAATATTCCTATTACCTGCATGCTAATTTTAGGAATATTCCACAAATTCATAGGGAGTATGTCTGGTTGTGTTCCTCCATGTAGTTTTGTAGGCTGATAAGGCTTCAGGAAGCCTTTATGCCCATTCTCTTTTATGTAGATGTACAGTCTTAGTGAAAATTCCTTCAATCACCTTATTGGTATATTCAACTTGACCATTTTCCTATGGATGATGAGTAGACTTTCTTTGCTTGATCTTGTAATCTTCCACGAGTATTTTCACCACCTTATATGTAAAATAAGATCCCTGATCCATCACAATTTCTTTGGAACACCAAAACAAGTGAAGATATCCTCAAAAAGAAAATTAACTACATATCATTCATTAGAAAAATGTAATGCTTTAGCCACTACCCACTTAGTGACATAATCATTGCATACCAATATATACTTTTTTGTTTAGATGGGGGATTGATAGGTCCAACAAAATCCAAGGCCCATTTTTCAAAAGGTTCTATGAGTAACTGAGGTTGTAATGGTATTTCATATGATGGAGCAGGATTCCCTGCCATTTGGCAGCTATCACATCTTTTGACATATTCTTTGGCATCACTGAAGATGGATGGCCAATAATATCCTAAATGAAGGATTTTATAGGGTGTCCACTTGTCAGCAAAGTTTCCACCACAATGTTCATCATGACATGCTTTAAACATTTCAGGCATTTCATCTTCTCGGACAAATCTTCTGATAATGAGATCAGGACCTGTCTTATACAATTCATTAGTAATCCATGAGTATCTTGCACTTACTTGAATACTTTTTCTTTTCTCTCTAGAAAGAAAATGTGAAGGTAATTTTCCTGTAACTAAGTAATTGGAAATATATGAAAACCAAGGAGTCTGAGTAGTTATTGCAAAAATATATTCATTAGTAAATTTATCTTCAACTGGAGTTTCATCTTCGATATTTTGAATTCTAGACAAGAAATCAACAACTGTGTTTTGTTTTCCAGGTTGGTCTAGAGTAGTAATGTTGAATTCTTGCAGGAGTAATAACCATCTTGTAACTCTACCATTAGTAATATATTTACTCATTAAGTATATAATTTCAGAGTGATATGTATGAACAAAGGTTTCATAGCCTGTTATATAATGTCTAAATTTGTTGATAACATGAACAACAACTAAGAATTCCTTTTTAGTTATAGTGTAATTTAACTCTGTGGGAGTCAAATTCCTGCTTTTGTAATAGATGGAATAGGGGATCAAATATTTTTGTCCTAATACAACTCCTAGAGTTTTATCTGAAGCATCTGTTGAAATGTGAAAAGGTAGTTTCTAGTTTGGACCTCTTAAGATGGGTGCTTTATAAATTTTTTCTTTTAAAGTCTCAAATGCTAACTAGCAATCAGGATTCCAACTAAATTCAAAATCTTTGGTGAGTAGTTTGAAGAGTGGGGATGTTATTTTGGTGAAATATTCTATAAATCTTCTATAATACCTTGTGAATCCTAGAAAACTTCCATCCTTTTGACAACTTGGAATTGATAGTTTGGAGATGACTTCAACTTTAGATTTATCAACTTTAATTCCATCTCCTAAAATGTGATGTCCTAAAACAATCCCTTCTGTAAACATCATGAAACATTTTTCATGGCTTAGTGAAAGGTTTGCTTCCTTACATCTTTTAAGAACCTTTTCCAAATTTTCTAAAGCTTCTTCAAATGTATTACCATAAACTGTAAAGTCATCCATATACACCTCTACACAATCATGTATTAGATCAGAAAAAATTCCTAGTACTACCCTTTGGAATGTTGTAGGTGCATTGTAAAATCCAAAAGGAAGTACTTGGTAGGCATAAGTCCCCCATGGAAAGGTGAATGTGGTCTTATCTTGATCTTCAGGTGCTACCTAAATTTTATTGTAACCACTAAAACCATCCAGGAATGAGAAATACTTTTTACCTACTAATGTATCCAACACTTGATCTATAAAGGGTAAAGGAAAATGATCTTTTAGGGTAGCTCTATTCAATTCTCGATAATCAATGCATACCCTCCATTTACCATTCTTTTTAGGCACAATCAATAGAGGGGAAACCCACTAACTGTCTAAAATTGGGTAAATGAAGTTTACATTCAACAATTTTCGCAACTCCTTTTTCACAATTTCCCTAAGATTTCAATTCATCCTTCTTTGAGGTTTTCTGATAGGTTTACAATTTTCCTCAATGTGGATGTGATGTATACAAGTCTTAGGACTAATTCCTTTCATGTCAGTGTATTCCCATGCATATGCAGAAGAATTTTGTTGTAATGTTTTGATTAGCTTTTCTTATTGTAATTTTTCCAGGTTATTTTTTATGTTCAAGGTTTTTCCTATAAAGATTTCAATTGTACAGCTACCAAATTCCTCCATAGAATAAAGAGACATCTTCCTAGATGACAAACATTCAATATTGGATTTTTCTTGAAATTCATCATGTTCATATTCTAGAGATGATTCATAATTTTCCATTGAATTTAATATTTGACTATCTTCACGAATGGTTGAAATAATAAAGAGAGGCTGCATATCATTTTCATCATCAATCCATTCTTTCTTATCTATTTCTGTGACTGTTCTTGCTGGAGGATATAGAGTGAATTTCTTAGTTGAGTTACCATCAGAAATATACATGTCACCAGATCTATAGCTAATGAAAGCATTAGATGCAGCCAACCAAGGTCTTCCTAATATAAGTGATGTCCTCTTAGATTGTTCTTAGGGGTTAAGATCATAAAATCAACAAGGTATTCCAAAGAATCTAAGGACACTGAAATATCTTCTAACACACCATATGGCTTGATATAGATCTATCTGCTAATTGTAGTAATGTAGGTGTATAAAGAAGATTAGGAAGCTTGAGTTGTTCCATAGTTTGTTTTCTCATGATGTTTATTGATGCTCCTAAATCAATCAATGTATTTGGAATTTCAACTCCGTTGATATGTGTTTTTACAACTAGATTTCCTGGATCTAAATATTTTTGTATAGCAATTTTTCCCATCATTATTTTTGCTATTTTTCCTACAAGCTGAATTCTTTTTATTTCTTTTATTTTTCTTCCCAGTTTATTCATACTCAACTCCTTTATTGTTATAGCTAGAATTGGAATTTCCTTGATGGCTTGTAACAAAGGGATTTTGATACAAACATTTTTCAATTCATCTAGAAAATCATAATTAG
The DNA here is from genome assembly GCA_034641835.2 of Pinus albicaulis. Classification (NCBI taxonomy): domain Eukaryota; kingdom Viridiplantae; phylum Streptophyta; class Pinopsida; order Pinales; family Pinaceae; genus Pinus; species Pinus albicaulis. Next base: position 297,849,607 of record CM076579.1, on the reverse strand, counting down.
GCAACATAATATGCTTTTCTACCCCTCTATCAACTTGTAATCTTTTAGGAAAAGGAGATGTGGATGTAGATACTGATGGTTGCTCTATGATAGGATTTTATTTTATTGGTTCTTTTTGTTTTTGCTTTTTAGAATTTTGGTTTTGAAGAGTTGTTCCTTCTTCAAAAAATTTATTGGGCTGTAGAGAATATTCCTCAGAATTATCTTGTTCTTGAATGACTACAAAATGCTTTTTCTTTTCTAATATCCTACCAGATCTAAGTTGGACATCATTGAGATCTAGAGGAGTAATCATGTAGGTTGGAAATTGCTATCCTTCTATCATATAAGTATTCTGAGGATTTTTATTGTTTAGGTTTGGCAATGGTTGGGTAGGTAGATGATTTGGTCACTGAGGGAATGGTAGTGAGAGTTGTGGATTTTTGTTTTGGTTTTGGAGTTGGGGTTGTTGATTTTGTTGAGGAATTTGTTGGGGAGGATAGTTTGGATATCATGGAGGATATTGATAGTATTTAGAGAATATTCCATAGGGATTTTTCATTCCTTGAGCCCAAGGTTGAGATTGAGCCCAAGGTTGCAGCCAAGAATTTCAATTTGGTGGCGATTGAGTATACATCTGGTTATCAAAACCTTGAGGTTTTGGCCCTTGCCATGGTATTCTAGAGACAAAGAAAAGAGTTTCTATTGGATTTGAAGTTGTTTCTTCTTAAAAAACAGCCTTAAGACCAAGAATTGAAGGACAAATCTTAGTCTTATGACTTTCTGAACAAATCATACAAGTCTCTATGAATTTTGCGTCAAGAGGACATTCTCTTAAAGCATGCTTCTTTCTGCATTTGGGACAGAAAATACCTAAAGCATCAGTCTCATCTTTCTGCTTGTTTTGTAACTTAAGGGTGTCTATCTATTCACTAAAACTCTATATTTTAAATTCATCAAGCATGTTTCCAATTTCTGCCCTATTCACTGTTCCAATTTCAGATCCATTTACCCTAGCAAGAGTAGGATCTCTTGGACATTTCCTAGTTTTTTATTTTCCTCTTGAGAGATCAATACATAGTTACCCAATGTCAGTAATGGCAGTTGAGAGATGTCCCGCTTTCCCATAATGTTAAGGATGTCTATCAAATCATCTCTAATGGCTTTCAACAAAAGAGCTTTTAGAGTGTCTTGAACTAAATTATCCATTTTTTCTCTTTTTTTGTTATAGTTGAATCTTTCAATTAAATCCTTCCAAATTCTCATCCTCTCTTTGCATCATTTTAATCACTTCATCCTTGTGATTGACAGGTATGAAATAATCCAAATACCTCTCTAAAAATGCTCACTTCATATCAATCCATGTTCTAATAGAGTGAGTGATTAGACTCATAAACCATTTTAGAGTTTCTCCCTTCAATCTTGAAGGAAAAAATTTGAGTTTTTTAGAGTCTTGTAAATAATAATAAGTTCTGCACAAGACTTCAAATTCAAATAAAAATGTTTCAGGGTCTTCACTTTTCAATCCATGAAAGTTTGGGAGGACAAAAGGTGAGATATTTTTCATTGTGGAATTTGTATCTTCATTAGCTATATGGAATCCAAAAGAACTCTCAATTACCATATTTCTTCTGCCTCCTTCTACATTTCCTCTACCTCTTCCTGTATCTTCTCTTCTACCTCTACCTCTATCTCATCCTCAAAATATTACATTTTCTCCATTTATGATTTCTCCTTCTCCTTCTCCATCTTCTCCTCTTCCCGCCATTATAGATTCTTAAGAGCTAATATGAGAGTCAACTTGCAAGGTTAACTTCTCTTCCTCTGGTTCTTCTATCAATGGTATGTTGAAGAAAGGTTCTTCTTCTTCCTCTCCACTAGGGATATCTAATGCTTCAGCTGGAATATGTTCCCCTGTAGAAGTGAAAAAGGTTACTCCTTCTGTTGGAGACCTAGGATCTTCTTCTTCTAAGACTGTCTCAGAAAATGAAGTAGGGGATCCTCCTAATTGAATTTCTGACCTTAGAGCTTCACGAATTCTATAGCTAGTAAACTATGGAATATAAGTTTGAGATGGAGGTGTATCACTTCTTAATCTTGGTGGAGTAAGTGGTGTTGTAGGGATTAAACTCCTGCCTCTAGCTATGAATATGCCCCTAGAGTCTCTTTCTCTACGTATATAAATTTTTTTAGATGTAATAAATGAGGTTACCTAATTACACTTCCCTGGAAACAACACCAATATGTTTAGTCAATTTAATGTCTTAAATTTCTTGTATTAATTATCAACTGAGGTTTCTAAACTGATGAAGTGTGGTGCACTGTATGCGCTTAGTTAACCTTTCTCTTACATCGTCGTTTTGTAATTTATATTGTTTTGGGGGGTTTTTATTCTTTGATGTCTAATAATGTTTAATCTAAAAGTATGAAAAGATTTAAATGAATCTAATGAATTTTAAGAAGGAAGAAATGGAAGTGTTCCTAAGTTAATCTAATTTTCATAAAAATAAACCAAATTTTTTTGTCTAGTTAAGACCTAATTAGGAAATATAGAGCATCTATATTATCCTATCATTAGTCCTATTCCCTAGATTTAATTCTAAAAGCTGAGATTGAAATTGAAGTGCTTGTCTTAAGTAAAAGCAGAATATGAAAACAACTACTATAATTTTGGTTACTTCAACATTCATTTATGAGGTATGATCTTCTTGAGATGATTTTAAGTAAATGTCTGTACTAGAACTTCTGATGTCCTAGAACAGTAAGCAAAAGATGCAAAGGAAAACATCTAATATATATTTAGCTACTTCCAACATTCAATTATGAAGTGTGATATTCTTGAGATGGTGTTAAGTAACTAATTATACCTAATGATATAGAAAACTAAGTAAAGTATGCACAAGCTAACTCAGTAATTTCACTCATTAAACATTCAACCATTCAGTCCTAAAAAATGTTTAAATCAATCTCTTTGGAATGACTTTTAGGAATATCAATGATGCAATAAAGTGAGGATCTGAAAGAAAAATGTGAAAGCATGTAAAACTTCATTGTAAAAAACTAATGTATATTTGAATTTTTGCAACATTCAATGTGAAGTATTACCCTCTTGAGATGCTATGTGATAACTCAATTATGCATTAGTTTCTAAATTCCTAGAAAGAAAATAACAATGTTCAAAGTAAATTCAATCACTGTATGAATTAGATATTTAACCATTTAGTTTAGGTTCATCATCTTGAAATGGCTTTTGAAAACATCAATTGAAACAGTTAATTGAATATTCTATTCTAAGAAAATGAATGACAAAACAGTAAGGAAACTAGGAAACTGTGTATTCTTATTACTTCAATCTTAATTCGATTTGAAAAAAGAGTTATCTGTCTTCATGAAATATCTTAGAAGAAAAAGGCTACACAATTGTGATTTATTGCTATGTTATTGATAAAAAACTGGAATGAAACAATAACCTAATTAGAAAACAGATTTGCTAAAAACAGAGTAATGAAAATTGAACTAAAAACAACAAATGAAAAACCTCCTCCAGTGTAGGGGCCCTCTACAACTGATTTGGCTGAACTGCTAGTTGGTTAAGGATGCACTTAAACAATCATTGGAAACATGAACTTTGTATTATGATAAAATGAAGTTTGAATACAGAGTATCGACAAAAATCTTAACCTTAACACTTAATTTTTGAACTGTGTTCTCAGTTCTGTACAACCGATATTTAAAGGAAAATAACATAACTGTTTATGAGATAAACTTGCTACAGGTGGAAAATTCGAATTAGAGTTGTAATAGGACTATTAGACTCTTGATTTGCTAGAATAGAGAAAATCAAGAGTCCTGTTGTTTTCGAATAACGTACTTTGACGACACCTTTGACCATGATCTTAGGCCTGATTTTTGTTGATCTGGACCGAGTGAACATGATAGAATCCATGTAGAGATGATTCTAGAAATGCCCATGTGGCCCAATTCTTCATTTGACACCTAGAACCTGCCAGACCATGAGAGTAGCTACAGAATCCACGGTTAGCTGCATAATAGACTACGTTCTGTAGCTAAATTGAAAAAATATATTCAAATAGCAAGAACATGAAAATATAATATGGCAATAATTTTAATGCATTCCTTCAAACAAAACCTAACATTTATCATTGATTGGGGTCTATGATCTTATGAGAAAATGAGGGAAAAAGGTGAGAAAAACTATCAAAGAGAGGGTAATTATGAGGTTCAACAGTCAATTAGTGTACTCCCAGAGATATATTGGAGCAAATGTACTGTCTCCTTCAGATTTTCAAGTCATTGGAGGTTAGTTACGTATTGGTGCATATGCTAGTGAGGAGGTGCAGTGCCTCTCACTTCTCATTTCGACCATTTCACACAACACCAATGACGGGAAACAAATTAGTTTCTTGCTTCTACATTATGTTGATTCTTTAGTACAAGAGCCACAACTTGTTAGGTGGTCTGTCATTTTTTTGTAGTAGTTCTATATAGCCTTAGAAATATTTCGTGCTCATGCACAAGGGAGGGTAAACTTCCCTTTTTCTTCAGAGATTTTTTGTTTATTTTGTGAGACGTTTCCATAGAGGAGGCCTACTTTTGTTCGGCATCCTCGTAGGTCAATGTTCAAGGCACGGATGCACATGTGGGGGCAGATGATGCCCAAGAAGGGTGAGACTGTGTTTCTAGTGAGGATATCACATGATGCACTGGAGTTGCTAGCAAGTGTTGGCGAGCTACATCCTTTCATTATGGTCCCCTGTTCTTATGCTGGATTGGATTGGCAAGGGTGTCCCAACATCCTCTTCACAGATGATGAGCTACCAGATGATAGAGGTAATATTACTGTTTTATTTAAATTTATTCTAACATGTTCTTTAACTTGTTTTTATTAGATTGTGTAATGAAATTGTCTAATTATTGTTGTGTACTTGTATATATTTTGTATAAATTGGGTCTTTTGATGGGGAGGACATGTTGACAGCACCACATGATCCAGGTATGGATCCTAATTATGATCAAGGCATGCCAGATTTCGAGGATCACTAGGAAGACGGTGCCGAGAGACCTTCTCCTACTAGTGCACCGGTACCGCCTTTTGCTAGGAGCGGTCAACTTGATACTAGATATAGGATGGAGTTGGGTGACCAACTCACTACATTGATTGTTGAGGAGGGCATCAGGCCCACTCATATGAGAGACATACAGGCTGATGGTAGGCTCTTACATCTATGGAGACGCATGTCACATGACATGTACAGGCTGATGCGGCATGTCGTAGGAGCTATGACCTTAGTTACGCGGCTGAGGAGGATCGTTGCATGTTATAGGTGTGGTCGAGATGCAACACATTATCGACAGTCAGCGAGTAGCAATTCATCATCTCATGATTGTTCACCTCGCGTTGCAGCAGATAAGCAGCCTCCACTGGCATCTAACAACAGTCATCATGGAGATGAGGCTGGACCATCGGCCACATCTAGTCAGCATCCAACAATACTCATGATCATGAGCACCCTGGACCATCGACTGTCGAGGCAACACCATTGACTAAGCATGCCTCAACTAGTACTGCTATTGATGTTGTACCACCAAATGATCCATGACATTTATATTACAATTGTATTATTTTAACATTATATATATATATATATATATATAGATATGGTCCATGTATTTTATGTTCATGTTGCAGTTGTACTTAATTTACATGTCGGTGATCATCATGATGTGTATATTGTTAGGTCATGTTAGATATGTTCATTTAATGTGCAGCTTGAAAATAGATGTGTATGTGATAACATGAGTTATTTGACATCAGATGTATATTTGATGTTTGTGTTGTGATGATGTTATACAATGCTAATTGTGTTTTTTTAGATGATCATGATCATGATGTTTATTAATTAATTTAATATTAAATGACCATTATATTTATTAAATATTATGTTGTGATTGTAATTGAAATTGAAATTTTAATTGTATGTAAAATTGTAAAATTGTATTTGTATTTGTAACTGTAATTTTCACTGTAACTGTATGTAAAAATTTAATTGTAATTGTAATATTTAATTTATTGTGAAATGATTGTAAATGTAATTTTAATTGTAATTGTATATATGACAAATTGTAATTCTAATTGTATGTAAAATTGTAATTGTATTTGTAATTGTAATTGCATGTAAAATATTTGTAAAATTGTAATTCTAATTCTAATTCTAATTTTATTTGTATGTAAAATATTTCTAAAATTTAATTGTATTACTGTGAAATGATTGTAATTGTAAAATTTTAATTGTAATTGTAATTGTATGTAAAATTCTAAAACTGTAATTGTAATTCTAATCGTAATTGTATGTGAAATTGTAAAATTGTAAAATTGTAATTGTAATTGTAATGGTAATTGTATTTTTAATTGTCATTGTATGTAAAATATTTGTAAAATTTTAATTGTATTAATGTGAAAATTTTAATTGTATTAACGTGAAATGATTTTATTAAAATTTGTAAATTTGCAAATAATTGTAAAATAATAAATATTGAATAATATGAATTTTTGTAACATAATAAAGTTTAGAAAATAATGCAAATAAATTCATCTACTTTAGAATTATCATTATTTTATTATGAACTTACATACCAAAAGAGAAAACTTTATACAGTACGCCATTTCTAGCCAAGATTCCTAGTTTTTTGTCTAGTGCGCTTATAATCATAACTGCACCGGTGCGTCTTAGAAATAAGATGCAGCAGTGCTTCACAACTCTTCCACACTAGTGCGTCATAAAACATCACCCCAAAACATAAACCGTGATATTACAAACTACACCAGTGCACCTATAAAACCCCACGCACCGAAACAGGGTTAAATAAAACCTCGCGCGAAGAAGGTATGTCAGTGAAATATATTTTCTAAGAAGGAAAATTTATTCTATAAAGTGCAGTATTGGAGCAATGGAGGGTTCAAATCGTGGGCAAGAATTTTTCTGAGGAGATGAGGATTTGGAAAGACGAGAGTTTGAATTTCGGCTGAGAAGTTTATAGTAGAGAAAATGAGTGATTCAGATAGAAAGACAGAAAAATATGCTTACAAGGATGCAGACGGCTACAGAGCTCAACAGAGTACAAAAGGAGAATTTTTTTATGAAAAATCTGAGACGCACATGAGAGAGACCAATTGAGTCTCTTGAATGGGCTAAAAGATCACATGAAGGTAACGATTCTCATTCTTACAAGGATGGCAGGGAACGATTGGAAAGTAGAGAAAGATCGATCGAGGCAGTCGATAAAGCCAAGAGGCACCTTGAAGGGAAGGATTCTCATTCCCTTAAGGAGAGTAGAGAAAGATCAATTGGCATTTTTTATCAGGCTGGTAGGTCCCATGAAGGGAAATATTCTCTAGAATGCATTTAAAAGCAGCTGGGAGTATTGTTCGAGCTTCGGTTGGCTTACATAAACTTTTACTGAAAAATATAACGTCACATAAAATCACATCTTCGGCTTTCAATTGAACTTGAATGGTATCTCTAACTTGTCTGAGTTGTGGTCCTGTGGATAATGAGGAATATCACATGGAAGGTACCCAAAAATCAAAATTTTTGAAAGTATAGGTGAATTAGCGCTTATCAAAGAACGAAATGCAGAACAAAATGTGAACAGGATACACTTAAGGATTCCCTAGTTCCATTTTTTATTGAAGATGGTGCTCTCTCTAGATGAAACCAGTAAAAATTCTGCTTGTATTATAAATGGAAATCTAATGACCATTTATATGGGAAGAAAATCTTAGATACCTACAGCTACCATATTTCCACCTGCAAATCGATTTCCCATTTGAAAAGCTAATATAATAGCCCATTTTGCAATGTCTTTCCTCTGCTCAACCCTATACTCATTTTCTACAGGAAACCATTGCCTCCACATGTAATAACTACATCGTCTAGTCCAAAATTGGTCTTCTTCTGCTAACAAATGCAGAATGAAGGACCCGTTGTCATTTCTTCTAGAACATTCAAGGTCAATTTCTTGTAAAACATAGATCGTATAATTTTTTTTAAGATCAAGATAGAAAGAAGAAAGGAGAAAAGAGGAAATTGGATGCCAAGATGGAGGAGGAACTTACAAATGAGCAAGCAGATCATGGGGCACCTTTTCTTGTTGCAGATTATGGAAAGGTTCAAGTTATTTTTTTGAAAGAGGAAGAGGTGTAGTTTTGAAAAGAAAAGGCCCAAAGATTTTCACAGTAAAATGTACATTTCCAACATGTCCAATTTTGGTGTACACACGTAAAAGTAATTTCAGTGCCTCAACCACAAATTGGTGCTAATGTACATACAACCACACCGGTGAGTTCTAGTTACTACGCACCAGTGAATTTTAGTTACTACGAATCGGTGTCATTTTACCAATGGATGCACCGGTTCAGTGCTATTAAGTGATGCAGCACCGACGAATAAACACAAATAAAAAAATCGCAACTATGTTTTCTTTAAGTGAAAAAAAGAGGCAAATTGAAAAATGGGCAGAAAAATATTTTTGAAATTCTAATTTAATTAAAAAATTCTTTAAATACTAAACACTTTTCCTTATTTCACTATTTTTGCTAGAATTTTTAGCTAGAGATTTGCAGGAGACATACCTGGAGTATTCAGACAATCAAAATCCAAACCTCTGGTGATTCAAACCCTGTAGCATATAATTTCAAACGATCTCGTGATTAACTTTAATTATTATGTTTTACTTTTTCTGCAGTTGTTTTACTTTTTCTGTAGTTTTAGCCATTTTTACCCTAAACCCTTCATTTTTTTTTTTTGTTTCTACCCTTTCTTCTCCCTATTTCTGTGATTTCAGAATTAGGGCTTTTCATTTTAGGTTCACATCCAACCCACAGGATGACTTGCATAGTCAGATCCCAATCCATGTTGACCCTTGCGTGAATTTTTGAAGAAAAATGATTTTTTTTTATTGGTGCACCCTGCGTAATCGAGTGCACTGATGCGCTATATTATACAGCGCACCATGCAATTACTGTGTAATAATTTTTTTTTTTTTTTTTTTTTTTTAAATCAGTGTGCCATATCTTAAATAGGGCACCGGTGCTCTATGTTACAAGGATAACACCGTATGGTATATTATACTGTTTTTGTGGTGTGTTTATAATACACCCATGCACCACACGGTCTATTATACTATTTGTGCGATGCATTTATAATACCCCCATGCATCGACGTCAGTGCGTACATCATGAAAGGCGTACCAGCTTCTTGAGATTTATTTTTTACCTGAAAAGTTGAAAATTTATTTATAAATATATTAATGAATGATATGGTACAAGTTTCAGATTGATAAAGAAATGAATAACAAGAGATCAAGTAGCAAAAATACTAATAACACATCAAGAAAAGAAAAAAAGGAAAGTTCTTTGTAAATTATTTACAAAAAATATTATTTTTGAGCTATATTTAAGTTTAGCTAATATGTATTGTTTACTTTGTATCATGCAGAGCCAAAAATGATGAAGCTCGATAATATTATTTTTGATCTAGGACTAGAAGAGCTTAAAATCTTGATGGAAAAATTGCAAAAAGATGAATCAAGTGAATGAAAAAATACTATCGATCCAATATGAGTTTCTTTTTTTAATTTTCACTAATAATATACTTAAAATTATTAGATAACATGTGTCAAACAGTCTATTAATTCACATATGTTTAATGTCCTACAAGGACCAACAACTCATAAAATGAATGTTGTTCTAAGAAAAGAAAAAAAAATAGAACATGCAAATGAAAATGAATTGCTCCTTATCTCATATGGAGTGATGCTAGAGGTTAACGAAAGGGAGAAATTTTTTTACAAAAGTTTAAGGGATCTACTGGAATGAATGTATAGATGCTCTTTCCACTTACAATACAAAAACCTATCCAATGACTCCAAGAACCAAATTTTATCTGAACTACGGGAAGAGTTTCCAGAGAATTGGTCAATGAGACATGTCAGACTTTAAATAACAAAAACATACAACAACAAAAAAGAAGGAATGAAAAAGTAATATTCCTTTAAATGTTTTTCTAGAATTATTCATAAATATCGCTTTTTTTATACTTACTTTTCATATATCAATATAAAAATTAAATAGTTTATTGTCATGTTACATTTTCAAGAAGATTATGAAACTCTTAAAAGATGAACGAGCCGATATCATAAATATGCCAGTAGGAATGTCTAAAAATGTGTACAAGGAGATGGTCAAAGAAATGGATAAAATTGCATCGCAGGGGGGACCCATCTCAACAACATGATGATTCAAAGGTAATATGTAATGATTGAATTTTTCGATCATTAGGTACAATAAATAAACAATTTAGCATTAAATATTAATTTTCAAGAATTTTCTTGTAGAAAATAAAATAAAATGGAACCCATTTAGGACATAAAACATGACGACAAGGAAGAAAACGGTTGATATCTAAGTTTGTGAGTAATTGTTACTTCCTTATAACAACTTAACTAGATTTCATTTTTGTATTTTTTAAGTTTTTTTACAAAAATCATCATTTAATGTCTTCAAATAGGTGCTAACATACAAAGAAGAACCATCAGAAAAATTGATTGAAATTGGGTTAAATATGGGTTGTGAGTATATATTGGCATATCAGAAATTAATTGTGGAATTTGTAAGCATCTATCGGTCTCATTTTACTTAGCTTCATCTATAATTAATAGCACAAAAAATTTTTTTATATTAAATATATGATTTGTTATGGGGTATAAAACTTTCAGGAAACAAAGTATGGAACTGCACCAACAGATGAAATTTTGAAAGATGGCATGGTACATGGTTTTGAAAGAATGTGTATAGTTTATGAGTCAATTGTTGTTATGTTACACAATTTTTATTTTTGATTTACATTGATGTATATTATTTAATATTGAAATTTTCATTATTCTCACTAATGTATATACATTAATTTCAGTTTATTTTTATGTTTATAGATGGAAGGTGAAGAAGAAGAAAACAATCAATGTCGTGAACATAACATTCCTAAAAATAACCCAAGTCATGGAAGTAGCTCTAGAAGTGACAACAGTTCAAGAGAAGAATGATCAATACTATGTTTGGATATCAAAGTAAGGCGTTGTATTTTTTGAAATATTTGTCTGTGAAATTAGACATTTTGTTTAATGTAATGGACATAGTGTCCCAATTGAAAGACAAAGGGATACCAATAACTATCCCATTTTGTATGACAAAGATTGTCTTATATATATATATATATATATATATATATATATATATATATATATATATATATATATATATATATATATATATATGTTTTAATTTATTCTATTGCGTTCTCCATTGTCATTCTCAAATGCAGTAATAAAAATTTAATTCATATCAATATTGTTATAAGATATATATTTGTCAACTTTTGATGAATAATGAATTTTAAAAAATAACAATAATTATGATATGATATAAAAAATTAATCCAAACATCACATTAAAGTGCATTAATAAAAGATTAATTAATATGAATATTGTTATAAGATGTGACGACTTTTGATGAATAATGAATTTAGAAAAATCACAATAATTGCATTGTCACAGGTTGATATTTCTAAAAAATAAAAAATGAAAAGTGGTGTGTGTTAGTTACTGTACACCGATGTGTTTGTATGTTGCAGTGTACCAGTGCATTTCTACGACCTATGGGCATCACAAAAATACCAAAACCAATTAAAAATCTCTGTGTGTTTGTGCGATATGGTGCATCAGTGCTTTTATGTGAGACTATGCACTGGTGCATTTGTACGACGTATGGGCACCGCAAAAATACCAATACCAATTATAAATATCGGTGCATGTCTGATATGGCACACTGGTGTGTTTATATAATTTTACTTACTGGTGCATTGAGACGACCTATGGGCACCACACAAATCCCAAGACCAATTGGTACAACATCGTGCATTGTATCCCCAACACTGCACCCGATGCAGTTTTATACCTTGATGGCCCAGTGCAGTAATCTTCGACCGCCTTGGGGCCACCGTCAAGATGACATGCACCGATGTGTTGAAACCTTAGTAGCGCATCAACTAAAAAAACATTCGTAATAACCTCCGACAGCCTAGTTTTTTTAGTTGTGTTGAATTTCCTTTAAAAGCTCCACCAAAACCTTCGTAACCATAAACTGATGTTGTAGAAAATGTTTTTTTGACAATTTGGCCAATTTTATAACACTAAAAACATCCTTTATAACCTCCTCTAGAGGGTCTTTTCCTTGTAGTGCCCAGGGCAAGTGGAGGCATCCACTCAATCATAATATTCTAGTATAGGGAAAGTTCTAGACAAGTGGGCGGAGGATTTGGTTGAGTGATATCAAAAGAGAGTTGAGTCTCCCAACATCAAGAAGAACACCTCAAAATACATTGGGTACATGGCTCTTTCTAGTTCAGAGATAGTATTTGTAGTAGAAAATAGCTTGGTATAGTAGAAGACAAATCTAGGTGGATGAGGTTCTTCCAAGAATCCCTTCCTCGCTAAGAGGGAGTGTTGAAAATATAGCAAGGAATGGCTTCTTTGATTTTTTCCTTGATCAAATATGCTAATTGAATTCAATCTTGTATATTCGTGCGTTAGTTTGTTAGTTAACATGTGTGATGTGGTCTACCACTAAGTAATTGTCAACTAATTTGAGTCAGATGGATTCAGTGAGTTGTGGATTAGTTAATGGATAAATTATCTATATAATGGAGTTAACTCTAATGTCTGTTAGATAACTGATCTCTAGTTCTAGAATAGATATAGTCTTAAGTTTACTTGACTATTTGAATTTCAGTTAACTCAACTTACTCTCAGTTAACTAGTTGCAACTCGTAAAATAACCCTAGTAGGTAATGGAATTTTAATTTCTATTGATATTTAATGAAGGAAAACAGTGTATTTATTATGGTACACATGTTTTTGTGTGTAAACCTTGAGAAGAAAGAAAATAAATTCTCTTGGCAATTGTGCAAGGAAATAGGATAATTTCCTATTTTTTAAGGGGAATTGTGCTAGAAACTAGGAGCTCCTAGCAGGCCTTATTTTCCTTAGTGTTGGGTAAGTCTTGTAGAGAGCTTATCAATATTGCAGGAATTTCCAGGCTCGAAGACAATTATTTTTAATAGAATATATTTCCTATTTGATTTAATACAAGCAAGAGGGATTTTTCTAAGCTGGATTCCCTAGATAAATGATATTGTTCTATGTGTGATTGTGTTTCTATTCATAGTTTTGTTTCCCCATAATTTTGGTACATAAATTTTATGCCTTTTGCAAATCAATTTTCTCTTATTAGAAGTTGCAAGGTTTAAAGGATTTTCTACATTATTCACATTAGATATTTCCACCCACCTTATGTTAATGTATTTATCTTCCTCAGTTTTAGAACATGTCACACACACAAACACACACACACACACACACACACACACACACACACACATATATTAACAATAAATCAACTACAAAAATTTATGTTAAAATATTTTATTTTTATGACTGCACCCTTCAGCCATAATATTTTTCATTTTTGTTAGATTGTTTGATTTCAATTTTTATTTTCATAATTCTAATTCCATTAAACATCTACCAGTTTATTTGTTTTTTCCTACTATCTTAGTCACCCAACTTTTGGTTAACTATTTATTTAATTAACTAGTTATCACGTTTCTCTATGGAACACACTTATAAAATAAACTAATTGGTCAAATCATCCATACTTTAATATGTAATCCATATAGATTTGATACCTATTTTATCCTTCAGACTTAAAACCATAGAATATTTCTTTTCCCATTTCAGGGTCTATTGCGATTCTCTTTTAAGAAATTACATTTTTTTTTGTCTTAATAAAATCCACATTTACTTATCCTTGCCTAGATCTGATGTTTTCTACTTCCTTTCAACATTATTCTTAGATGATCCCTTGGTTTCCTGATTCTTTGGATAAGCAAAAAGCCATTACTATTTTTCTTTTCAATATGATAATATCTGAATTTATTTACTTTCTTTGTTACTTCTGTGATTTAATTTCTTTTAATCAAAAATTATTGGGTTATTTTATCCCATCTTACAAGCATATCACCTAGTCAATAGGTTTCTTACTTAGGTTACCATCCACTTCTTCTTAAGTTATCCTCTTTTCAACAAATTTTCTTGGTTACAACTTATTTTCCAGATATCCAATATATACATTTTCATGGGCACTCCCAATAATCCCTTATTCAAGCAAGTTTAAATATGAGAGTTCCTCTTGAGTTTCTAATTATGGAAATATGGATTATCGTGTCAAGTATAAAACTCATTTGATACTACTTTATTTTATATGTAGGGTAATGGTTCCTTTATTGAACTATTGAAGTTTTAAGTTTCTTTATTCTCAACCTATATCACACTACTAATTCCATGTTTCAACCCTTCTCATTTGGTTGCATATATTTAATATGTATCCAACTAATCTCTAGAATATATGTCCATAACTCCATTTGGAGATCATTCACACATAAGAATACTTTGTATTCTCTATTTATTACTTTAAATTATTTCTTTTGGATTCTCATATTGTAATTTGAGTATAATTATCGATATATTTCTTGCAGAGCATCTTAATTTCTATTAGGAAATCCCTCCTTAAAACACACTCAATTTGATATACATTGTTTCCTATGCACCATAATTTGTATTGAAGAATGTTTATAATTTACCGCACCATTAAGTTGATCAGTTTCCATATATTCATCAGTTTACTGGGAAAATAAGGCTTACTAAAACCTTTTTATCCAATTTATATCTTACTTGTATGAGATTATCCACAAAGTTTCTCTCCCAGTTTCCTATTTCTCCACATAATAGTAATATTTTTTAGTTTTTATATGTGATTCCATATTTTACTTTTATACTACGATGACCATATCCAAGTTATTTAACTTTTCTTTTGCAATTTTCCTACTATTAGATTCTTAAACAGATAGACATTTATTTTGACTTACTCAATTGATTTATATCTCCATGCTTATTTTGTTATTATAGAAATTACATACCTTCATAAGTATTCTTGAATACCAATTCAATCCATGCATTCTGAATATTCTTTTCCATCATTCCTATTACATCCTCACTCTTTTTATACCAAGATTTCTTTTATTGCCCCCATATTTTAAGACTCATCTTCAAGTTAGGAGTGAAACACTGATCTTTAGGCTTAACCCAATGTACATAATAGGTACCTTTTCTACACATATTCTTCAACTTATACAATATTATGTTACATGATTTATGTCAGTGTTAAAAAATTTCATAAAACAATTTGATGACAATTCTACATTATAAGAGGATAACATCTACATTTCTCTCTCTTAGTCACCATTAGCTAGTTTTTGACATCATTTCCTTGCACCATTATTTGAATTTAATGTCTAAGGGGTCATATCCCCCAGGTAATTTCCTTGACTATAAACCGTACCAATCTGGCATGGAGAAATTAAAATAACAGTAATAAATGGCCAAAGTCCATAGACAATATTATTCAAAATTAAATTTCATATATATATACTTCAAAGAAGTATAATTTATAACTTATACCACTATATTCTTCGTTTTATATAGGTTACTTTATATAATATTTCTTTTCCTGAATTTTTCAACTTGTGAATGAAGACAAAAATCCCCATTAATTGTGTGTTGGATGATATTATTTTTTCATTTTCTAATTTTGCATATACGGTACTTTTTTCTTAAATCATTTTTATCATCCATGTTGTATTTCATGTATACTTTAATACCATGTTCATTAAATACTCGATTTTCTACTATCGTATATTGTCATATTGTTCTACCTTACTCTTCCTACCACAACCTGTAGTAGATTGATCTTTGTACTATTGTTACACTTCAAAACCAAAATATACATAGATTCACCTCTTATATTATTTTATACTTTACTCACCTGAATCATGACTCCAATGGCTAAAGAGGTTATCAATGTTAAAGAGATATATTTTTGGACAAGATTTCACAAATTCCTTCCACATTTCTTTCTCATTTATTGTATAATAATATTTCATTCTCTTTAGACCTAAATATATGTAAATATCAATCCTTGTATTCCCTATTTTCTTGGTACAATGGTTGGATTGACCCGAGATAATTTGCTATTTTTTTACCCTAGATATAAATAGAATTCCCTTGTACACTTGTCTCACCCAATTCAACATAGTTGATACTCCACAAAAATTCCCTATTGATGGTTTATTTAATGGAGAATTGTACTTTTGATCTTCTACTCCTATTTTATAACTGTCTTCTTTCAATTTCTTTTATAATCGGTCAAAATTACATATCCATTTTCTTTTCTTCTTCCAACCATTGTGTTGTAAGAGGTGACAAGTTATCTCTTATTTTCACATAGATCTACTCTCCTTTATCAAGAGATCTAGTAGATATTTTATTATTCAATCTTTTTGGCTTTTCATAGTAACTTTGTTAATTTTCAAATATGGCTTTGGCCGATAGACCTTTAAGTTCCAAACTAATTTAACTCTTATGAACAAAAATTTCTACAAAACATCTTAATCTATTTTTCTACAAAATTTCCTATGGCTATGGTTTATCTTTCACCAAGTGGTGGGTTAATATTGTATGTCAACTAGCACTTCTTTGTAGCCTTCTACTATACTGTATTTCATAGAACAAATTCACATTATTTTTTGTAAGCAATCAAATTCTCTCCATTTCACTTTTTTTTTGTGGTTTTCCCTTAGGCGTAGCTTTGAACCCACAACTATGATACCATATGTAACATACCTCAATTCTTACAAAATATATATATATATATATATATATAGTATGATATATTATAACATTGTTATAGTTGTACTTGTATCCATACACTATATTTTTGCATTTTGTTTATATACACTTATTAATCAGGATGCTATTATCTCGCTATATGATTTATGCTCCTTTATGTGACCATTATGATCTATATTTTTTCTTGTAATCTCTTAGTTCCATTTTGACTACCCAAGGTTATTGTAGAGGTTCCTATACCTCCCTCCAGAATTGTGGTCTTCTGCCATTATGTTCATTAATGGTGTTATACGTATGATACATATAATATATATTGATGTAATTTAATTAGAAATATGTTTAATTGATTTCCTCATACCTCCTATATTCTCATATAATTTGTACCACATTCATGAAATGAATAATGTATTTGAATTGTACCTATATCAAATTGTTCTCTAATATTGTGTTACTAGTTACTATACGAAAAGGGGAATATATCCTTCAAGCTCTTACCATACTATTTTTAATTTAGAAATCCACTGAGGG
Organism: Pinus albicaulis; assembly: GCA_034641835.2. Classification (NCBI taxonomy): domain Eukaryota; kingdom Viridiplantae; phylum Streptophyta; class Pinopsida; order Pinales; family Pinaceae; genus Pinus; species Pinus albicaulis. Next base: position 297,832,222 of record CM076579.1, on the reverse strand, counting down.
GTTCTAGCTATGATCCTTTATACAAACCTTGACTATAGTCTTTGCATATAGTTTATTTCACTTGTTCATTATAGTCATAGGTTTATACGTAAATGAAATACTTATGTCTCATTGTTAATACATGTTGTTGGCAATATTATGCAATGTGTTGTCCTTGATGGCAACCTACTTGATGAAGTTGTCCTTGATGGAAACTGACTTGATGAGTTGTCTTTGGATAGCAACCTATTTGTTAATGATGTAAATCTGATGTATCTACAGAGCAGTTCAGAAGTAACAAAGAAATAAATTCCAGTAAGTGCCAGAGTAATGATGAATAAGATATGTCACAAAGCATACACGGGTTTGTAAAGGAAAAGTAGCGTATGTACGTGGAAAAGTATGTACCAAGTAGAGTATGCCTATTTTCGCTCTAAATTTATAAAACTAAGGGACATTACCATGGTATTGGCCCACAGTATTGAGCGTTAGATTTTCTATTTGATCCCGTCCAGGAATACCATCAGCGGTTGAGTGGTTTTGACTCATGGTATTGACAAAGGCTAACTCTATATAAGGAGAAGAAGATCATAGTGCAAGAGTGTGCATGTGCCTGGGTATTGAATGAATACTTCACTCTGAAGTATATTTGCATGGAATGGGTTACAATTCATTAATAGATCTGAATAAATAATGCACCTATGAATACAATGATGGATGAAGAAAATTATGAAGAGGGATCACTAGATCTAAAATGACTATGTATTTTCTAGATCTGTTTATGGAATGTTTAGATCTGTGATCTGGAAAATATTTGCTGAAGTAAAAGGCAAGATCTAAGCTATTTATCTGTTCTGAAGAGTTGCGCAGCCCTACAATGTTTGAAGATCTATACGCAGGTTCGTGGCAAAGAAAGCGCGTATATACGCAGGTTGGTTTCAGCAAAAGTGCGTATGGAATATGAGGTCAGTCCTGAAAAATGTGCAGATGTATACGCAGGTTTGTCTCTATGAAAGTGCATATATACGCAGGTTCAGTGAAGTAAAAGCGTGTATTGAATCTAGGGTTTTGCTGAAGTATGTGGAATGAAATGTCTGATCTGTTTTGCTATCTTACTGCTATCTGTCAATGATGTATTCACACAGATCTGGTCTGTTTGAATGTTGATTATGCTGCTGATTATGCTGATTAAAGATCAAGTTGTTGGTTGATTGGTTGATGATTCAATGAATGAATTGATGGGGTTATAAGTTTCAGTTTGATATATGTTGAGCTTAAATGTGTGGAGTGGGTCCAGTATGAAAATTGATGAAACGTGGTCTACAGTGGTGCTGAGGGTTGAAGCCTTCAGTGAGGGGGTTGTAGCTCCCTTCCAGTGGTAGCTGGTAAACGAGAGTAGGGGGTAGTAGCTCCCTTCTAGGAGAGGCTGGTAAATGAGAGCAAGTGGTAGTAGCTCCCTTCCAGGAGACGCTAGTAAACGAGAGCAAGGGGTAGTAGCTCCCTTCCAGGAGAGGCTGGTAAAAAAGATCAGGGGGTTGGAGCTCCCTTCCAGTAGTGGCTGGAGAACGAGAAAAGGTTGCAACCTTCTACAGGTGGGTGCCTGCGTGCCGGTATGAGTCTGCGCCAGTACAAAGTTGTAAGAAGTTTTCTTTATAATAAATATTGAAGACATAGACGACAGCAGCAGTGGTTTTCTCCCGAATTGGGTTTCCACCTTAAATATTGGTGTTCATGTGTGTTTCTCATGTGTGATGGTTTATTTTGTTATTACTGCACATGTTTACTACTTACTAAAAATCTAATGAATGAATGATGCAATGATCTAAGTAAAGAATTAAATGCATAATAAGATCTCTGGAGATACACAAGTTTTCTTAAGGATATCTGCGTGTATACGTGAGTTGGGTTTAGTAAAGTAGCATATGATTTTTAAGAGAAACAAAAAGTGAAAATTTTTCAATCAGATCTAAATACTGATTCACCCCCACCCCCCCCCCCCTTCCCCCCTCTCAGTATTTTTCCCAACAATTGGTATCAGAGAAGGTCCTTCTGCAGAAGCTTGATCACTTGAAGGAGATCCGTCACAATGGGAAGGAAGCAAAAGAAGAGGGCTACTCAAAAAAAGAATATATCTCAGAAAATGTGTACGGCAGAAAATGAATATGATGCAAAAGGTATTAATCCTTGTTCTTGTGATTCACTTCTTTATGCAAGCAATGATGATGATAGTGAAAATGATAGTGAAAGTAATAGTATGGGTCTAGAAGCAAATCTCAAGATTAATGTTGAAGATCAATTTAAAAAGAAGGAATCTATCTACAAAGATATGATGTCTAGAATGAATGGACAAATATAAATATATCAAAGAATGCAGGATAAAGTAACCAATCGAAGTAAACAACTTGAAGCATAAATCATCTCTCTCAAGACAGATCTGGAAAAATCAAATAAGAAGAATGAAAAACTTTTACAAAATTTTGAAGAACAAGAAAATGGGTTGAAGGAAGAGATTTTAAAATTGAATGATCAAGTAGATGAAGGAAGAAGGGTCGAAGAAAGTATGAAGAAGCAATGCCAAATATTGGAGGTTGAGGTAAACATTTTAAAAGGTAAATTAGAAGAAAAGGATAAACTCTTGAGGTTTCAAGATAGTACTAAGATTCTGGAAAATATTCTTAGTATTCAAAGGTATCCTTCTGTTAAATTTGGTCTTGGTTTTCATGAAACGTTTAAAGGAGAATATAGTTCACAAGAAAGTGCTAATGATTCAAAGGATATCAATGCAAAACCTGAAGTGTTGAAAGAAACAAAAGGTCAACCGAAAATCATGAACTCTCAAAAGAAATCATTCCCTCCTAACTATAGAAGCATCAATCGATTCTCTTCTTTGATCAATAATTTTGAATGCTTTAAATGTCATAATTATGGGCATGTTTTAGCCAATTGCAGAAGCAGATTGTTTCAGTCACAAACAAACAGATTCTACATAGAAAGGTACTCAATTTTCTTTAAGGGATATTGTTTTTCATGCAGCATGTTCGGTCATAAAGCAGCTAATTGCAATAGAAGAAATAATAGAAAAACACATTATGATCCCTATGCTTACTTTTTTGGTCACACAAGATGTTATGCTTGTAACAAGTATGGACATGTACAAAAAGAACGTAGGATGAATAGATCTGAGAAATTGGATAATTTCCAGCACACAATAAGAAATTTCAAGCAAAGCTAGAAAAAGAAGGAGGATCGGTCAAAAACGTAGGGAATATTGACCCTACTACAGTCATCGACTTCTAAAGCTTACTTCTCATAATGACTGCAGGAGTGATGTGAGATACATTATAGGAATTAGTAATGTATCATCACAGGGGGAGCAATATATGGTGATTTACATGGTTGTTTTGGTAATTCTGGTTATGTTTATTTCTAACAGTGCATCTGATGTGAAGAAGATAGGTACAAGTGGTATAAGTTCAGGGGGAGATGGAGTTGTGAAATTTTTCTGTATCTCACTTTCTATACGCGGGTTTCATGAACTAAAGCCACGTATACACGCGAGTTCCAATGGAGACAGAAGCATATGTTTTTCTGTTGAGGAAAATAGTGAGATGGCTCAAGAACAGGAGCACAGTTTCAGGGGGAGCATTAGCCTTGCTGAGAGTAATGCATTGTTGGCATTATGATGGTTCTGAAATATGATCTCTCTCTTGAGGTATTTTTGGTATTGGTTATAAAAAGTCATATTTGTAATTTGATGAAAAAGGTCATGTTGAGACCCATGATGTAAACATTGTAATATTCAGTCATGCAAAGACTTATTCCATTTTTTAAACCCACTTGGTTGGGTAGTTGAGTCAAAATGTGTAAACCCACTTGGTTGGGTACTTGAGTCACATATGTAAATCCACTTGGTTGGATCATTGATGTAAGTATGAGTCCTTGGTGATAGGAAAGGTCATAGAGTCATGTACTACATTGAAAAATATGTTTGAAGTTTCAGCATGAACTCAGGGGGAGCAAGCATGGCAACTTCAGTGCACATCAGATCTACAGAGCTATTCTTTCTACAAGAGAAGAAAAACCTTGTTTGGTTTTGATCCGCCCTTTGCCCTTGATGTCAAAGGGGGAGAGTATCATGGTGTTTGAATAATGGTTATAATAAATGTATCTATCTATTGTAGTGATCAAACACCACCATGGTTGCCATCAAGTCCAAAGGGGGAGATTGTTGGAAATATGATGCAATGTGTTGTCCTTGATGGAAACTTACTTGATGAAGTTGTCCTTGATGGAAACTGACTTGATGAGTTGGCTTTGGATAGCAACCTATTTGTTAATGATGTAAATCTGATGTATCTACAGAACAGTTCAGAAGTAACAAAGAAAGAAATTCCAGTAAGTTCCAGAGTAATGATGAATAAGATATGTCACAAAGCATACGCGGGTTTGTAAAGGCAAAGTAGCGTATGTACGTGGAAAAGTACGTACCAAGTAGCATATGCCTATTTGTGCTCTAAATTTATAAAACTAGGGGACATTACCATGGTATTGGCCCATAGTATTGAGCACTGGATTGTCTATTTGATCCCGTCCAGGAATACCATCAGCGGTTGAGTGGTTTTGACTCATGGTGTTAACAAAGGCTAACTCTATATAAGGAGAAGAAGATCATAGTGCAAAAGTGTGCATGTGTCTGGGTATTGAATGAATACTTCACTCTGCATGGAATGGGTTACAGTTCATTAATAGATCTGAATAAATAATGCACCTATGAATACAATGATGGATGAAGAAAATGATGAAGAGGGATCACTAGATCTGAAATGAATATGTATTTTCCAGATCTGTTTATGGAATGTTTAGATATGTGATCTAGCAAATCTTTGCTAAAGTAAAGGGAAAGATCTAAGCTATTTATCTATTTTGAAGAGTTGCGCAGCCCTACAATGTTTGAAGATCTATACGCAGGTTCGTGGCAAAGAAAGCGCGTATATACGCAGGTTGGTTTCAGCAAAAGCGCGTATGGAATATGAGGTCAGTCCTGAAAAATGTGCAGATGTATATGCAGGTTTGTCTCTGTGAAAGCACGTATATATGCATGTTCAGTGAAGTAAAAGCATGTATTGAATCTAGGGTTTTGCTGAAGTATGTGGAATGAAATGTCTGATCTGTTTTTCTATCTTACTGCTATCTGTCAATGATGTATTCACGCAGATCTGGGTTGTTTTAATGTTGATTATGCTACTGATTATGCTGATTAAAGATCAAGTTTTTAGTTGATTGGTTGATGATTCAATGAATAAATTGATGGGGTTATAAGTTTCAGTTTGATATATGTTGAGCTTAAATGTGTGGAGTGGGTCCAGTATGAAAATTGATGAAACATGGTCTGCAGTGGTGCTGAGGGTCAAAGCCTTCAGTGAGGGGTTTGTAGCTCCCTTCCAGTGGTAGCTGGTAAATGAGAGCAGGGGGTAGTAGCTCCCTTCTAGGAGAGGCTGGTAAATGGGAGCAGGGGGTAGTATCTCCCTTCCAGGAGAGGCTGGTAAACGAGATCAGGGGGTTGGAGCTCCCTTCCAGTAGTGGCTGGAGAATGAGAGAAGGTTGTAGCCTTCTGTAGGTGGGTGCCTGCATGTTGGTATGAGTCTGCGCTAGTACAAAGTTGTAAGAATTTTTCTTTATAATAAATATTGAAGACAGAGACGACAGCAGTGGTGGTTTTCTCCCGAATTGGGTTTCCACCTTAAATACTGGTGTTCATGTGTGTTTCTTATGTGTGATGGTTTATTCTGTTATTACTGCACATGTTTACTACTTACTAAACATCTGATGAATGAATGATGCAATGATCTAAGTAAAGAATTAAATGCATAATAATATCTTTGGACATACACAAGTTTTCTTAAGGATATCTGTGTGTATACACGATTTGGTTTCAGTAAAGTAGTGTATGGTTTTTAAGAGAAAGAAAAAGTGAAAAGTTTCCAGTCAGATCTAAATACTGATTCACCCCCCCCCCCCCTCTCAGTATTTTTCCCAACACATGTGGGATATATGAGTTAAATCATTCCACTATGATGTTTCATGCCTAACAATTATGATGATATGCCATGTTTACCTTTCATATGGCTCATCAGATATGTTACACCAATTTTTGGTCATCTAACAATTTACAATTAGATGGATCGAGGTACGCCATGTAATACTATCTGAATGAAAGGGTAATATCCTGGCGGAAGGGCTCCCAAATGGTTAAGGCTAGGGGGAACCATTCATGGTTGAAAAGGTTTGGAAGAGACACTAGTAGAATAAGAATGTCGTTGAGGAGAAGGTCAACAAGGCTCCGTTAAATTACCAGCAGCAAGTTGCAGAGGCGTTGGCTATTGGCTGGTCGAACCGAACCACTTGTGGCTATCCCGAGTCGCTTGCATCATGAAAAAATTTGACGAGTTATGTCTAGTGATAAGAGGGGGTGACCAGGGAATGAACCAAGTAAGGTGGAACCTTTATAGACTCCTGGTGAAACACTAGTTTTTTTAGGTACAACTAGATTTTTATCCGACATGCTCATCAATTAAAAATTGCATTCATTAGTCTATGGGGATCTTTTTCTCAGAGGGTCATGTCGTTCAGCCTAAATAATGCCAGATACGCCTTCTAGCGGTCCATTTCATATTGTTTCCATGATTTGTCTCATATTATCCTTACCTTCCTTGACGACCTCACTGCTCGTTCTAGGCATCTCGCACAACACATTCATGATTTTCCTATTGTCTTTCTCTGATATTGCAAGTATAATATTCACCTCAACCCGCTGAAGTGTGTCTTTTATGTTCTCTCTGGATGTCTTTTGGGCTTCATTGTGTCCAAATATGGTATCACGCTTGATACCCTCAAATTTCAAGCCATCCTTGAGCTTCCCATTCCTTGTACCTTACGCTAGTTACAAAGCCTTCAAGGCATATCCAACTTCATTTTTTGGTTCATCCCTAACTATGCCACCACTGTGCATGGGCTTCTAAGACTCCTTAGATCTAACATTCCTTTTGTTTGGGATGACTACACTCAACAGTATTATAATGCCCTGAAACATACTCTTACTTCTGCTCCCTTGATTATTCCTCCTAATTTTGAGAGGGATTTCATCCTGTACATATTAGCTTCCACCCATTCGATCATTGGGGTCCTAATCCAAGAAGACGACGCTGAAAAAAAATGTGTTATCTATTATGTCAGTAACAACCTTGTGGGTCCCCTTTTTTCCTACTTGCATGAAGAGAAGTTGGAGCTGGTTGTTGTGTCCTTAGCCCAAAAACTTTGTCATTATATCCTAACACGTTCCACCAAGGTCATGATTGATCCCAATCATATGACTTTCCTATTTATGCAACCGATCATCAATGGGAAGTACACCCATTAGATCATTATCCTTCAGGAATTCGATCTTGAATTTTTCACACCCAAGAGTAAGAAATGTTTATCCCTTGTTGAACTCATTTCTGAATTCCCTACTGGTGTGCGAGATCCGTCAGTTAATGATGATTTACCCAATTAACACTTTTTTACCATTGCTTCATATTATCCTTGGTATGGCGACATCCTCACCTATCTTTGAACCCAAAATTTTGTTTCCCATATTGATCGTGATGCTCGACGACATATACAACAGCAAGACCCCTGTTATCTTCTTATTGGTGACGATATCTATCATCACGGTGTTGATTTTTTCCTTCGTTGTTCTCACGCACGGTGAAGCTGAGAAAATAATTAATTCCTGCCATAACGATGCTTGTGCTAGCCCCCTCTGTGGTTTGGCTACTTCCCAGAAATTCATGTGTGTTGGGTATTTTTGGCCTTCTCTATTTGGTGATTGCATTAAAGTAGTCAAACACTATTCTAATTTCCAACTATTTGCCCCAAAGGTGTGAGCCCCACCTGCCCCCTCCATCCTATCATATCAACTAGTCCCTTCTATAAGTGGGCCATTGAATTTATGGAGTGTCGACCTCCATCTATTGGTAACCACAAGTATATCATTGCTTCGGTTGACTATTTCACAAAATGGGTCAAGGCCATGACAACATTCAATAACATTATAGCTACCACAGATCTCTTTTTATTTACCCATGTTATGACTCAATTTGAGGTTGTGAAAGAAATGGTCTAAGACCATAGCCAAATTTTCGAAGATGATAGATATGACATGAGTTATCCTCTTTGTTGGGCTTTGAGCATCAATATTCATCATCCTATTATCCCCAAGGTAATTTTCAAGTTGAAGCGGTCAATAAAATAGTTAAAACTATGATTCAATGTATAGTGAACAAGCACAAAAACAACTGTCACCTTATTCTCTTCCCTTATTTTTGGGCCTATAGAACTTCTATTAAAATCACCACTGGTTTTACTCCTTTCCACCTTGTTTTTGGCGAGTAGGTAGTCTTACCGATCGAGTGTGAAATCCCCTCCCTTCACCTAGCCGTCAAACTTCTCCCTCACACCCAAAATTTAGAACAAAGACTTATGAGACTTGAGCATGCTTCCAAAGACAATCATTTTGCATTGCAAACCATTGAAGTAGCCAAGAAGTGCACAAAATCTCAAGATGGCCGAAAATTGTATCCTCGTACCTTTCACGAAAGCGAACTTGTTCTAGTGTATGAACATGCTCATGATGTCCTTTGTCATGGCAATTTTGACTCATTATGCTAGGAACTTACACCATTAGCAAGGAATTTGGCAAGGGAGCATACCTTATTCAAGATTTTGAAGGCCAACTCCTTCCTAACCCTCACAATGGACTCTACCTTAAGAGGTTTTACCCATAGCATCTCCCATTGAGATGCAAGTTTTATTTTTGTCATGCATTTAGGTAGCTTTCATTGTTCATCATCATCTCATTTGTTGTCTTTTAGTTGCTTTTATATGGATCCATCATCCACGCTGTATATCAGCTATGCTAATGGTGCAACTTGCCTCTCCTAGAATCTAACCTCTACAACTTGGGCCATTTCTACCCCCATGCATTCATTAGTCCTCTCCAACGACGTATGCATTGGATCTAACACCAAGGAATAGGCTGAATATCATGCAGTGATAGGTTTGTTAGTTGATTCCCTCGTTAATCACATCCTTCATCTTCATGTTCATTTATATTCCTTACTACTTGTCATGCAATTCAATGGTGTGTATCGAGTGAATAACCATGTTCTTTTTTAGAAGATATTTACGAGTGAAGTTATTAGTGCGTGAATTTGAAATAATTAAATTCAGTCATGTACCTAGAGCCCAGAATCACTATGTAAATAGAATTGTAAACAATATTATAGATTGGCACTTATCACATGCATTTAAAACAAGACAATCATAAAACAAATGGCAAACCATATACTTTTCATATATAAAACGATGCATATCCATATTATGTATCGGAAAAATCATAAATTTTTTGGAGTCCACTACTCTAAATACATCTGACATGCCCATAGCATGTTATAAAATCAAAACTAGGGGCACCACATGCCCCTACATCTAATCACTGTCTGGAGGGTCTCGAGCAATGGCTCGGCTCCAGTAGCCCGCAAATTACGAACTGCATGTCCGGCCATCACCATGTGCCATATGACCCCTCACCACTGCAAGGGTAGCCCTATATGTCCCTCGATGTATTGGTCCTTAATATCATTCCATTCGTGCTTAGATACGTTGGTAAGATTTCAGCACACAGCTCTGGTGGACAACCTCCAGTCTTGGCTCTAGTCTCCTCTCGCTCCACTAGACTCTGGAACCCCGCGCACTACGGGTCGTCCCATATACCCCACTAGCTTCACCAGTGCTATATATGCATACTAAAAGTAACAAATCAATACCATTTAAAATGCATCATAATATATAGCAACTTTCACTTACCATTTGGTCCCCATCCTCGACCCAATGAAAGTGGCAAGTCATGGGGCCCTGAAATTTCATACCAATGTATGGATAGTCTTCTATATACACTAACATCTGATCCAAATGTGCGAAGAAATCAATTCAGAACACCTGTCTGACTCCCCCTCCTCCTCTTTGTAGTAGCTATCCCCAGCAGCACATCCTGGGCTCCCATGGGCCCCCATCTTGGATCTTCACATGAGGCTGAAGTGTGGGGATCTTCTCGAAGAAGAATAACCATAACATTGTACCAAAAGCACATTCATCGTTCACCTGTCGCTTGAATTGTGAAAATAGTTGTTTCACCAATGACATCATCATCTGGGCCCACCCATAGTATGTCCTACTTAGAACACTCTCAACCAACATCAATTCCCCCCTAGTGATGTGATGGAACGCCTATTTCTTAGGATCCACAGTATTTCTACGGTAAAAGCCCGTATCTCTAGCCTCTCTAAATCACTAATCAGTATGGTCATTCTCTTAGCACAGGCATCCAGTCGATAGTAGAATTCCATGAACTCTAATATGTTCTGCCCCTGCGGTAATACTGGATGTATATTTCCCACCACCCCTAGTGGTGGGATTCTGGTCAAGTAGTAGATGTCCTGAATGGTCAACTCAATCATATGCCCCTACATCATAAAGGCCTCCTGGTCTAGATCCTAGTAGCTGACTATATTGGATAGCAAGGGCTCCCCTGCCCTCAGGAATGGGTTCTCAACCAACTTGAGAACCCCGTACCTTGCAAGTGCACCTCAGACCACCTGATCCCCTTAGATCTCGGCATGAAGCACATCCAAATCCCTCTCGAGAGAGTTTATCTTAAGCTTTGTCATACTTTCACAAACCCATCATGTTTTTTAGTTCAAAGAAATACAAACTTCGTCCTAACTCATCAAGTCTAGGTCCCTAGCCAAAAACAGGGCAAAACCCACCCTCGGACAAACTCACAGTTTTTAGGACCTCTACTAGCGAGCTCACAGTTTTCCCCTCTAGAAACTGTGAGCCAGGTTGTCGTACAGGCCCCAGAAAGTGTGATTTTCCTGTGAGGAAGGATAGAGTGATGTTCTTGAGCCCAAGACACCTAATCTGAAAAACTGAACCACTAAAAAAGTTGAGTAGGGTTAGGCCACAAACCTACAACTCACGGATCACGATTCCAACGATTGGTTTGTCTACTATGATCACCATAAGATTTAGGTCCTTATCCTCCTCTCCACATTGACCATAGCTCCACTAGGAAATCAATCAAATTGGAGGGAAATCAACCTATTAAAAGAAAAACCCTAATTTTTTATTCTCCAATTGAAACCAAACTGTAGCTCGGTTTGATGAACCATCAGCATAGTTGGAAAGCTCTCACCGAGCTCTAAAATGGGTATCCTTTTGTTTTTGGTAATTTGACACTTCACCAAGAAGCCATTTTTCCAAGAATGGTCACTTTGCCGCCTCTTAAAATCAGATTTCTTCACTTGCATTGCTTATACTTGGGGCACCACTTTCCCATCATACTTTTCAATGCATGTGTCAATTTTCATCCTAAGTAACCATCTTTTTCTCATGTTGTTTTGGTCCCCACTAGGCCTATTATGTGTGGAAGCCTCATTGAGTCACCCTTGTTTAGAGCATCCAAGATGAGTCACCATCAGATTCATGGAGTCTGTCCCGAGTCCCTTTTCCTCCTGTTATAGTATTCCATCCATTTTGGCCTCCAGTCATACTGTCTCCCATCCCCCCAAGAGTCGATTCAGTCGCTGCCAGGTCATCCATGTTTTTTATGCTCTAACAAGGGAATTCGTCCATCCACTACTTAGTATCCCTTATTCCATCATCATCCATAGTGCCATTCCATCAATCACTTTACTATGATGCCTCATGCCTTGCATTGCATCATTGTCTCACCTATGGCAGACCTCCTTCTGTCGACATCATCACATTCATTCCAGAAGATAGGTCTAGAGGGTGGTGTACCTTGGTTCCAACTTCCATTCTTGTTCAGTGCCTCGGATCAGGCAAAGGGACTCATCATTGCCCTTTGACTTTATTGTTTCTCATTTGCTCAGCTTCAGCCCATTATTGCATGATTGATATTCATATACTTTATGGTTCGATGATTCAACATATTGTACCAGTGATTCATGGGTGTGTGTGAGATGTTTCAGACCTCATGAGGGGGTGGCCCTTTAGGTAGTCCACTGCATGCCTGGATGACCTCACATCATGCTACAACCTCAGATGAAGCTCCATAGATTTGATGGATTCCGTTCCAAACGCTTGTAGTACCCACAACATGCATGTATCACTTAGATGATCCATTCATATTTTCATATCCCTTTCTTGTTTATTACGACTTCTTTGGTTGTTATCATGTCTCATGTACTCACATATTATTGTATTCAGTCTTGATTTTTGTCCCAGGCACAGTATGTATGTGGGATCCATTATATTTTTGTCTAGCCCATTTTATGCCAATATTTCATGTACCATTTATCATGTACTTTATTTCTCAGTCTCATTTTGTTGGGCGCACCATTATTCTTTGTACTTTTTCATCTCGACAAGCATAGGTCTTCCTCCCCTGCCTCATTGAGAACAGGTACCCAAATATTAAATGAGACTTATATCATTTGTAGGTCTTGCCCTCTCGGCTATTTTCCTCTCTCGCTTCACTCCGTCTATGTATCTCTCTCTCTTCTTACAACGTACTTCAGTCATATGATTAGCTCCTAACGCTTGCACGTTTGGGGGAAATCTGTTACACCAATTTTTGGTCATCTAGCCATTTACAATTCTATGGATCGAAGTACGCCATGTAAGACCAATTTTACCATAGTAAAATTTCTTTCACTATAATAAATAATTTAATAAACCATATTTTATTAAGTTGTTTGTGGTTCAAACAAGAAACCCCGTGAGGAATAATTAAATAAATCCATATTTTTTTTATTTCTCTTTAGGAATAATTAATTAAACCATTGTTTAAATAATATTCCTGGTCATATTTAACCCAATTATGAGAAATAAATAGATAAATCATTATTTTTCTTGTTTTTCTCTAGGAATAATTAATTAAATCATTATTTAGTGATTATTCCTTATTAGAGTTGACTAAATCACCTAGAAATAATTAAACAAATCATTATTTGTAATTATTCCTTAACCACATTCTTGAAATGGTAAATAAATCATTTATTTGTTTATTATTTCTAAATAAAGGTATTTAACCAATTTAAATACCTTTTACCTCCAACAAAATATAATAAAATATTCCAAGCGGTTAGATCTAGATTTTGGTTAATAATATTTTATTATTCTCCATTATCAAGGATAAATCCATATTTTGTTATAAATATAAGGGTTTTCCATTCATTATTTACTTTGATGACTTTCATTGTCGTGCTTTGATCATTCTCATTGCTGCTACTACTTTCTTTATTTCTTGAGCTCCCATACAGTTCAACATATTCCAGCTTTTCTACACCATTGACATAGAGAAACTTCTGGATCTGAAGTGTTGAGGGCAGTCAAGAACCCATCCCATTGAGGGGGACTGGTAACATCATTCTTTGTTCCCTTCCCAGGTGTTATAGTACATATAAAATTCTTTATATCTTGTCTTGTCCGTTGGATGTATGGAGCATTTATTATGTCATTTCATTGTTTAACTAATTTTATTACATAGATTAGGTTTCTGGTAGCATTTGTTTTAACTATCATTTGCAGATCTAAATAAGTTAAGCAACCATATTTTTTGTTAGGGTTGTTTTTCACGCGCAACTAAAGTGAGCTATTTTCGTACACTTGTGTTAATAATTTACGCTAACAAGATAATACACCTTATGGATGGTCACAATTTGGAAGTTTAATTGATTGTAAACTATTACATTTAGGTTTTATCCAAACCCTTCTCATTCCCTTTGTGATTCATTTTACTCTATGAGCTTGGCCATGTGCCACTCTACATGCTTGCAAGATTCCTTCGATCCTCAATGAATCACAAGTGGTTCTTAATCACTTAGTATCTATCAACTTATTTACCAAGGCTTCTATGTGGATGTTTGACTCTCACTCGCAATGCAAGGTAACACTTCTTCCATATTTAGTTATAGAGTTATTTATAGTGATAATGTTGAATTGTTGGTTTATATGTGACCCTACTTGAGGTTTATTCTCTTTTTTGGATAACTTTTGTGACTTCTTCATAACTGAGGATGAAATATTCATGCATTTGAGATTCTCTTCACGATCGGCTCCATGAGTTGGTAGCTTTGTCAACAATTTAATTTACAAGAAATACTTGGCACCTTCTGGAAGCTATGATATTATTTCATGGTGGTTTATTTTTCCTCCTTCAACCTTAACTTCTGTACATGTAGGGTTGTAGAGGAAATTTGGGGTTTTTTCTCTACCTTCGTCTCTAGGTCCAATGACTAGGTAATGCACTAATTTTTTTATACTCCCTTGTGTTTCTCTGTGGAATGTATCCATTTGGCATAGTGGTGATTTGGGGTTTTTGTTTTCAAACCTTTCTCATGAGTGTCTAGTAGATTTTGTACATATTCCATGGTTTTTACTTTTCATGGATTCTAGAATACAATTTAATTATGGTAATATAATTATTTACTATTGGATTTTGAGTTTCAAGCCCTAAATTAAGATTGGGGTTTTTACATTCAACTTTATTTGTTCTATTATTTAAGTTTGTTGGTACATAGTTTGATTTCACATACCTATAGCTATGGCACATGTGTGTAAATCCCATAATTGGGCCTGTAGAAGTTCGTGTTCTTTGGGTTTAAAATGGATTTGAACACCTACTAAACCCATCAATTTATTTACAGTTGGCATAAAATATTTGTATAGTCATGCGACCTATCTCCATAGTTAACAAAATTTTGTTGAAAATCCTTTCCAATTCGTTCATAATTTCTTATTCCCTTCAACAAAAACAATGTTACAGATGAAACAGGTAACCTGACCTCAAAACGGGAACTCTAGCCCAAAAAGACTCAAAAAACATGAAAAAACACCCCAAAAACAAAAAAAGTGTATTCCAGAACGCACTTGGTTTTTTTTGAAGGTCAAATTTCAACATTTTATAAAATTATGCTAAAAGCAAAATTGTTTCTTGAAAAAAGGATTGAAAAAACACCCACAAAACAAAACCAGTTGATGCTGGAATAACAAAAAAAAAAATTATGTCATATTTTTGACATTTTTAAAAATAGAAATAACATTTTTAAATTTTTAAAATTCAAACATTAAAATAAGCCTAAAATTTAAGAAAAAAATAAATTTTAAAAATAAAAACATTTTAAAGCTTAAAATTTAAAAATATATAGGAATAAAAAAATAAAAATAAAAACAAAATAAAAATTTTAATTCAAACATTAAAAAAAACCTAAAATTTAAGAAATTTAAAAAAAAAAAAAATTAAAGATTAAAATTTCAAAATATATAGAAATAAAAAAATAAAAATATTGAATTAAAATTTTTTTTTATAAAAAATAAAATATAGAAATTAAATTTAAGAAATAAAAAGAAAATGTTTATTAAATTAGAAAAAAAAATTAAAATTAAAGAAATATATTAAATTTTAATAAATTTAAAACTTTAAAAAAAAAAAAACATTATTTAAATTAAAAGTAAACAAACGAAAAAATAATTAAAAATGAAAAATGAAAAATAAAATACAATAAAAAATATATATTAAAAGAAGATAAATTTTAAAAAATAAACTAAATTTAAATTATAAAAAATTATATATATATATATCAACTTAAATTAAAAATATATATATTAGATTTTATTAAATTTAAAAAAAAAAAACTAATATTAAAATAACAAATTAAATTTAAAAAAGAAAAATATTAAATTTTAATAAATAAACGAATAAATTAATAAATTTTGAAATAAAAAGTAAATTTTAAATATAAAGAAAAAAAAAAACATTGTTAAAATAAAAAGTTAAAAAACTTTAAAAATCAATTAAAAATCAAAAATTTAAAAAAATAAATTTAAAAAAAATATATTAAATAAAAAATAAAATAAAAAACTAATTAATTTGAAAATATTAAGTTTAATTAAAAAAAAATCTAATTTTAAATACACAATTTTAATTGAAATAAAAAAAATATAATGATTTTATGTAATTAAAAAAATAATAATAAAAAATTAAAAAATTTAAAAAAATAAAAAATTAAAATAAATAAATAAAAAATAAAAAATTTATTAAATTTTAAAAAATTAAATGAAGAAACTAAACATAAAATTTAATAATAAAAGAAATTAAAAAATTAAAAAAAAATCAATTAAATAAATAAAAATACAAAATTTAATAAAAATTATTAACAAAATTTAGAAAAAAAAAATTTAAAAAAAAAAATGAATAGAATTTAAAAAAATAAAAAATAAAATAAAACATATTAAATTTCAAATATAAAATTAAATTAAAAAAAAAAAAAAATTAAAAAAAAAATCAAATTAAAAAAAATATTAAAAATTAAAAAATAATAATAATAATAATTTTTTGATCATGGTGGCACCACCAATCGACCTCCCGCCTAGGTGGCGGCGGAGGCCGGTCGCTGGGTAGGCGGGGAGGCTACAGCCCCCTGCCCGCCCAGCGGCCGACCTCCGCCACCACCTGGTCGGGAGGCCGATTCCGGGAAATGCCCTCCCACGGTGCGAGGTCGATTCCGGGAATTTCCCTCCCGCGGTGGGAAGCTGATTGCGTGAAGCCGATTCCGAGAATTGCCCTCCCATGGTGGGAGGCTGATTCGAGGCCGATTCTGGGAATCGGCCTCCCGCCGCGGGAGGGGGATTCCTGGAATCGGCCTCCCGCTGCGAGAGGGCGATTCACGGAATCAGCCTCCCGCTGCGGGAGGGCGATTCCCGGAATCAGCCTCCCACCACGGGAGGGCGATTCTTGGAATCGGCCTCGCGCCGTGGGAGGGCGATTCCGGGAATCGGCCTCGCATCGTGGAAGGGTGATTCCCGGAATCGGCCTCGCACTCGCAGAGGGAAATTCCCGGAATCGGCCTCGCATCGTGGGAGGGCAATTCTCGGAATCAGCCTCGCGCCGCGGGAGGGTGATTCTCGGAATTGGCCTCCTGCTCAGGTGGCGGCGGAGGCCATCCGCTGGGCAGGATTCCAGTCTCCTGCCTAGGTGGTGCCGAAGGCCGGCTGTTGGGCGGGCGGGGGGTTGCATGCAGAGTCCCCATCCGCCAAGCGGCTGGCCTCCGCCGCCTCCTAGGCGAGAGGCCGATTGGCGGCGCCACCACGATCAAAAAATTCTTTTTTTTTTTTTAATTTTAAATTTTCTTTTAAATTCAAAAAATTTAAAATTAATTTTTTTTAATTCAAATTTTATATTTTAAATTTAATTTGTTTTAACTTTTTTGTTTTTTTTTTTTTTTTTTTTTTTTAATTTAATATTTTAGATTAATTATTTTTTAAAATTTAAAATTTATTTATTAAATTTATTAATTTTTTTTTTATTTAATTTTTTTTTTAATCTTTATTTAGTTTTTCTTTTTTAAATTTTATAAATTGTTTCATTTTTAAAAAAAGAGTAAATTTATGGATATTTGTTTTTTAATTATTTGCATGTGGTTTTTTTCATTTTTTTGTTTTTTAATGATAGTTTTTTTTATTTTAATTCTTTTATTTTAATTTTCTTTTTCAATTTTAATTTTTTTTTCTAAATTTTTTTTGTTAATTTTAAATTTTGTTTTTTTTTTCTTATTATTATTATTATTTTAATTTAAAATTTATTTTTTTCTTTTTTTGTATTTTATTTTTTAATCTAAATTTTAATTTTTTTAATTTAAATTATTTTTAAATTTTCTATTTAATTTTTTTTTAATTATATGGTTTTTTTAATAACTTAGAAAAAAAATGTTTTTGATGTTTTTTTTTTTTTTTTGGTTAATTTTTGTTTTTTTTTCTTTAAATTATGTGTTTTTTTTTCAAATTTTGTCATTTCTTTTGATATAATTTTCGAATATTTTGGTTTTTTTTTGTTTTTTTAATTTATTTTTGTTTAAATTTTTTATTTTTACGATCTAATTACCAAAACGATTTTTCTCCTTTTCCCTTCTCTAATCACCAGGTCAGATCACTAAGAACAAATTCTAAAATTAAAAATCCAATTCAAATAATAAAAATATTTTTAGGAATATGGGTGCTCCAACTAATTAGAGTTCTCCACAAAGTCTAATATATATTTTCATTATCGATATCCATGACTTATAAATATGTTCAAGATCAAAAAATGGAAAGAGTTTTGAAGCTATTCAATTATTGAAAAAATACCACTGTATCCATAAAATAGTCAACTTATTGATAATTTCCTAGAGAATTTATTCATATACACAACCTTTGTTTATATACAAATTACTTTGGGAGAAACTAAAAAGTAAATGCATAAGGAAAATAAAGGAAAGTAAAATCATGTGAAGAAAATAAAATCATGAAATTAAATGACATGAAGGTGATATGTAGAAAGAAGACAGCAACTACAAGAGCTGCTAAGTGAAGTAAAATTTCAAGTTTGGGCCATTTATGGGAAAGTATTATGTCTTCCTATATAGGGTTTGGAGATGATACGTATGTTGGCCAAGTTTATCCATAAGGACCAATCCATAAGGACTAAAACTTGGTTTGTTTGCCCTTATCTTCATGGGATTTATCTTGTTTCAAGACAAGATCACCCAAAATAAATTCCTTATTTCCTGTAGATTTCTCTATGAACCATCTCCTGATTCTATTCTATTGTAAGGAAAAAATTTCTTCTGGTGTTTTTCCTTTCCTCCTTAAGTTTTAATAGGATATAAATCCTATGTTTCATAATTTTGCATGACCTACCATGGGATTTTTGGATAGTTGTAACGTAGGTAGATACATGCTTAACAGTAGGATGGATTCTTTTCCATATACGTGGAATTAGGGAGAAGTTTCAAGAGAAGCATTAGGAGTGACCCGGTCATCTCATAGAGCATTAGTTAGAGTGTTATGCCAATTTCTATGTTGCGTAAGCATGTTTTTCTTGATGATATGGCTCAGGTTCTTATTAGTGGATTCAACTAGACCATGTCGTTGGGGATAGTGGTTAAAAAAATGTTGCATTACAATTCCATTCTCTCAAGAAAAATCATACAACCTTAATGATGCAAAATAAGTTACATTGTCATATACAAGAGAGCTATGACCATCTAACTTGGTAATAATATTATGTTTGAGAAAATGAATTACCTCCTGATCATTCATTTGTCTGAGCAACACAACTTCAACACACCTTGTAAAATACTTTATAGTTGTGAGAATATAATTTTATTTCTTTTAGGAGTGTGGAGTGATCGCCCCAATAATTTCCATGCCCCACTATTGAATAGTATCTTATATTATAATGGGTTGGAGTGACGCAATTGATCATTCATCTCTTCTAGCACACCTTTGACAGATGGAGAATGTGTTTTCATATGCATGAGAATCTATGAATAATGTAGGCCAATAATAGCCCACCCTCATAATCTTCTATGTTTTTTCATCACTAACATAGTTTCCTCATGTTGGTCCACCATGAAGTTCCTTTAAGACATCTCAGCATCATCAAATTCCAAACATTTAAACAAAATTTCATTATGGTGTTTCTGAAATAGATTTTCATGGACCAACTAATAAGAAGATGTTTTTAGTCTGATGGCCCTTTTATTCTTTGCTAACAAGTTAGAAATAAAAGTACCTTTTTCCATATATTTCCTCAATTATCCATACCAAGATGATGTTGAACTGGGTCTGGGCACAAAGTCATTGTTATACATCTCAATCTCTAGGTCCCATCCCAATATCTCTTCTTCATGTGGATCATAGGCTTCAGTAATAAGCTTCCATAAGCCATGACCTTTAATTGTGTGATACAAATTGAACTCAAGATCATATCCATATAAACGAGTCGTTCAATTTTCTTTGTGTTCTCCCAACTCCTGCTATAGAAATATCGATCTAACGGTAGGGTAAGGCACATACATTATGACATGATTTTTATCAATATAAGGCCTAAAGTGTTTGACAAACTTGTACACAATGTACACCTACTTATCCATATTAGGATAATTTAGCTCTGATCCTTGCATGATTGTACTCATAATGGATATTGGTCATTCATTTACTTGGTAATATTTCTAAGTCAAAATGGATACTAATGAGGAATCTGAAGCAAAAGTATAAAGCATGAAATCTTTATTAAAATTAGAACTGAAAAGAGTGGGATATTCTATTATATATTTCTTGATCCATGTGAAATATTCCTTCTCCTCTTGATTCCATTTATACACTACATCAATTTTTATCATATTTTTCAACGAATTTTTTATTTATGCATAATATTAAATGAACTCATGAAGAAAAACATTTTTTTCCAAGTATGATTGCATAGATTTCTTGCCATTTGGATGTGGGATTTGCAATATTGATTTGAAGCCCTCAAGGTAAACTATTATACCACTATTTTCCATGACATTCCCTAATATACTCCCTTAATATACAACAAATATGCTTTTCTTAGGGTCAAGCAATATATCAAATTTCCTACAACGATAAAAAAACTAATTAAGATGAAATAAATGATTAGATCTTTTCTTTGAGAATATTTTCATGTCATCAAGGTACACTGCCATGTTCTAACCAATCAAACCTCTCAACATAAGATCCATTAATTATTGAAATGCAGCTCCGACGTTTATAATACCAAAGGGGATATGTCGAAATGTGAAAGTTCCCCATTTCATTTTAAAAGACTTGGTAATCAATTTATCTGGCTCGGTAACCAGTACTTAATTTTAACCAAAAAAATCATCAAACAAAGAAAAAATTTTAGATCCTGAAACTATTTGAATAATTATCTCCATGGAGGGGACTAGGTAATTATCTTTATCTGAAGCCCGATTGAGATTCCAAAAATCACACACAGATGGATTTATCAAAATATATTGCTTATAAGAACAAGTTTTAAGATCTATGTTGAATGTATGACTCTAAAAATGGTTCATTCATGCAACAACTTCTTCAATTCTTTTTGTATTAAAGTTTCCAGCGTTGGATGTGACTTTCTCAATTTCTTCTGAAAATGCTTGACCCTGTCTTTTATCGAAATGACATGCTAGATAATACAAGTATCATATGTTTTTATGTATTTTTATATATAGGTGAAAATCTTTTAATACCTTTTGAGTAACTCAATGAAATCTTGTCTCTCTTATGGGGAGAAAAAAGTACTGATATTGACAAACTTGGGATCTACCTTTATTTTGAGAATGATTTGTTTGTGCATTAATGTAGAAATTTGAGTCTTCGTATTGGGGGGTCCTCTGAACTGGCTATATAAGTCAACTAAATTATTTATTGAAACACACCTTTGGGCTTTGGGTTACCGTTATGTGCGCCAGCTTCCTGCTACAAGGATTTCTCATGTTCATCCATGTCTATGGTTGTGTCTTTCAAAATTTCCATGTGGGAAAGGAAGTCCAATATCTGTTGATCATCATTGAAAATGTGTAAACTGGTTGTATTGTCCAATAAAATAGGTTTATAAATTATTTCAATATAAAATTTATCCTTAAGTGGCATAAACCTAGAAATAAAATTAGCTAACATATCAACTCTGATGTTATTAATTCTTAGAAATAATTTGATACCAAAAGTGGTAAATGCATAAATTAATTTCCATAACTCTTGTCGATAGTTTTTAAAATGTGGTGAAAGATATTGAATAATATCACATATCTCTCTAGTGATGATCTCAAATTCACCAATCACCTTTATTCATTCTACCTTCAGTTCAATGGCTTTCTTTAATCCAAGAATTAGTGCCTCATAATCTGCAGTTCTGTTAGTACATTGAAATTATAAATGACAAGAAATAAAAAAATTATTCCTTTTGGAGTCCATCAGGATACAACCTACACCAACTCTATCATGTTTTTATGGTTCATCATAATACAATGTCCACATGTCAGTATAACTAGAATATTAACTAAAACTATTTACATCTATAGTACAAAGTTCATTATCACCAGCTAGAGAGCAATGAAGGAGTTCTAGTTATGTATTTGATGAGATAGGTGATTACATGGCTTGGTAGCAACCAATGTTAGTCTCTAAAAATAATTTTCTGAATTCTTCTTGAGTGATGTTGATCGGTTCATTACACACTTCTAACTTCGTAACTGTATACTTCATGTGTGGCTCTCTATTAACCCTAATATGATTATTCTTTCCTTTGTAGAGGAGCCACAAATGAGACTAAAAATACCCTTGAAGTTTAGTAGACCAATCTCTACTCAATAAAATCCCATATGCTTCGAGAATATCAACAACAAAAATATCAATGAACTAGTGAACCCTCAAATCGGAAGACAATTAGATTGACACATTAGTCAATTATCACATAATGTGCACCTGATATATGTCGAGTTGGATTATCTTCACATTTTTGTTCTCCAATTTAGCATTAATTTTCTTGCAAACAAGAAAAGGAATGACATATGTCGATGTACTAGAGTCAATAAGGAAATTATGCACATTGTGATTGAAGATCTCAAATGTCAACAAGAAGGAAGGTACTGAAGATCATGAATCAACATTTTATGCATTAACAATGGATTCAATATTTACCAATGCTTTATACTAATTGGAGGAAGAATCTTTGGAAGAAGCAATACCATTTTGTGCTAAATACATGGATGTAAAAGTCTTGACAATCAACTCCCTCTTCCCAAACAACCTAGCCAACTCATGGAGTGATATATTTTTTCAAATTTTCTTCATATCCTCAATGGTTTTGTAACCACTATTGCAAGACACGCTCTTGTCCTCGAAAGGCTGAGCCAATTTTGTTGGTTGAAAAGTCTAGGAATCAACTTTAGGAGTATTAGGATCATCAATCAATTTATTCACCATTGTTTTCATATTTTGGATCCATTACGAGCATGTATTTTCAGAGTGATCAACTTCATGAAAAGTGAAATAATTTTCCATGCCTACTTCTTCCATATTAATATTCATGTTTGAGATTTGTGCTAATTTAACTAGGTTATTGCTACTCTTCTTGAAAGAAGTCTTGAAATATTTTCTCCCATAAGAGCTTTCACTTGTCTTTATTTTCAAATTCGACACCTCATTAGCTAAATAATTGAGATATTTTGCTAGAGCTTCAAAATCAAAAGCATATTTATCACTAGACTTATTGGAGGAAACTTGAGATTTCTCATCAGTAGCCTTTGAGTCATCTTGGACCTCATGTGTGTTGGGAAAAATACTAAGAGGGGGGTTGAATCAATATTTAAAACATTCCTAAAATTTTTTATTTATTCTTATTTTTGTATGATATTTTCCTGAAGTAAACCTATGTATATATGCGACTTTTATGTAGACAACTAGCGTATATCCAGTAAAATTTTATTTCAGTTAAATTTTCAAAAATTTTCTTAAACTACTATGTCAGTTATTCATCAGAAATTAGATAAAATGTAAAAAAATGTAGTAAGAAATGAATAGAGCATTATACACAAGGAACACACATGAACACAAGGATTTAAGGTGGAAACCCAATGTGGGAGAAAACCACCATTGATTTCATATTTGTCTTCAATTTTATTATTATGAAAAACTTCTTACAATATTGTAGTGGCGTGGACTCATACTAGAATACAAGAAACCACCGAAAGAAGGCTACAACCTTCACTCATTCTCCAGCTCCTACGCGAAGGGTGATTCAACCCCCTAATCTTATTTACCAGTACCCACTTGAAGGGAGCTCCAACCCCCTGATCTGATCACTAGCTTCTACTGGAAGGAAGCTTTGACTTCTTTATTGAAGGCACCAACTCGCAACACCATCGTGGACCATGTTTCATAAATTTTCACACTAGATCCACCTGCTTCAAAAAATTACAATTTGTAGGCTAATTATCATCAAATTTTCAGATTGAACCCATTACCATCATTTAAGCACAATACCATATATTAAAAATAAAACTGATCACTATATAAATTCATTCAACCATTCATTGAATAACTGAATCAAACAACCACTGAACCAACAAATCAATCAAAAAAACAATCACTCAACCAATTACCAGCTCAAATCAACCAACCTCTTCTTAAACATTCAAAACAATGAGATCAATATAAATAAAATATAAATACTGAACCCAAAACACTACATCAACATAATGAAAAAACTACAACCCTGATATATCATATGACAGAATATATATGTTGCTTTTCTTAAACAAACCTACGTATATATGCGCTTTTCATGAATGCAACCTATGTACAGATCTCAACATACCAAATTCTGAACTACTGTCAATCTAAACTAGACAATGAATTGCACATAGACATAATGAAACATTATGTTTGATCATAGATCTCTGAACCTCAAATAGTTAGTTGCATCAGGTACATTATTAAAAAAATAAATACTCAATCAATTCAACTTCAGACATCACTATTGAGCCCAGATCAACATGAATAATTCATTGACAAATATCGGAAATACAACATTACTTATAGACAAATCAACATATTCTTCAGCAGAAGCCCTAACATTCATACGTTATTTTCATAAATAATTTCCGTGTGTATACGCACTTTTTTAGGAAGTAAACCCGCATACAAATGTCTACATACTACAAAATATATATGCTACTACTCAGAAGAGAACCTGCATGTGTACGCACCTTACTTGTGACAAACCCACGTACATATCTGTAAGTAATAAACACACGTCAAGTCCTAGATCTAATCAACCCAAAAGAAGATCATGCAACACGTATTCATTTCATATCTAATGATCCTGATCCATCATTATGTCACTGGGTGTATACTTATTATAGATAATTTACTCACCAATATCCCATACCAGTCAATGATACTTCAGATTGAAGTATTTTTCAATCACCCTCACACGTGCACATCTATCACTTTGATATTCAACTCCTTATATAGCTTAGGCCTAAGCGAATACCACAGGTTGAAAACACATTAGTGTTTGTGGTAATATTTGACGGGATCAAATATTCATTACTTTTCTCAATATTGTGGGCTAATACCATGCTAAATACCCTTGCTATTTAGAGAATCATAGTGTTCCAAATGTACGTGCGTTTTTTCTTCATACACACATGTGTATGCAACTTTGCTTCATAGAACCCGTGTATATTTCTTCAAATTTCTACCTTTATAATTATTCTGTCTCTAACCTGCATACCTCTATAGAAACATTATATCACTCTATTAAATCACTTTGGCACCTATGAACTGGCCTGTGTACTCATCCTTTCAACACATACTTATCCTACTACAAGTGACTTTCCATCAAGGACAACACATACATCATAATTCTAACAATCTCCCCCTTTGGACTTGATGGAAAGCATGTTGGAGACATCAATATTTACAATTCAAATACCAAAGTTATTATCCCCCTTTGAAATCAAGGGAAAATGGTAGACCAATTCCGAATCAAGGGCTCTCTTTCCTTGTAGAGATAAGAGATATGATTTACACTATATATTGACCATGCTCCCCCTGAGCATATTCTCAATCCTCAAAAATATTTTCAATGAAGTAAATGACTCCTATCACCAAGCATTCTAAATTCCATCAACCATCCAACCAAATGGGGTTACATAACATCATCTACCCATCACGGGATTACATATAGAAATGACTTGACCTTCAATAGTCCAGACATGACTAAGTATTACAAGAATTAAATTATGGATCTTTACATGAACTTTACATCAAATTACAGATATAATTTTATAACTAAGACCGTAATAATACAGCATAGCATAATTCAACTAACTACATAAGCTTCTTCAACAATATTTCAATCATGATTCCAACAAAGCATTATTAGCAGCAAGGCTAATGCTCCCCCTAAATGTGTGCTACATGTTTCCTATTATATTTTCCCACATATGCATAAAAAACATCTTCATTAGTGAGAAAAGCATAAATTTCATGTTTTACCAACTCATAGATCATTATAACCCAAGGCAATTCATAAGTAACATTAGAAGATTGTAACCATAAATCAGAACAAGAAAACCAAATAATAACTATCTGAAGCATATTAGAGTCTTTTCTTGAGTCTGTCCCACTATTTTTCTGTCAGAGAAAAATATACGTGAATTTATGTATAGCAGCTTGTGTATATATGTGACTGTATTTCATAAAATCCACGTACATAAAGTAAACTACTGAAATATCAACTATGCTTGAAAGTATGAGTAAACTGATCAACAAAGAGATGAAGCAAAGACTACTCCTAGTTTTTTTCTAAGATATTCAAATGCTTCATGCGCAAGAGGCTTTGTAAGTATATCAACTTCTTGTTCTTTTGAGGGAACATACTCCAGTTTGACCTTCTGTTCAAGCAGATGTTCTCACAGAAAATGGTACTTAATTGGAATGTGCTTGGTTTCAGAGTGCATAACAAGATCTTTTGAAATGATAATATCACTTGTATTATCACATAGGATGGAAATGGGTGGAGAACATTTGATTTGAATATCCCACAATAATTTCATCATTGAGAGAAGTTATGTGGAACAAGATGCAACAAAAAAATATTATTCTTCTATAGTAGATAAGGCAATAGAGATTTGTTTCTTTCTGAACTATGATACCAATTAGGGCCCAAAGTAAAATGCACCTCCACTAGTGGTTTTTTGCTCATCAATATTTCCAGTCGAGTCTGAATATGTGTAAGCATGAAGATTAAGATCTGCATCTTTGGGATACCATTAGACAAAGTCTTGAGTTCCTTTTATATAATTGAATATCCTCTTAACTGCCTAAAAATGACTTTCCTTTGGATTTTTGTGGAAGTGTCCAACAATCCCAACTGCAGGCATGATATTTGGTCGAGTACCTATTAGATAAAGTAAACTTCCAATAATAGACCTGTATTATATTTGATTCACTATGGGAGACATCATGTGAGATGAGACTATATCTTGTCATCATTAGAGTACATACTGGTTTGTAGTCTTCCATTCCATATTTCTTCAAAATTTTCTTGAGATATTTTATTTGGGAGAGAAAGATTCCATCATTTTCTTGTTGTATGTGTAAACCAAGAAAGTATGTTAGTTCCCCAAGTAAATAAATTTCAAATTCTTGTTGTATAATAGAAGCAAACTTTTGACTCATGGATTCTTCATTGTTACCAAAGATGATGACTACATTAAAAAAAAAAAATATCAGTTTATCATCATCTATTCTTCTGTAAAGGCTGTTATCTATGGACCCTTTTGTGAAACCTTTTTGCTGAAGATACTTGTCAAGATGATAATACCATGAACGAGGGGCTTGTTTTAGCCCATATAATGTCTTTTTGAGTTTTAAAACAAGTTTTTCATCGTTTCCTAGAACTAAGCCCTTTGATTGTTCAATATGCACTTCTTCTTCTAATCTCCATTAAGGAATGCAGATTTTACGTCCATTTGATAAAATTTGAAATGACAAAATTTTGAAAATGAAATGAGAATTCTTGTGGCTTCATGTCTGGCTACAGGTGCAAATGTTTCTTCAAATTCTATACCTTCTTGTTAAGCATAAAATTCGCAAATGTTTCTAGCTTTATTTCTAATGACTTCTCCACTTTCATTCAATTTATTTTTGAATATCCATTTTATCCCAATAACATTTTTATCACGAGGCCTTGGAACTAATTCCCATGTATGATTCTTTTTAATTTGATCAATTTATTCATCCATGGCCTTAACCCAACATTCATCTTTTCTATATTGATTTACATTTTTATTTTCAATAGTGGATACTAAAGCTAGATAACTAGGAGTTCCCACAAGAGTTCTTCTTGTTTGTACTCGATTTTCCTTTTCACCTAGAATTTGAGTTTCTGGATGATTATTTTGAACATACCTCGATGGAGTCTTTTCCCTATTGGTTGTTCCTTCTTCTGATTCTTCATTAGTTTCTTCTTCTATATCCCTTTATTTTTATGTGAGAAACCATTCGTCATCATCATCATCATCGTCTGCTATTGTTACCTTTTTGGAATCTATGCCGCCTTCATCAATTATAACACCAATACATTGAACAATATTTTGAAGTGTCTTATTGTAACATTTGCATCCTTTGATTCTAGATGAGTAACCAAGAAGAATTCCTTCATCTTCCCTAGATTCAAACTTACCAAATTTTTCATCATGAATTTTTTATGAAACATTTGCTTCTGAATACTCTAAAATAATTTAGAGTAGGAGGCTTAACATGCCAAAGTTCATAAGGAGTTTTATCATTGTTTACCCGAACATGAGCTTTGTTGAGAATATTTAC
Source organism: Pinus albicaulis (assembly GCA_034641835.2). Classification (NCBI taxonomy): domain Eukaryota; kingdom Viridiplantae; phylum Streptophyta; class Pinopsida; order Pinales; family Pinaceae; genus Pinus; species Pinus albicaulis. The sequence goes on along the minus strand of CM076579.1, from coordinate 297,803,938 downwards.
TATGGTATGTGTTGTTTCACCCCATAATGTATTAAGTGTTCTGAACTCATCAAGAATAGAACGAGCCCTTTTTTGAATTGTTCTCTTATCCTTTCTTCTACCCCATTTTGTTTAGGAGTTCTAGCTACAAAAAATTGCCTTTTGATCCCACATTGTTCACAAAAATAAAATAAAAATAATCTAATATGATTTCTGCTCCTCTGTCAGATCCAAGGAATTTTATTTTTATATATAAATAATTTTCTAGTAATCCTTTAAATACTTTCAATTTACCAATTCTTTTTTTTAATGTTTTAATAAACCAATCCAACACATTCTAGAGAAGTCATCAATAAATAAGATGAAGTATTGTTCTTGTCAGGGTGAATTTTTCCTTACTCGTCCACACAAATTAGCATGAACAATTTGAATAGGCTTACTTGTTGATCCTTCTTTGGCATTGAATTTTACCCTGTTTTTCTTACCAAATTGACATCACTTGTTGTAATATCCCAAAATCGGGACAGCTCATCAATCCTGCTGAAATAACGCACTTCTGAGAATTATGTGCATAGAAATGAGTTTCCAGCTCCTGGATCCCTTAGATCAGCTCATCTAAGATCTAAATAAAAAAGGAGAGAAAAAACAAATCATACTATGTGGGTTAAATAGATCTCCCACAAACTAGTCTGGCTGAAAATCACCCAAAGAGAGGGGTTGCAGCTCTATGCAAAGGATTGCTTTAGAAATAACGCAGATCCACTGAAGCACATTAGGAGGATGATATGGAGGTCTAGAAATCATATTTAAAACATAAAATAATATGTACATTACATTCCATACATTGTACAAGAGAAATAATGAGACAATACAGGAAAAAGCCTCAGAAATGAGGTGCTACAACCATGAGAAAAGACTATATAACCATGACAGCGTTATTTTTAGTGGTTGAATAAGTAGTATATTAATATTCAGATCTATAGCAGATATGTACATAAAAATTTAGATCTAATACAGATCTTTGTACAAGAAATGTTGATCTATACATTCCCCTTGGGGTTTTGTGAAAAACATGAAGCACGGAGAGTAGATCTGAGATCTAAGGTTGCAGATCTGTAGAATGATTCAAAAATTTCTGAATAATACAATGGTATAGCAGATAATATTTGAAACATACATGGATTGTATGGCCAATCCATGGATCACCAAAGTGAGAGGAAGATTCCTAACACCGGTGATCTCTCCTCGAAAATGCAGACAAAACACCCTGCAACTTCTCCTTTGCAAATAATGCAGTCCAGGGAGAGAAAATGTGTTGTATCCTCTGAGAATGATTTGGCTTGATGCCAAGATGTAGATATAAATCACAATCAGCAAATGAACTCTTCCAAGATATTAAAAGACACACTCACTGAGAAGAGCCACTAGTATAAGCTAGATCTGAGCAGATCTAGTGTCTTCCACTACTGCAACTCACAAGGACAGCTCAACTCTCAATAGGAGCAGCGCTGTAGGTGTAAGGTGAAGCTTGGCCTAAAAGACTGAGGTGGAAAAGATATCACAATTCTCCTCCAAGAGCTACTCAAGGAAGGAGGTGGGATTCCTGAACAGGAAGACCCAGCAAGGAATGTCTGAGCAGACAATACCTTCAGAAATGATAATCTTCAAAAACCCTCTCTTGTTGTTTTCCTCCTCCTTTGATAAGATATAAGTCTTGCCAAACCCTAAACCACTTCATCAATTTAGCTCCTTTCATATTTAGAGTCTCCTTCGAGAACTGTGTTGTCCCTCAAAGAGGTTCAATGCATCTAGACTGCGGTGTTGACTTGGTCAAAGTTGACCCGGTCTTGTGATTTAAACCCATTTACACCTGCAAGAGTTTATTTACATAGCCTAGATATGTCTCTGTTCACATAGGCATTGGTTTATTCTTGGTTTTCAGGAGTTTTACATGTCCTCCTTTACAATTTATTCATCAATCATGAAATTCAAAATAAACAAGGAAAAATTAATATTCCTATTAGCTACATCTAATTTAGGAATATTACAGTCTCCCCCTCCCAAATTTTGCTTGTCCTAAATCAACTGCAAGGGTGCTACAAAATCTCCCCTTCTTCTCTTGTGGCCTCTTCATCCAATAGTCTCCACCATTAATATGAATCTTCTACAATAGTTCTATCCCCCAATGGTCCTACCTCCATGTGCAAGTTGGTCCTTGGTGAGTAAACCCAATGGCTCTCATCATGAAAGAATGGAAGGTTGTTATGGAAAACTTCTTGCTGATCCATGGCCTCCTCAAGAGAGAAGTGATGACAATCATGGGGATTTTCATGTATCATGAAAGTCTCCCATCTCCATGCTATCATCCAAATGAAGTGGACCACCTCCCAGCTTGGAAATCCATAGAAAAAATCCTCCCTAATACATATGAGATGCATGTCCCCAACAAACATATGGCTCACTCTACAAAGAGACAAGTGATCTATCATAGTGGCCATACAAAATCTCATGCTCCCATTGAAGCATGCAATGCAAAAGGAATGGGGAACTCCTTTCCCCAAGGACACATCCAACAAGTATGCCTCTCCTCCAACCATGCCCTCGACAAATATAAGGACATCTTCAGCTTCTGGGATCATGATTAGAATCATGCTAGCTGCCATGTATGATAAATGAGAAGGAAGATGTTCCCTCATGTGCAACCAATGCAGTTTTATCCTTAACTGCCATAGAATAGGATATGACACGTGCCTTCCCCAACACTTGTTTGCTACCTCATCCCTTCTGAATGCTTGGAGAGAATGCATCATAGTTGGTGTAAAATAATCACACCATGAGGAATATAATAGCTTTCCAAGATCCTCCAAGGAATGACCTGCATCAACATAGTTCATGGCCTTCAGTAGCCGATGAAACCCATCATAAATAGTGCCCCCTTTTGGAGCAATGTTCTACAAATGAGTGTTAGAAAAATATAAGCATATAGGAAATACATGGTAACATTCAGAAAGACAAGTCCCTCTATATACTTGTTTTACATCAGTGGGGTAGCTCATGGATGAGTTCCCTCTCACACTCAATGAGTAAGGAGATGTGAACGATGGCTCTTCCCAAGAGTTATGTTCCTCCTCCTCTACCAATTAATCCATGCACATCTTCATATGAGAGTGCACCTCTTCTTTGAAACCTTCCCATATGAATCCACCCAAGAGTGTATGATATGATCTAAGGAAACCAATGGGTTTGGAAAGTAGGATCTCATAGGTTGCATCTAGGAGTCTCTCCTTGAGCTTGGAGTCACTAACCAAAAGAATAAGGTTATAGAAATAGATGACTCCATCAACCACCTTGAACCTTTCATCCACTACTTCCCCATCAAGAACCCCACATGTGAAAAGGTCCTCGGAGTATTCCATCATGATTTGGGAACCCCAATAAGGATCCAAGCTCTCCAAGAATGACAGCGTTGTAGAGGTCTAAAATGCAGCCCTTGTCTTCTCATGGCTCCCATATTTAACATCCTTGATATCAAAATCACATGTTGGAGCATCATAATCTCCCTTTTTCTGCCCCATTTGCATCTGATATTGCTCAAGACAAGATTGAAGCAAATGGAAATCAACTTCCCCTCGGAAAGTCCTTGTCTTCCAAAACTTCCTCATTTTGGCCCATATATACAAGAGGGTTAGGATCCCCTTGCCATATTCAGAAATCTTCTTTGTGAATGAAGAGATCATGGGTTGCCCCAAAGATATGGAGTTTCCATGTGTCCTCATTCTCATGCCATCATAGATCTCTAATTTCTCCTCTCTCAGTGCAGATATCTGAGTGGGAGTTAGCAATGCTGCTTTCAGGAAATTGCTCATCTCTCTTCTAAATTCATGAGAGATTCTCTGTGTTGTGCTATCTTCTCCCAAGGATCCTTCCTTGGCCAAGTATGCATATGTTTCCCATAGTTGAGAGATCACTTTAGATTTCCTCCCATCAAGAGGTGCTCCTGGTAAAGTACCTCCTTGCAAATAGGTGTCAAGGCATAGAGTAGAATGTGGATGTAGGTAGACAGATTTTCCCCTACCTTTACTGCATACATCCTCTTGCCTTATTTTTTCTTCCAAGATTTGAAACAAAGAAGGATCCTTGCTCTTCTTCTTTAGATGCCCTTCTTCCTCTTTTCCTTCTTTTATCTTCAAGATCTCATCATTTGAGAATGATGGTACATGCTTCTCATGCATTATACCAAGAGCTCTAGGTGTGAGACCTTGTGGAAATCCTTGCAAGTATGCAAGAATTTCTTTCCTTGGAGAAAGTGCTCCATTCTCCTCTTCATGAGGTGCTTGAGGTGCCATTTTTATGACTGCGTTATCTCCTACCTTCGCTTTCTCTTCTCCAATAACTGAAATTGCATCATCATCAACGAGAGACCTTAGATCTTGGTCAACTAGTGAAGGAGGAGTCTTCATGATTTCCCTTTGAGAAGAGAAACCTCCATCCAAAGGAGATCTTGCCCTTGGCAAGGCATCAAAAAAACTTACACCTTCTTCCATGGCCTTAAGAAAGGGAGTTGGATTCATAGATCCTCCCAACTCATGCAAAATATTTGTCTGATATGGTTTGATAGTGTCAACAAAAGATGTTACACATGGAGCTTCACCAAAATTCTCTATCAATCTTGCAATAAACCTTGCATAAGTACGTGTATTTACACTCTTCAAGGAAAAGGACTAAAACAACCACCAAGCATAGGCTTTACCTTCAAAATGCAACGCTTCTACTTTGATGGCTTCAGTTTCTGAAACTTGATGTTGTTGCACAAAGTTGTCTAGCTCCTCCACCCAAGCCCTGACTGGATATCTAGATGATCCATCAAAAATAGATAGATAGAATCTATGCATACCATGTTGATCCTTATTTGTTACTTTTCTCTCCTTGATCTTGCAGAACCCTTGGAAGCTCAAGTTGTCTCTGAACTCCTTGGATTGATCTTCATAATCCTGCAAATACTCTCTAAGAGTCTCCTTCTTGGGTACACCTCCTTTCTTCCTCTTCATGAAGAAATCACAGACAGAACGCTGAAGCTTTGGTGATATGGATGAGTGCACATATCCATAAGATGAGGATTCATAATTTTCCTCATGTATATATCTTTCAGATCTGATTGGAAGATCTTCCTGCTCTTCAAACTTTCTAGGAATTTCACTACTCTTTCTCTCTTCTTCTTGTTCAACCCCCTTGGAGAGGTTCTTACTTGATCTGAAAAGAGATGAGAATAAAATCATATTATTCATCATTTTTCCCTTTCTCTATAGCACTTGAGCTTGAAGCCCACAGGCTGAGCCAAAGATCTTTCTTTGATACCACTGTAATATCCCAAAATCAGGACAACTCAACAATCCTGCTGAAATAACACACTTCTGAGAATTATGTGCATAGAAATGAGTTTGAAGCTCCTGTATCCCTTATATCAGCTCATATAAGATCTAAATCCAAAAGGAAATAAAAAACAAATCAAACTAGGTAGGTTAAACATATCTCCCACAAGCTAGTCCAGCTAAAAATCACCCAAAGAGAGGGGCTGCAGCTCTATGCAAAGGAATGCTTCAGAAATAACGCAGATCCACTAAAGCACACTAGGAGGTTGATATGGAGGTTGAAAAATCAGATTTAAAACAGAAAATCAGATGTACATTACAGTCCATACATTTTACAAGAGAAATAATGAGACAATACAAGAAAAAGCCTTAGAAATGAGGTGCTACAACCATGAGAAAAGACTGTATAACCATGACAACATTATTTTTAGTAGATGAAGAAGCAGTATATTAATATTTAGTTCTATAGCAGATATGTACATAAAAATTTAGATCTAATACATATCTGTGTACAAGAAATGTTGATCTATATATTCCCCTTGGTGTTTTGTGCAAAACATGAAGCACGAAGAGCAGATCTGAGATCTAAGGTTGCAGATCTGCAGAATGATTCAGAAATTTCTGAATAATACAATGGTATAGAATATAATATTTGAAACATACACGGATTGGATGGCCAATCCATGGATCACCACAGTGAGAGGAAGATTCCTAACACCGGAGTCTCTCCTCCAAAATGCAGACAAAACACCCTGCAACTTCTCCTTTGAAAATAACACAGTCCAGGGAGAGAAACTGCACTGTAGCCTCTGAGAATGATTTTACCCGATGCAAAGATGTATATATGAAGAAAAATCAACTAATTATCTCTTCCAAGAGGTTAAAAGACACACTCACTGAGAATAGCCACTAGTATAAGATATATCTGAGCAGATCTAGTGTCTTCCACTACTGCAACTCACAAGGACAGCTCAACCCTTAACAGAAGTAGTGATGTAGGTGTAAGGTGAAGCTTGGCCTAAAATCTTGAGGTGAAAAAGATAACACAAGTCTCCTCCAAGAGCTACTCAAGGAAGGAGGTGGGATTCCTGAACAGGAAGACCCAACAAGGGATGTCTAAGCAGACAATACCTTCAGAAATGATAATCTTCAACAACCCTCTCTTGTTTCTCTCCTCATCCTTTTATAAGATATAAGTCTTGCCAAACCCTAAACCACTTCATTAGTTTAGCTCCATTCACATTTAGAGTCTCCTTCTAGAAATGCACTGTCCCTCAAAGAGGTTCAATGCATCTAGACTACGCTGTTGACTTGGTCAAAGTTGACCTAGTCTTGTGATTTAAACCCATTTACACCTGCAAGAGTTTATTTACATAGCCCAGATATGTCCCTATTCACATAGGCATTGCTTTATTATTGGTTTTTAGGAGTTTTACATGTCCTCCTTTACAATTTATTCATCAATCATGAAATGCAGAATAAACAAGGAAAAATTAATATTCCTATTAGCTGCAGCTAATTTAGGAATATTACGCTTGCATATGACACTTTCTGGCAAGGTGATGTTGGTAAAATCACAAAAAACTTTAAGCTTGTTTGATTTGTGTAGTTGAGATAAGCTTAGATGTACAAACCTTCTGTGTCATAATCAAATTTCCTCTGATTTTCCTAAGTAACATTTTTCTTGACGAACTTCTAAGACATAAATATTACTAGGATTTCTTGTTCCATTTATTATGGTCTTCACTATGTCAAGTTCACGAACCACGGATTCTTTTTATCTAAAAATAAACTCATTCCCTTGGTCACACATTTGACTAACACTTAACAAGTTATGCTTCAATCCATCGACAAACGTAACATTACCAGCTTTGACCTTTTCTTTTAGAAAAACGGCTCCTTTATCTTTAATGACATCATGTGAGCCATTTCCAAAACTAAAATTCTTTTATTTCTTTAATTCATTGTATGAAATGAGCTTATATTCATCACCCGTCATGTGTTTTGAACATTCGTTGTCAATGTACCACTTATTTTCTTGATATTTCATATATAATTCTATACCACAAATTTGATATTATAAGTTCTTCGTTTTCCATACCTAAGAAGTTGTTTTTATTTTCTTCTTTTGAGATGTTGCATGTATTTTTACCGTTCATTCAAATTCCTCATGTCCAAAGTTATTTCAAAATTAGAATTCAATTTCATCTTGAAGAGGTGAGAAATTATTATAGGTTTTTTTCTTATTTCCCACCCCATTCCTTTGTTTTCTTGCATCTCTAGTCATGATGGTTTTGTATGCAACACATTCAGCAACCTTGTGACCAAAATTATGACATGAGAAACATTGTCCATTGAAGTATAAATTTCTTTGATCATAGTATCGTCTAGGGTTTTTTACCTTTTGATTGAAGCTTCTGTTGTTTTTATCCTTAGATTAGAGTAGGCATGATTTACCTGTGAAGTATCTTTATTCTTTTGCTGAAGGCCCCTGTTTTTCTGACTGCTTTTTGTTGCATTAATATGGCTTCCTTTTATTGCAGAGGGCTTTTCAATCTTTGATGTTTCTTCACTATATCCAAGACCTATCTTCATAAGAGGAGAGCATTGTACCTTAATGATTTCATCTAAGGTTTCATAGCCTTTAGAAAATCTAATATTTACAGTTTTTATCTTCTCAAGTTCCTTTCTTAGACTTACTATTTCACATTCTAATTTTTCATTGTGATTATCATTTTTATGAGCTATTTATTTAAACTATTTATATCTATTTTATGTTCTTCTAAATATAATTTAAGCTACAGTAATTTCTTCAAAAAAATCCTTTTCTTCTAAAGAATCCATGAATTTTTCATTAGAATCATTCGTACTTCTTTCAAATGCCATGAGTAATTTAAAATCTTGCTCAGACTCACCCTCTTCACTTTTTGACCAACCATCAGTATCTTCATGAGTATAATAGATTCTCTTGTTTTCAAACCGTTTCCTATTTCCTTTTGCAATTTCTTTCCCCTTTTCATGGTTTTATTTATAAGGGTACTTAGTAGCATAATGACCAATGCTACCACAAGAAAAACACTTGAAGGGGATTTTACCTCTGAACCTTCCGCTATGTATTTGGAGTTTCTTTACAAAATTTTCCTCATATTCTTGTGATATATAACTTGATTCTTGTGTTCTTCCTTTTATTTTCCTCTTGCAACTACTTTTAATGCAACTTCTCTGATTTCTAAGGGACCTCCTTTTCTCATTTCAAAGGTTTTTAAAATCCCATGGAGTTGTACAATAGTAAGGTTCTTCAGATCCTTGTTTTCTTCAATGGAAGACACTTTTGACTTGAATTTTGGAGTTATACATCGCAATATTTTATTTACTAAAGTTGAATATTTTATATCTTCACCCAAATTTCTCATACGATTGACAATCTCATATACTCTTAGAAAGAAACTTGTAATACTTTGATCATTATGCATTATGAGAGTTTCATATTGAATTCTAAGGGTTTGAAGTTTAGCACCTTTTACCTTCTCATCGCATTGATAGCTTTGGATGATTTTGTCCCATATAGCATTTGTTGAGTTTAGCTACATGAATTTGACAAATTCTGATTTTTTTAGGCTTCCCAATAAGGCATTAACAAACTTTACATTTGTTTCATGTCTCTTATTTCTCGCCTCATATGTAGGAATGGTGGCTGGATACTGATAACCTCCTTCAACGATTTCTCATACATATACTCTAAGAGACTTTAAATAGGATCTTGTTCTTGTCTTCCAGAAAAGTAGATTACTTATGTTGAGGAGTGATGACCTGATAGATGATTTCCCTTCTTGATTGCTCATTTTGGTGGATCTTCCTTCAAGCGATCAAGCTTCTTCTGAAGGACCTTCTCTAATACAAATTGCTGGGAAAAATACTGAGAGGGAGGGTGAATCAATATTTTAAAACATTCATAAAAAATTTCATTTATTATGATTTCTATACGCTACTGTCCTTAATTAAACCTTTATATATACGCGAATTTTATGCTGACAACTAGCGTATGTCTAGTAAACTTCTATTTCAGTTAAATATTCATCATTTTGTCTTAAAACAATATGTCAGTGATTCATCATACATTAGATAAGTAGTACAAAAGTGTAGTAAGAACTGAATAAATAATTATACACAATCATTACACATGAACACCAAGATTTAAGTTGCAAACCCAATGTGGGAGAAAATCACCACTATTGTTGTCTCTTCTTCAATTTTACTATTATGAAAAAATTCTTACAATATTGTACTAGAGCAGACTCATACTAGCACGTAGGAAACCACATGAAGAAGGCTACAACTTTCACTCATTCTCCAGCTCCTACTGGAAGGGACCTTAAACCTCCTTATCTCATTTCCAATACCCACTGGAAGGGAGCTCAAACACCCTGATCTTATCACCAGCTTCTAGTGGCAAGAAACTTCAACCTCCTTATTGAACGCTCCAACCCTCAGCACCATCATGGACCATGTTTCATAAATGTTGACACTGCATCCACCTGCTTCAACTCATTACAACTTGTAGGCTAATTTTTCTCAAATTTTTAGACTAGACCCACTACCATCATTTATGAACAATACCATATATCAAAACTGAAACTGATCATTGTATCAAGTCATTCAACCAACCACTGAATCGTTGAATCAAACAACCACTGAACCAATCAATCACTGAACCAAAAAATCGCTTAACAAATCACCAGCTCAAATCAACCAACCTCTTCTTAAACATTTAAAACATCGATATCACTATAACCAAAATATCAGTACTGAACCCAAAACACTGCATTGACATACTAAAACAACTACAACCCTGATCAATCATATGTCATAATATGTATGCTACTTTGCTTAAACAAACCAGTGTATATACACGCTTTTCATGAATGCAACCTGCGTACAGATATCAACATACCAAATTATAAACCACTATCAATATGAAATAGACAATGAATTACACACAGACATACTAAAACATTTTTTCATTTCAAAGATCTCTGAACCTCAATCGGTTAGCTGCATCATGGGAATTCTTAAAAAAATCAATACTCAATCAATTCAACTTCAAACATCACTATTAAGCCTAGATCAACATGAATACTTCATTGAAAGACAACAGAAATACAAAATACTATATAGACATATCATACATATTCTTCAGCAGAAAATATAGCTTTCATACACTCTTTTCATAAATAATTTCCATGTGTATACGTGCTTTTCAAGAAGTAAACCCGCATAGAGATCTCAATATACTACAGAATATATATGCTACTCTCAGAAGAGAACCCACATGTGTATGCGCCTTACCTGTGACCAACCCGCATACCAATCTACAATTTTTCCACTCACAATTTCTATGCACATATAAATTCCAGAGAAAACATATCATGACATACAAAATAATAAACACACATCAAATCCCAGATCTAATCAACCCAAAATCAGATCATACAACACATAATTGTTTCATGTCTCACGATCCTTATCCATCATTTTTTCACTGAGTGCATACTTATTTTAGATAAATTTCTCATCAATAGCCCATACCATGTAATGACACTTCAGATTGAAGTATTCATCAATCACCCTCACACATGCACATCTATCACTTTGATCCTCACCTCCGTATATAGCTTAGGCCTAAGCCAATAACACAGGTCGAAACAACACTAGTTCTAGTGGTGATATTCGACAAGATCAAATAGTCGTTACCTCAATCAATACTATGGGCTAATACCATGGTAAGTACCCCTAGTATTTATAAAATCATAGTGCTCCAAATGTACTCATTTTCTCTTCTTCACACCTGCGTGTGTATGTGAATTTTCTTCATAGAAATCACGTATATTTCTTCAAATTTTCACCTTTATAATTCTTCTGTCTCTGACCTACATACCTTTGTCCAACCATTATGTCACACTGTTGAATCACTTTGGCACCTCTTAACCAACCTATGTACTCATCTTGTCAACACATACTTATCTTGCTACAAGTGGGTTTCCATCAAGGACAACACATACATCATAATGCAAACAATGTTCTCCAATAGAAATCATGTCATTTTAAACAATGATGGATTTATTAAAGTTCTCCTCCAATGTAGTATTTTTTTCCCTTTTACAAACATAGAAAAATAATGTGGCAGTGCTGAGGTGTAGTAGTCAATGGTGATGGAATCTTGTGGTGATACACCATTATGGAACTTGTTCATAATATTTTTAAGTTATTGATTTAAATCTTTAACTCTTTCCTTTTTCCCAATATTTAGTGAGATTAAATCTTTAAGTATCATAGAAAGCATCTTCTCTTCCACAAAATTCTCTAGGAAAGATTTTCTAAACTCATCCCAAGTTCTAATAGATTCTACAAGAAGATAATGAAACCATGCAGCAACTTTATTCTCTAAGGTGTATGGGAAAAATTTGTACGCGATGTCTTCATGTTGCACACTCATCATTCATAGTGAGAGAAAAAAATTATTAACTTGATCTTTAGTGGAAATCCCTTTCTTCGAGTCATACTTCATCAGATGATTTTCGGGATGGCGAGGTAAATCATGAAGCATACCTTAAATATCCAAAGTGGACTATGCCATGAAAGCTAGAGGTTGTGATTGATTTCTAACCACGCTATTATTTTTGTTGGTATCTTCATCGCTTTTTGAATTAGAGGCAAATCCTTCGATATCATTTAGTAAATTTCCCTTATTCATTAAATTATCTTAATCTTTAGGTCCTTCAACGTGTTTATTTCTCTGAAAAGGTTTGTGGTTTCCACTTAAAATTTCCCCTTCGAGATTCTCCCCTTCAATGTTCTCAAAACTAGCTTGAATTTCAAGTCATCCTATCAAGTTTCTTTCTAGAACATCTACTAAATCATCCAAATTAACGTTTACCAGCTATTTAACTGTATTGGTTAAGAATCCTTGGTGAGTCGTCTATGGTTGGGTCACATGTTTATGGGGTAGGGTAGAAGCAACATGAATAAATTCAAGACTCTTAGTGAACTAATGGGTGATAGGATGTAGGGCTCTCAACTAGTCATATGTGACTTCATACACAAGTTCAAGACTTTGGAGAGGGGAATCAATTTCAGACGTTTCCTAGGTAGGAGGAGTAGTTGAGTGGGAATGTGTTTTTTCACTTGCTTAGTCAAAAGCCTCGGGGAAAGAATGGGGATTTATACCAGCCATACAACAATGGCCCTCCATCTAGCGCCAAATCTAATGACAGACCAAATTTTACCACCAATAGTTAGGGGATCTCCCCGGTGTAGAATCCAAACTAGACTCTACATTTTTTGGTATGGGAGTCCCATCCATTATGTGGGCCCAATTTCCACCATGATTTTTAGAGACTCGCTTTAGACAAGATTAACAACAAACATCATAAAACGAATTAAATGTTTGATAAACAAAAATTAAGCAACTTTATGGAAACTTATCATATGAGATGAGGTCAACATAAAAAGTGACTAACTAAGAAAACATGAATATTAAATAAGTAATGTTAGAAAAAATACAATTAAAATGCATTTTTAAAAAGAAATATTCATTTATAGACCATAAATTAGTTCTTAATCAAAAAAAATTACATCATTAAAATAACAACTCCATAAATGATATGTGCTTAAATCAACAAAGCAGTTCACTAATTTAAACACAATGAAAGAAAAAATATATCATCAATTCACTACAAGAAGAGTCTCACAATTCTCAACAACACATGGACGTAATTTCATACTCGGGCTCCAAGAGAATCAAACATTAAGTTGAAATATTCACAATACCATCACATGAAAAATCCATGAAATCCATTAGTGGAGATGCAATGTCACCACTTGAATCTTCAAAATATTTATTAGCTCTCAAAAAATATGCATAGGTCAAGTCCAAAACTAAAGGCCCATTACATGTACCCATGAGGGATTATTTATAGAAAATAGGGTGGAATTTCAACTACCATGACATTTCACCTACCCTCATGACATTTCAACTTCCACATGACCTTTTACATTCCATGTGACCCTCTAATATAAATCATAATTCACTTCTAACAAAATACAAAGTAAATTAATATTAAGGAAACAAGATATTCTTAATTAACAATCATAGTGATGGAAATTTCTACAAAAATTTCTTGTATATCTCAAACCAGATATTATTGCCAAAGCTTGTATTCACCTATGATAGTTATGATCTTGAGTTGTAGTTTGTCCTTGTGTCTAGTAAGTAACTGTAATGCATCTGGTACCAATATTGGATTCTTATCTTGTATTTGACTCAATAACATGGAAATATTTGTTTGTAGCTTCACAAGCTCAACTATACACTATGAAATCACTTATTTCATAGCTTCCAAATTGATTCTTGTAACAACCTACTTAATTTTCTCCAAAAGTTCTTTGATCTCTTACTTGACTTCTTCTCTTCATCTGGTTTTAGCTAGTGCTCCTATGGAAGGTATCTTGTGTACTTTCACAATATATTCCAACCCATTATACAAGGTTTTTTAATAGGTCATTACCTTCTCGAAATCCCTGCTAAGATTTTCATTTGATTGCATTTTGATCCTAAAATTGACCTTATATTTCTTTGTTCTTATCCATTTTTACTTAGAATCTCTTCAAGTGCATTAGGATAACTAAAGGTCCATTTGTATATAAGGTCAACTCCTAAGGAAGCAATTTTTATAGTTATTGATATAACTTCTACTACACTTTTCATGTAAAGAAATGGAACCATACCTTGATGTAAGATCAAATTCTCACTGTAAACTAGGTGCATGAATTATTCTAGCACTTTGGCTTCTTTAAGAATGGATATTTGCAAGTATTCACCTTGACAGTGCATAATCAACAAAGTTTGGTTTTCATTCTACAACTGAAGAACCTTTTACTTGGAGGTGGCCAAATTTTCCTTCAAATATTCATTTTATTTTTTTAATCAATCTATATTTCTTTCTGTATCAACTGCAAAGGAGCTGGTTCTAGTCGAAGCTATCATATCACATTTCATCATAGTGTCTGTGACTTTCTGTAACAAATGATAGGGGATTTATTGGGTTCTTGTCCAAGCACCTATTGCTTTCATACATGATATTTCATTGGACTTCGTCAAAGGTAATCCTAGAGATATACAATACCTCTTCCTCTTCCTCCCCCATGATGCCTAATTCCTGCAATGAGAAATGTACACTAGTGATAGGAGAAGATGGTGGAATATTCAAAATGGGAAACTCCATCTGCATTTCTGAGCCCTTTTACCAATTGAGATGAAATTGATTGTTACTTAATGCTATGCTAATATAAGTTTCAAAATTACATGAATGTGCTTTGGTTTTCTTATCATATAAGGGTTTATACATGTGTTTATGATCAACAATTCATTAAACTTGATGAGATTAAGTGTATTTCAGGAACTTAAAAGCATGGAAACTCAAAGCTGAACAACAGAATATAAAAACACAACATGCACAAATAACAGAGAGAAATACACAAGTTCTTTATGAAGGAGTTCACCCCTCATGGGCTACATCTCCTTGGTCCAGCTTCATAGTGTGGGCCTTTGTATTACCTTCAATTGTGAAAAATTGTTGTTTATAGTCTCCTTTTGCCTCTGCAACCTGCTCCAATGGATCCAAAACATTAAAATATACCATGAATGACTCTTCCTGAGCAAAAAGTCTTTGAAATATTGCCTTATTTATGGAAAAACCAAATTTTCCTAGTGTTTCTCCATTAATTTTGGAAGTCTGCCAGTTAAATCCACTAAATGTGGAGCTGCTCTGCATTTGGTGGGTCCACCAAACATTCTGCCAAGATAAAGCGTATTTAATTAAGTGATAAGTATGAGTTCAGTGGGGTTAAGGTGAATTTAGTGCTAACCCACACTTATCCAGAAATTATGGCTTATCGTGGTTAAACCACGAATTGACATAAATAATACCGTTTTAATTTATGTTCAAATCTTCTCACCGAAGAGTCTTTGGCACCTGGTTCCTGGCACGTTGACATGTGGCATGGGGTTGGCCCCCTCTGGACCCCCAATTCTGGTGCTGAAAAACTTCAAATAAAAGCAAGAACCCATATGGTTAAGAAATCGATGGATGGTGTAGTGGTAGGCATTGGTGTTAGTTCAGGGGAGGTCATGGGGTTGACCTCAACTTCTGCCCCTCCGTGGTCATACATTTTGGTAAACGAAACTTTAGGCCTATGAACTTTGGATATATATCTATATATATTGTTACACCATTTTTTTGTTCATCTAATTCATTATCATTAGATGAACCCAAGTACACCATGTAAGACCAATTTTACTCTAAGTAAAATTGCTTTCACCATATAAAATAACATTTATCTATATTTCCTAGTCATATTTAACCCAAAACAAGGAAATTAATTAAATAAATCATTATTTATTTAAGTATTTCCTAGGAATAAGTTATTCAAATCATTATTTAAATAATATTCCTAGTTAAATTTGACTAAATCATTTTTTAAATAATTAAATAAATCATTATTCATTTAATTATATTCCCATCATGTCCCTAAAATAATAAATAAATAATTTATTTATTTATTGTTTATAAATAAAGGAATTGACCCAAGTCAAAAGACCTTTTCCCTCCAACAAATATAATAAAATATTCCTAAAGGGTGATTCTAGAATTTGATTAATAATATTTTATTCATGCACCAAGTTCTAGAACACCCCAATATTTTTTTATAAATAGAAGGGTTTTCCCCATTCATTAGTCACCTTCATTGCATTAGATCACTCTGGATCTACTCTTGGTCACCATTTTCCATTTTACTTTATGAACTCCCATTGAGTTCCATGTTTGTTTTTCTACACCAATAAGAGAGAGGAATTTTAGATCTAAAACACTGAGGACTTCCAAGAACCCATCCCACTGAGGAGAACCAGAAAACACCTTTCTTGTTTTCCTCTCAGGTGCCCCATTCTTTAATATAATACAAATCATTCTTTTAAACACTTTGTTCTTGTCTTGTCTATTGGATGCATGGAGCCATATTATATTTTATCTGCTTAATATCTTTTGTGCTTAGATATGAATTTGTGCAACAGACTTAAAGATATTTTGCAGCCATAATCGATCTTAGGGCTATTTTTTATGCATAGCTAAAGTGATATTTTACGACGAAAGATTCATACTAACAATTGGCGACTCCACTGGGGATCGAACCCAGAACCTCTGGTTTAGCAGGCAACATTCCTCCCCTACTATCCCTCCTACCTAAGCTACTTCTCAACCCGCTGTGTTTATTGATCCTTTCCCTCAATAAGGATTTGTGGCCACTCAACCCCCTCATGCCCCGGTAACCACTCAACCTTCCCCTTCTAGTTCCTCTGATTACCAGATTCTCATGATGGCTGCTGACCCACCTCTCACCGTTGACCTCAACCTTCAAACTCGGTCCCATCAGTATTCCACACCTCCCGTTCCATCTGTCTTCGAGTCTCCATCGTCAGGTCCTACAGAGCCTCTATCGACACTCAATGGTCCCTTGCAACTCCCTCCACCCAAAGCCGAGTTTCATCCCAAGCCTCCTAAGGAACCATTACACCGTAAAGTTGCCTCTAGTCAGGTTGCCCATTCATACAACATAGTAGATGATCTGGCCCAATATCCTACTGCCATTTCAACACTGGAACTCCTCAAATCGTGTCCTTACCAAAAGAGGGCTCTACTATCTGCCGTGGGAACTGTAGATCTTGCCAATGACCAATTGATTGTTTTCGACACTTGTCAGTCAGAACATCCCCCTCTTCCTCCTTCGGTTGCTTTCCAAATCCGAAATGCCAATGTTTCTCGGTGTATTATTGATGAGGGGGAATCTACCTGCGTAATGTATGCTTCGGTTTGGAAACAACTCGGATCCCCTAAACTGGCCCCTTCCACCATTACCCTTCGCGCGTGGGATGGCCATGCCTCCCAGCCCATCGGCCTATTCCGTAACTGTCCTATCACCCTTTCCGGCAAGACTGTTTGTGTCAACGTCGAAGTTATCGACACCCCTCTTAACTACAACATCCTTTTGGGGTGTATTTACACCTATGCCATGTCAGCCATCCCATCCGCAGTCCACCACAAGATGTTTTTCCCTCATAATGGCAAGATTGTCATCATTGACTAATCGACCTACCATGAACCAAAATCTTAGACCTCCCCTGAGTCCACCATCTCTACTGTCACCAATAAACCAATAGTTGATTCTTTGACCAGTGTTTCCTATGGTGTCTACAAAGACTCCTCTTTGCTTAGAACTTTTCCTGGTCCTCCCCCTCCTCTTGTCTATGACCCCAGCTTAGCGAATGTTTGCATGATGCAATCATCTAAGGCTGGCCTTCCACAGCCTGCTCCGGCTAGTCAGCAACCTCAATCTCGCCCACCGCCTCTTGCTCCTAGCCCTTCGCTTCAGTCAACCGAACCTTTTTCACCTAACCCTTCCCACCACACTCAGGAACCCCCCTACCCTCCTAAGTCCATTCCCTCCGGTCTCCACCATATGGGAGTCGTCCCCCCTGGTCATTACCTCGCCGGTCAAATACCTTTCCTTGGCCCCCCTCCAGGCGTCTACTCGGTCCCTGTCATGGCCACCCTCTCCCTACCTCATTTAACCTTGCGAATAACAGTATGGTATCTTACTCCTCCAGCGGAAACCCCACCGGCCCACCCTAAACCATACATAGTTGTGACGCCAGTGCAACTGATTCCCTTCGCTCCTTCTACCTCTATAGTGCCCCTAGCCCCTTCGCAGGACCCTCCCCATGTAGCAACCCCTACAGGAAAGAAAAGAAAAACTTGAAAGGGGGCCTCCAAAGACAAGTCCACCGCACCCAAGCCTACCCCTTCCCCTCCCCAACCCCCCAAGCCTTGTGCCTTGTGTGATGGTATCGGTCACCCCACCCATACTTGTCCTGAGTTGCCCCGTATCCAACCCATGGTTAAAGTCGTGTTCCCTGAATCGACGGTCCCTGAAACCTCTGTTTCTTTCTCATACGCAGCCAAGACCTCAAAAACTATTCGCACCAACAAACCTTGTGCTCTGTGTGGCTTCCACGGCCATTACTCTCACCATTTTCCTCACCTCACACATTACCGAGCATCTTTAGAGGTCATTCGCGAGTACGAAATTGAACAAAATCAATCCGCCTCTCCCATCCTTGCTCAATATGCATCAGGTCTACTCGAGGACCCTCCTGCTACCATTGACATTCCTCCCCCTGATGTTGAAATGTCAGAATCTGTTGCTCCCCTCCTATACCTCTCATCATCCGTGCAACCATCTGAGTAAATTCCCTTCGAATCCACTCACTCTGTTCTGCTTGATCCTCCTTCAAACACATTCTCGGGCTCTTCATGTTTTTACCATATTTTTACCTGTTCTTCTGTCATTCCCCCTGATGACCCGTATCTACGCCTCTCTTCCCACACTGTTGATTTCAGCAACTTTGCAGTGGTGTATGGTCCCTTCGACCCTTCCATTCCCTCCCATAATCACGATCATACCATCCATATCTTCGATGTTCTTCACAGCCTGAGTCCCCACTCTTCATCCCATAGTTCTCATCCATCTCCCTCTCATCAATCTATGAGTCCTAGACCTCCTACCCAGACTGATCCCTCCCATAGCCGGCAGTGGATGTCTATCCTCTACTCATGCTGCCCTCCTTTTTCTCATCCCTCCCATTCGTGGTCCCGCGACACTATTATTTCGACCCTCTCCCCCAACCATTATCTTGGCTATGACGATGGGGCAAGTCGCTCTTCCCAGAATCTCGCTTCAGCAGCATGCGCCATCTTTACCCCCTTGCATACTCTGGTTCTTGCAAATGGTGTCTGCATTGGTAATGCCACCAATAATTAGGCCGAATATGATGGCATGCGTGGTCTCTTAGCCGATGACCTCTCTCATCACGTCTTCCTTCTTGTCCTACAAATTAATGGTGTCTATCGTGTGCATAACCCTATCATGTTTAGACAATATTTATGCGTGAAACTTTTGATACGTCCATCTACATCCATTACTTTCAACCATATCCCTCGACATCAAAATCACTACGTCGATCAAATTGCAAATCATGTTCTAGACTGGCATTTATCACACACAAGACAATAACATTTCACATAATCCACAAAATATACATAAATCATATATATCATATAACATGTGTTTTTAGAGTCCATCTGCTCTAAAACATATCACATGCCCATAGCATGGTACAAAAAGCAAAACTACAAAATGGGGAGCACCACTTGCCCCTACAAAAACACTGGGGGGCATCATCTGCCCTACATATAATCATGCTCCAGAGGATCCCAAGCCAATGGCTCTGCTCCCACAGCTCGTAGATCACACACAGTCTGACTGGCCATCGCCATGCGTCACATGATACCTCGCCATTCCGAGGGTAGCCCAATACATAACTCTATGTATTGGTCATCTAAATCCTACCAACCACACTCCAACACACAGGTCAGCAACCCCTCGCATCTACGACAGATGTCCTCCACCAGAGAGGCCATATCCTCATTCTGTGCTATCCTTGATCCACTCGCACCTGTAGCACTTGCTGCTGCCGGTCGCCCCATATATTTGGCCGGTTTCACCGGAGCTATATCTGCATTCCAAAACATATCACGATTAGTACCATGCATACTAGTCACAAACTCTCAAATGCACATAACAAATTAGTTGCTTGTCACTTACCATCGGGCCCCCACACTCAACCAGGCGGAAGCGGTAAGTCCAGATCTCCCCAATAACTCATCCCACTATAGGGATAGTCATCTATGTATAGTGGCATCTGATCCCAATGGGCGAAGAACTTTGGTCGGAACACCCGTTCGATTGCCGCTCCTCCTCCTCTACACAATAATCGTCCCCACCGACGCATCCGAGGCTCTCTCGGACCTCCATCAGGTAACTGTATACAAGGTTGCAAGGTCAGGATCTTCTTAAAGAAGAAAGAACACAAAACAATCCCATAGGCACAATCATGATTCACTTGTCCCTTGCATAGTGATAGCTGTCATTTCACCGACACCAACATCATCTGGGCCCACCCATAGTAGGTCCCACTCAGCACACTCTCCACACTCATCATCTGCCCTCCAGTGATGTGATGGAATGTTTGGCGTTAGTTCAGGGGAGGTCATGGGGTCGACCCCGACTTCCGCCCCTCTGTGGTCATACATTTTGGTAAACGGAACTTTA
Organism: Pinus albicaulis; assembly: GCA_034641835.2. Classification (NCBI taxonomy): domain Eukaryota; kingdom Viridiplantae; phylum Streptophyta; class Pinopsida; order Pinales; family Pinaceae; genus Pinus; species Pinus albicaulis. The sequence continues at coordinate 297,783,308 of CM076579.1, read as the reverse complement.
GGCCTATGAACTTTGGATATATATCTATATATATTGTTACACCATTTTTTTGGTGATCCAATTCATTATCATTAGATGAACCCAAGTACACCATGTAAGACCAATTTTACTCTAAGTAAAATTGCTTTCACCATATAAAATAACATTTATCTATATTTCCTGGTCATATTTAACCCAAAACAAGGAAATTAATTAAATAAATCATTATTTATTTAATTATTTCCTAGGAATAAGTTATTCAAATCATTATTTAAATAATATTCCTAGTTAAATTTGACTAAATCATTTTTAAATAATTAAATAAATCATTATTTATTTAATTATATTCCCATCATGTCCCTAAAATAATAAATAAATCATTTATTTATTTATTTTTTATAAATAAAGGAATTGACCCAAGTCAAAAGACCTTTTCCCTCCAACAAATATAATAAAATATTCCTAAAGGGTGATTCTAGAATTTGATTAATAATATTTTATTCGTGCACCAAGTTCTAGAAAACCCCAATATTTTTTTATAAATAGAAGGGTTTTCCCCATTCATTAGTCACCTTCATTGTATTAGATCACACTAGATCTATTCTTGGTCACCATTTTCCATTTTTGCTTTATGAGCTCCCATTGAAGTCTATGTTTGTCAGGGTTTTCTACCATAATAAAAGAGAGGAATTTTAGATCTGAAATGCTGAGGACTTTCAAGAACCCATCCCATTGAGGAGAACCGGAAAACACCTTTCTTGTTTTCCTCTCATGTGCCCCTTCTTTAATATAATACAAATCATTCTTTTAAACACTTTGTTCTTGTCTTCTCTATTGGATGCATGGAGCCATATTATATTTTATCTGCTTAATGTCTTTTGTGCTTAGATATGAATTTGTGCAGCAGACTTAAAGATATTTTGCAGCCATAATCGATGTTAGGGCTATTTGTTATGCATAGCTAAAGTGATCTTTTATGACGAAATATTCATAATAACATATATGTGTGTGTGTGTGTGTGTGTGTGTGTGTGTGTGTGTTGATATGAAATATATTGCGCCTGTGATATGGTTCAAGCTTTAGAATAAGGTTTGTAATAATATATGCACCCCCATGCTATGGTTCCAAAATTTGTAATAAAACATATTTTTGACCTTGCATAAAAACTTGATTTCCATCAAACCTTTCCGTCGGGGAGGCACGTGGCAGCCTCCCGCTACACCACATGGGCCTTCCCCATTGGCCTAAAAATCACCATTAAAAACATAATAAAATACCATATAATAATTCCAAATTGAGGATTAGGAGAAAAATTAAACTTCCCCAAGCAACATTGAAGAATCTGGTGGTGACAGTTGTCGCAATGTCACTGGCTGAAAACTAGAGAATATCCTGTGAAGATTCCTGAGGTGCTGACTAGACTGCCAAGTCATTATTCTGTCACTATTTTTCCGTTAGGGGAATTTTGAGGTCTAAAATGGGCCTCATAAGGAAATTATAAAATAATATTGGAAATAATAAAATAATATTTGATTACATCATAAAAGTTTAGAGGGAAAAAAGAATAAAATAATAATGAAATAATAAAACTATTTTTTCAACTCATATTTTCAACTTATCTCCCTAAGTTTTAACTCAAATTTCAAAGGGAAACACTTGTTGGATGAATAATTTAATTTATACTCGAACAAGTACCCATGTTGCATACTTTCGATAGACCCTGCTACAAGAAAAATGAGTAATACATGAAAAACGTGATTGAAATCATGCTTTTTCATTTATTTCTCATTTTTCTTGTAGCAGCGTCCATCAAAAATATGTAACATGGGTACTCCTTGGATGAAAAATTAAATTTTTCATCCAACAAGTAATCCCACTCGAAATTTGAGTAAAAAATTAGGGAGATAAGTTTAAAATACGAGTTGAAAAAATATTTTTTTATTTTATTTTTTTTATTCTTTTAACTTTTTTACTCCAAAAATGGTGAATCATCCCCCATGTTTGAAATCATCATCTTGAATCCTATTGGTTATTTTAACATTTATTTTGGTTTTACATTTTTCTTTGGAGGCCCATTTTACACCTCAAAATTCCCCTAATGACAATTTTTACCTATTTGAGAAAATGAACAACAGACCATAACTTACTCATACGAACTCAGATTTTGATGAAATGAGTTGCGTTGAAATCCTAGTGATGAGAAATATTTGGTCACTCTGGTTTGAAGCATTTATGATAAATTTAATTTTTCTAGCTAAATAATGAGCTTTTAATCATTGCTCCCCACTAGAAGCCTTTTGGACCATAAAATATACTATCAATTGTTCAACAGGTGAGGGTACAACTCCCTCACTGTTTACCTCTCCATCCATTTGCGCTTTGAAGGATTTTTTCCCTAGAGTCCCAGTCTAAGGTATTCAGCATTCCCTCTTCTTGAAGTTCTGATTCTTTTTTTAAGTATGAGATCTAGCTGAAGTTCATCAAGATATTCTGGAGAGAAATCATCTATTGATGGCAGCTGAACATTCTCTCTTTGATCATCAATCAAAGGAGGCTCAAACAATCAAAAGTCTTAACATTAAAGACAAAATATATTTGCATAGAAGACGGAAAATCTAGCTTAAATGCATTAGTGCCAATCTTTTCCAGAATTTTAAATGGACCATAATGGATTGGCTTGAGCTTTTTACCTTCCCCTTGCAATATTTCTTTGTTGATATACAACCAAACTTCATCTCCAAGTTGGAATTTGTGATCAACACATTGTTTATCATGCCTTTCCTTGTAGCCGCTTTGAATCTTTTGAAGTTGTTATTGCACTGTGCGATGTATCAACTAAATTTTCTCAATGAGCTTCCTTGCCTTATCTATGTCACTACGGCCATATATAGCGACATATTTCTGAAATATGAAGTCCAAAGGCGATCTTGAAAGTACCAAAAACATGCCTCAAATGGCAATGCGTTTATGGAAGAATGCTTTGCCCTGTTGTATGCATACTGAATGTAATGCAACTGTCTATCCCACAACTTGGGATGTTTGCTGCAATAGCCTCTAATAAGATGAATGACTATCCTATTTACCAACTTGGTTTGACCATATGTTTGCAGATGAAATGATGTACTCTTCTTCAACTTTGTGTCCATCGTGTCCCATAATTTTGACCAAATATTCCCAACAAACTGGGAATCCCAATCACTTACAATAAAAGTAGGAAGACCAAAATGAACCCATACATTTTGAAAGAAAATATTAGCAGTTTTTTCAACTGTAATTGTTTTCTTACATGGCATCAAAATACATAGTTTGTTGAACCTATCTACCACAACATACAAGTAATCATGACCTTTCCTTGACATAGGAAGACCACCTAAAAAATCCACTGAGATACTCTCCCAAGGATGTGAAGGAACCAAAAGTAGAGTGTACAATCCAAGTTTCCTATTACTAGGCTTACTTATTTCACATAAAGAACATCCTCTAATAAAACGAGATACGCTATCAATCATGTGTGGCCAATAAAAATACCTTTGGAGATTCATTATTGGCTTACCTACACCAAAATTTCCAACAATCAATGATGTGTGCGTTCCGTTATGATATTTTTTCTTTCTCCCTATGGTATACATAACTTTCCCAAGTGATAAAACAAACTATTATGCACATGATAATCTAACTCTTCATTTTAGTTTCCGTGACTCAATATTTCATACACATCTTGAAAATCACTATCATATGCATATTTTTCAATGTAACTTTCATGTATAACTAAATTGTGCTTCAGTATAATAGATGAATTTACAATAGGCCTAGAGATCATATCAACTAACTTATTTTAGATTCCCTTTTTGTACCTAATAACCAAATGAAATTGTTGTAGAAATCCCATCCATCTGAAATGTCTTGATTGCTGCAACTTTGACTGCGATTGTAAGTACTGCAATGGTTGATGGTCAATATTTAGAATGGTCTCTTTCCCCATACAATATTTCTTCCATTTCTTCAAACTTTGTACCAATGCATATAACTCGTTGTCATAGGTGGGATAGTTAGTCACAACTCCATTAAAAATTTCATAATGAAACAAAATAGGCTTACCATGTTGCATGAGAACTTCTCCCATAGCATAATCACTTGCATCTATTTGGATCTCAAATGGTTGTCTAAGATCTGGAAGAGCCAATACCGGTGTTGAACTTATCTTTTTATTTAAAGCATCAAATGCTTTTTGTTGCATATCTCCCCAATGGAAGACTTTCTTAACACTTGTCAATGCATGTAGCAGAGCTACAATGGAAGAAAAATTAGCAATGAATTTCCTCCAATATTGTGATGCCCCAAGAAAGCTTCTTACCTCTATAATTTTATTGGGCTTGGGCCAATTTAGAATGACCTCTACTTTTGAAGGGTCGATCTTCAACTCACCTCCTCCAACAATATGTCCCAAATACACTAAAGAAGTCTTTCCAAACTCGCACTTCGACATCTTTAAAAATAATTTCTATTTTTTCAAGACATCAACTACCTTGTTCACATGCATGACATATTATTCTCTTGATTTTTTGAATATAAGTATGTCATCTAAGTAAACTAGCCACTCAAACAATCCTTGTCTAGTTTTAAGAGAAAAATTCCAAATGTCTTCCTCAGCTATTCTAACTTGATGATAACCACTTCACAAGTCTAACTTAGTGAAATATCTTGCATAATTTAATTGATCTAGCAAATCGTCAATTCGTGGGAGTGGGTAGCGATTATTTATTGTGATTTTATTCAGTACATGAAAATCTATGCACATCCACCAAGTCTCGTTTTTCTTTGGTACCAAAACATTTGGTGAACCAAAAGGAGAAGTAGATGGGAATATGATACCTTTTTTCAGCCATTCTTTGATTTTATTCTTGATTTCTAAACTCTCCATAATTTACAGGCGATACATACCAATGTTTGAAAGCGGAACATCCTGCTGCAGCTGAATCTCATGCTGAATTCCCCTTTTGGGAGGTAACCCATTTGGTTCTTGAAAAATGTCGGCATGCTAATTTACCACATCAAACAAATAAGATTTGAATTTTTCATCACATCCTTAAAAATATTCATAGTCAACATCATCCTTTTTCTTGGTCATGAGAAGCACAAAACTTTTTACTTGCATTAACTAACCTCTTCATTTGCCCTGCATTAACTAAAGAAATATTCAGTTTCTTGCAGTGAGCTCTCACAATATACTAAACCCCATCCTTAATCAAATGATATTTGTTCTAATTGAAATAAAACATTTCTTTCATGTCATACAAGTATGGACTTCCCAATATAATCTCGGAAATTTCAAGTGGAACCACATCTAACTCGACTTCATCAACAAAGTTTGCAGTAATATAAAATCGAAATATGCATTTCCTTCTAACCTGTAAATGGGCATTCTTAACTATCCAGCCCAATGGGTATGGTTTATGTTGTGGTACAGTTTCAAGGTTAATTTTTTTGACCAAGTCTTCTAAAATCAAGTTTTCTTGTGACTCACTATCAAACAATGCATCAATTTTTATATGATTTGAAATCACTCTAACATGGAACAATTCCATCCTTATGTCTTCATTTGGATTGTTGTTGTGACTATTTGAGGAACTAGTACTTGCTATGGATTTCTTTCCTTTGTTAACCACGGCTACTATCTTGGTCTCATCTCCTGAATTGGATCCAAGATCTTGTTGTGTGGTGGCAACCATATTTTGTTTCCCTTTGTTATTTGGTTTATTTGGCCTTAGTTTGGGATGTAGTTTCCAAAAGTGGGATTCATCATGCCCCTCTTTGGAACAATGTTTGCATTTATTTTTCTCCCCTTATTTCATGATGCTTGCATTCTTCTTTCCCTTCCATTTTCCTCCCTTCCCTTTGCCCTTACCTTTGAATGGCTTCTTCTTACTACCCTCTTCCTCAATTTTCTTTCCTTTTGCTTCAAGATGTGTGGATTGCACACATAATTCATCTAAGTTTTTTGGGTTAAACATAAGGATAGTATGTTTCAAGTAGGAATGTAAACCCCCAATCTATTTTAAGAGTGTGTCTTGTGAATTCAAGTTTAATCCTAATAACAAAGCCCTCTTTCTAAAATTTTGATTTTAATCTTGAGCAATTTGGCCTTTGAGTTGCGTAATTTTTTTCCAAATCATTATTTATTTTTGCATATAGGCTAATGGATAAAACTGTATTTTAATGGAATAAATGAATTCAACCCAATAAATGGATATCTTACCATGAATTTGCATTTCCTCTTGAGTCTTTGCCTCCCACCAAACTAGTGCTACTCCTTCTAGCATTAATGAAGCTAACTGGATCTTTATGCCATCCTCTTGTAGATTTTGAATTCTGCAGTATACTTCCAATTGAAAGATCCAATTATCTAACTTCTCTACATTTACCTCACCATTGTACATGGGAAGTTCAAACTTGATGTCCAAATTGAGTAATGGTGTTTTTCCTTTTGGGATTTTTGAATGAGTGTGGGTGGTTCTTGTGGTGGATGTGGAAGATGAAGATGATGATGAATATGATGAGGATGATGATGGTGGATATGGATGTGGATTTCCTCCACTGCCTTTCAAACTCTTCTCTTCATCCTTCTTACCATCTTAATATCCTTCTCCATGTGGAGGCTTGGAACCTTCTCCTGCTCTTTCTGCAGTGAATGCATCAAACACGATTTTAACCATTCTTTGTATGTCTTTGAAGTCTCTCTTGAAATCCTCTTCTTCTGAATTTCCATGAGTCTCTCCAACTCCTAACATAATGGCTAAGGATTCAAGCTCAACCTTTGATGCTTGTACCTCTTAAATTACTTCATCTTCTTGTGTAATTTTGACCTCTTCAATCTCAACTGCTGGAGATAGAACTTGAGGTGCTTCAAGTGAAGCTTTGAATGGAACTTTGGGTGAAGATGATGCTTTCTCAACTCTCTTTCTCCTTGTCCTAATCTCAGGACTAACAAACAATAGCTTCCCTTCTCCTCTATGCAACTTCATCCTTGTATTCATCACAGAATTGCAACTATTAAAACCCTTCTTGCACAATCTCAAGCAAAATAAGAAAATAACCTTTAGAAACCTTGAGTTATAATACCAAATTAATCTGAAATTGATTGTTAGTTAATGTTGTGCTAATATTATTTTCATAATTACATGAAAGTGCTTTGGTTTTCTTATTATACAATGGTTTTCCCATGTGTTTATGATTGACAATTCATTAAACTTGATGAGATTAAGTGTATTTTATGAACTTAAAAGCATGGAAACTCAATGCCAAACAACAACATATAAAAACACAGCAAGCACAAATAACAGAGACAAATACACAAGTTTTTGATGAAGGAGTTCACCCCTCCTAGGCTACATATCCTTGGTCCAACTTCATAGTGTGGACCTTTGTATTAGCTTCAATTATGCAAAAGTGTTGTTTATAGTCTTCTGTTGCCTCTACAACCTACTCCAGTGTCTCCAAAACATCAAAAATACCAAGAATGACTCTTCTTGAGCCAAAATTGGTCGAAAATTGCCTCAGATATGGAAACACCAATTCTTCCTAGTTTTTCTCCACTAATTCTGGAAGTCCACCAGTTAACTCCACTAAATGTGGAGATGCTCCACGTTTGGGGGGTCTACCAAACCTTCCTCCAAGATAAACTGTAATTAATTAAGTGACAAGTATCAGTTAAGTTGGGTTAAGGCGCATTTAGTGCTAACCCACACTTATCCGCAAATTATTTTTATCATGGTTAAACCATAGATTAACATAAATAATAAGGTTTTAATTTATGTTTAAATATCCCTACCGAACAGTCTTTGTCACCTAGTTTCGGACACGCAGACATGTGGGAGGGGGTTGGCCCCTTCTGGACCCCCAAATATAGCACCAAAGAACTTCACATAAAAGCAAGAACCCATATGATTAAGAACTCTATGTATGGTGTAGTGGTAGGCACTGGTGTTAGTTCAAGAGAGCTCACGAGGTTGACCCCGACCTTCAGCCCTCCGTGGTCATACATTTTGGTAAATGGAACTTTAGGCCTTTGAACTTCGGACATTAATATATATGTTGATATGAAATATATTGCGTACGTGGTATGGTTCAAACTTTATAATAAGGTTTGTAATCATAAATGCGCCCCCCATGCTATGGTTCTAAACTTTTTAATAAAACATATATTCAACCTTGCATAAAATCTTGATTGTCATCCAACCTTACCAATGGCGGGGTGGGGGGCATGTGGCAACCTCTAGCTACAACACGTGGCCCTTCCCCATTGACCTAAAAATCACCACAAAAATATAATGATCCACCATATAAAAATTCCAAACATAGGATTAGGAAAAAATTCAACTTCCCCAAGCAACATTGGCGAATCTGGTGATGACACTTGTCACAGTGTCTCTGGCTGAAAATTGGAGAATATTCCTTGAATATTCTGAGGTGCTAACTGGACTGCCAAGTCATTAGTCTGTCACTATTCTGCACAATTTTTACCTATTTGAGAAAATGAACAATGGAACATAACTTACTCATACGAACTCGGATCTTGATGAAACGAGTTGTGTTGGAATCTTGGTGACGAGATCTATCTGATCATGCTAGTTTGAAGCATTTATGAGCACTTTCATTTTTTAGCTAAATATTGTGCTTCTGATCACCAATTGTCTTCTGTTGATTTATCTTCATGTTCCTTGCCAAGTAGATCTTGTTAAAGTTTCTTGGCTAAGGCCTCTTCTTGCTACTCGATTTCCTCTTCTTCCTTTCTTCTTCTTATTTTATTTTTTTTCTTCTTCAACCTTATTTCTTAACTCTTCCTCTTCTTATTTTTTCTTCATTTCCTCCTTTTTCCTATTTTTTGTTGATTTTTCATTCTTTCTCTTCATGGCCTACTTCCTTTTCCTCACTTCTTATTTATTTCTCATGTTTTCATATTCTACTTGTTTATTTCTCGTCTATTTTTCCTCTTGCTTTATTTCCATTTATTCTTCTTCCTAATTCCACTTAACTTCCTCTTCTTGTTGATTTCTTTGGGCCCCTTCCTCTCTTTTTTTCACCGAGCTTCTTGATTATCTACCATTTTCTTATTTTTCTTCTCTTTGTTGGTTTCCTACTCTTGTTACCTCTTGAAAATGGTTTCTCTAGCCTACAAAATCATGCTTTATTGGGTGTCATGTTGAGAATCATTTTCTTCTTCCACTTGAAATGTTTATTTCAGTGCCTTGGAATCATTATAATTTTTTTTTACCGTTTTTTCCTATTTATTAGTGAATGAATCATATGCCCAAACAAATATGATCTCCTTGTAGTCTGCCATGGAAATACCCCTTAGGTCATAAATATGGAAAATTAACTCAATAAAATGGAAGTGTTGTAGGTATTTAACCTTTTTTTCCACCTCATTAAAGCTTTTAATATTTTAGGCTTATTTTTCTAATGGGAACTTATTTTTCATTTCACCAAAGTCTTAGAGAACTCGGTGGTGAGCTAGTAAGCCACCTCCTGCAATATTGGTTTATCTCTAAAAAACATAGGAAAAGCATGTGGAGGCTTGTAAGCACCAAATACTTTGATATGCATTGTGTCTCCATTAGGAAACCAGTGTGCAATATCATGAAGGGGAGTCCTAAATATTTCAGACATACATGGAGGCTATTTTCCAAAACACACACTATATAGAGGAGAGTTAAAATACTTTGTGATGTTCTCGTACATCCCCATGGACCCCATGCTCCATAATATCTTGTAAAAAATATGTACATGGGACTCTTCTTTAGGAGTCCACTTTAAGCCTAGGACTTCAAAATCACATTTTGCACATACTACAACTAAAAGGTAAGAAGGAATATAAAACTATGACTAATCTTCCTCTGTTGGATTCTTTCCTGCATGGGAATATTTTTTGAGAGATGATTTAAATATACTTTCCCATTTGAAGGTTATCCTTTTTGTTGCACACACATGCATCAAGGTGACTCAGGTTTTGGTGCTTGGTTTTGCAGTGAGCCTATTCATCATAACACATCATTTGTTAAAATTTCCTGAGGGATTTCATCTTGTAAATTCCATCTACTCTATGCTTGAACTTATTTCTCTCTTGTCACCAAGACTTCAACACATCCTTGGTAGATCCATAAATTCTAGCTAATCATATGCTATTGAAATATTCTTGATGTTTGGGCAGCTTACAGTAATTTGAAAGGTGTGATGTCATAAATGATTTAATAATCTATTCATTATGACCTTGGATTGGACATTTATCATGTTCTATGTGTTGAATAATCCACTCTATTATCTCTGCACGTGGGAAGACTAGTGGGCATGCTACAACCTTGTGTAACCATGACTTATTTCCATTAATGTACAATGGAATTCCCCCTCATCTTACAGAATCTCTATTGGTTCGGATAGAGGTGAATTTTTATTGACAACTCTATTGCTCCCTCATTTAATTATCAACCTGGGGTAAGTCTTTTTATTCCAAGAGTGTCGGCACAATATATGCGAGCCAGATGGTCTACAATTGCTCCTTGTCAGTTTTGAAGAGAAATTTACTAACTTCCTGAACTTGTTTATCCAATGAGGGGTGACTTGGATGGATTTTTTTAGCCTAAGATTGAGCAACATGAATTTGTGTTTCTCTAGTGGAATAAAACAACAGCTAACTGAACCGAACAATAATATAAATAAACCAAGCAGGCATTGAACTGAACGATAAAGGAATTAAATGAAACAGTAGTCTAACTAAGCTAATCAGTAATGGAATCGAATTGAATCGACGATCTAGTTTACTAAGAAATAATGAAGAAGTAGTATAACTAGCTATGCAATAATGGAACAATAGTATGACTATGCTGGACAGTAATGAAACAACAATATGACTTAAGTGAATTAAATAACTCGTACAACAAGTAATTAAGTAATTTTTCAATGCAGTTCTCTGTGTGACTTAATTAAGCAACATTGATCAATGGTTGAACACTTCGTTATGCTAGAAAGAGAACGCAATTCATAAAGACAGATAAAGCTAAAATCAGCTTATTTATGATCTATAATTCAAATGCAATGACACCAAATGAATTGGAACTATGTATTGATAACAAAACATTGCCGTAAGTAGGAAAATACGAATGCACTTGTCCTACTCTAAGAACACAGTTTCTAACAATATTAAAAAAAGAGAAATGTAATTGTATTAAATGGAGATATGCATTACAAATGCATCAGATTCATAAGCATCAGTTCTGTAACTACTCAGAGTTTGAAAACGTGCGTGGAGCTTCTAGAGGTTGGGCCCTGACCACCAGAAGCCTTAGCACTATAAAAACTTCAAAAGATGATTATTCAAAGCTCTATATCACATCCAGTGATATTACAAAAGCATAATTTAGAAAGATTGTTCCTGATTTTTCTATTATAGGATGAATCTCCTCTCTTTTTCTTTGACTCCCTTTCTCCTCCGTCCTTTACCCTTTTAAAGGCGATTTCCAAGAATTTCAAAGTATTTCTCAAAAAACAACCCACTACTCATGGCTGTCCTTTGAGTTCTTGGACTCGAATGCATTTGTTTGCCTTCTACTGGCTGTTGGAATTGCTAGGATTTCATAAGCTCGCGTCCATTGGTTGGCTTCCATTCCCTATTGGTCCAGGCATTCTTCTTTCCAGCATGTGGAGATAAGAGAAGTCAATTTACTATTATAAAACATCCTTTTCATCATTAGTCCAATTGTTCCCATTTTCATGATCTTTTATTCCTTATTGTTAATGTGAAGAGGGATTCCCTCGAAATTATAACATAATTTTAAGTATTTACAGGGTGAGAATCATACCTTAATTTGGACCCAACATACTCCCCTGCTTACCTAGTTGCATGTACTCATGCAAGCAGATGATTGAGATGTAGTTGTGTTAAGGAGTAGGAGGGTAGGCCTGCTCGTTGTATGTTTTGAAGCCTTGTTTTCTTTTTATGAGTGCACAGGAAGTGCCTGTGGCTCCCTCTGGAAATTTGTAATTGTGATGATAATCCTCTGGAGGAAGCCAAAGGAGAGGGTTTCTGTATTTGCATCCCAACTAGGCAGGCCCCATGTTGTAGACTAGGCTTCTGTATGAAAGGAACCTGGAGGTAGCAGCCTTGAAATTCTTGTAATTGAATGGCTCCCTATTCTTCACATTTTTTGTGGAGGCCATCCACCGTTGCTTGGGTGTTGTTAAGGTTGCTTCATGAATGTCCTCAAAGTATTCTCGTGCATTTATTATGATATCTTTATGGATGGTTCCCAGCCTAGACCTCACACATAGCCATCTCATGAAGTTATTGTGTTGGATGATTAGTTTCAAGGGTTTCGTAGGCTCCCCCCTGACCCATAAATCTAGAATATGTTCTCTTTTCTGGAAGATGTCGTAGGCTTTGGCCCACCTTATCTGGTTTTTTGCAAATGAAAGGAAGGCTTGCAACTTTACATCCCCTATGAAGGGGCTAGGGTTGTTGTCAGTGTCTTATTCTAAGAAGAAGTTATGCATGTAGAGCTCACACAAGAGGCGCTAGACCTGCTCATCCTTATCATTACAACATTGGATGAATTCTTCTATGGTCCTGAAGGAAGTGGATTTCCCTGCTCTAACAATTTTAACTTTCAAGAGTAGATACCACTCTATTAGGAATAAGGCATAGTTGGTTGTCAGAGCTCTACATGATAAAGCATCGTCATGTAGAGAGAAAGTTGTAGATATTTGCTTCTTAGCTTGCTCTACCTACTCTTGTACCACTTTAACCTTTGCCTACTCTCCTCTAAGCTAGGCGAATGTCTCATATTCTATGACAAAGAGGTTGGTGAACTTCTTTTGTAGTGCCTATATTCTTGTAATGGCAATGTCTCCTTTCTACACTATGTCAATTCATACCACACTTGCACTAGCTCATTTCGTAATCTCTGATTAGCAGCTATCTCTACTAAATGGGCATAGGCAGGGGCTTCCTCTTTTTGGGTCCCCTTGTCTTCTATAACCTTATGCTCAGTTTGGGTGGATGTTTTGATGTTGTTTTCTAGTCATGTCTGTACTTCAGCCTCAGTGGTGTCTACCAGGTTGGTCTGTACTTCAATTTCAGTAGTGATTATCAAATTGGTTTGTGTTCTAGTTTCCATGGTGCTGGCTAAGTCAGTTTTTATTTCACTTTCAACATTATTTACTGGTTCTGTTTGAGTCCCCGAAATAGAGGTTTTTGTTCTTGGCTTCCTAGCCCTTCTTTCTTTTTTCAGCTGCTTCCTCATATATTTCACCAATTTTTCCAATCTCTTGCGGGTCTTTCTTTATTTCTCACTTCTCCTCTCATCTGAACCTTCACCTATTCTTATTTCAGTAGGTGATAGGGGAGAAAAAATCTCTTTTTCAGGGATAGCGTCTAGAATGGTGTTTTTTATTACATCTTCAGAAATGACCTCAATGTGAGGGTCCAGACTAGGAGGAGTGATGCTACCTCCTGGTGAAAAAGGGGCTATCTTTGTATGTGTGCTCTGCTCCACAAGGACAATGTCACCTAAATCATCTTGTGATTCCAATCTCTCCTCTTCCTGTCCATCACTATACACTTTGTAATTATCAACAAGAGACAGAGCTAGATCATCTTGTGGTTCCTCTTGGTTAGGCATGATGTTAGTGTGACCAGAGCTGCTGGGTGAGGCGATTTTATCAGCAAGTTCATCTTGCTCCCCTACTTCCAATGATTTTCTCAATTCATATTTTTTTCCTTATTTTCCCTAGGACTCGGGCCATTTCCTGCTCAAATTCTTACAAGGGTGCATGGGATGGTTCTACTTCCTCTATGGGGTTCGAAGTTCCCTGGGGTTTTCTGGGCCGTTTTTTCTTGTTTGGCTCTGATGTTGAGGTTCGGGTTCTTTTTCTTCTTGGAGGATTTACCCTACGGGGCTCAATTTCGGTTCTCTCGGGGTTTACTTTTGGTTCCTCTGTTTTTGGTTTGAAGAAATTGTCCCATGCTATCTGCTGCCTCTCTAGCTCATGAATGATGATTAATTTTACTAAGCCCTGGTGACTAACCACTGCTTGGGGCTTCTTAGCCTTTCTCAATCGAACAACAGTATCATGTAATACAGAATTCAAAAAGGCAGGTAGAGTAATTGAAATTTTTTTTTTGAGTGCAGCTAAAATTTTGAGCTGTCGAGGTTTTACCACATCTCGACGTCCTTCTCATGTAATTAAATTCTAGATGAATGCCTCCAGTTCCTGCCATGGCTGGTGTAAAGAGGTAGGGTTAATCCCTCTATTTTTCCATTCCAATGGTTCATCTGGGTCTTGGTATACTGCCATTGCTTCTCTCAGGAGGAGATGCTTTTCTGCCCACCTTTCCCCTTGCACTGGAATTCCAGAAACTTCTGTTATGATATCCTTTGTAACTGGTATAGTTCGGCCATTAACTCTGGTTTTCCCTTCCTGCATATTTTGCAGAAATTCAATTGCAATTCTCATGTTGGATCTTTGTATTCTATGTACATATGTCATCCATCCAGCTCGCTGGAGGATGGCACTTTCCGCTTCTGAAATCAGAAAGTTTGCAGGCTCGCTTCGAAGGGTATTTCCTCCCATAACTGATAGGCTCTTTTCCTCTGCTAATTTTTCTTCTTGGCTCTGTTGTTTCGACTGAGTTTTGTTTGCAAGTGGAAAAGATACTGCGGCTTTGCGTAAATAATATTCATGCCTTAATTGTAGTGTTTATCGATGCGTCTAACGAGATTTTTGTAGGGATTTCACATGCTTGCCGAATTAAGGCCAATTACACACCCTCTCTTGAAGAAAGGGCGCCCACGCCCTCAAGTACAGGAGAGATTTGGCTGGTTATGAATGCAGACATGGGGATTTCAGAATTTGGTAAATCTACGTGTGAAGGATCGACGATTGAGTAATTACTACATATGCAACAAAAGGTCAGATTTAGAAGTTTTCATAATTGTATCTTGTGCAGAGGTGACTAGAAAGCGAGAGAAAATAGTATTGCCATTATTACGATATGATGTCTTTGCACAACTAAAAATTTATGACAGAAGCAAGACTTATTCAAGTAATGGTTGGCATTGTCATTCCAAAGTTCAAAATATGTAAACAGATCTTTGTTATTTATTCTTATGGTAAGTCATGCTTGTCACTAATTCGAGTAATAGCTTTGTGGTAAAAAAAAATTGAACACAAGGTGTATATAACAACAATTTGTTATTAAAGGAGCATTCTTTCATTCCACTAGCAGGGCCATTGCTGCCAGGAGGCGTTCATAGCCTCGAGAGGGTTGCTATTTAACCCAAAAAATGAGCCATGATCCCTACGTAAGAATAATTGCTTTTCCAATTTGATGGAGAGATCACCATGTTGGTATGGTAGCCAGGTAACCATGGTGCCACTCACTAGAGTTGTAGCAAAATGATCAGGCTGGCTCGTGATGAGACCTCCTATCCTTCAAGTTACTAAGAAGGTCATTACCTTGGTGTGGTTACCAGAATTAGCATGTCAATTGCTACACTCTTATGAACATGGTAGGCTGGCTCATGATGAGACTCCCTATCCTCTCTTAAGATTTTCATGTAAATGTAGTACATCCTTTTGGATTGTAACATTTTTATCTATAAGGAGGTCAATGTGCTGGTGTGGTAGCCAGATAGTCACAATACCATTCACTAGAATTGTAACAAAGTGATCAAGCCAGCTCATGATGAGACCTCCTATCCTTCTAATAGATGATAAGGTCATTACCCTGGTGTGGTAGCCATAATAGGCATGTCACTTGTTCAATCCTTATGATCATGGTAGGATGGCTTGTAATGAGACCCCTTATCCTCTTAAAGATTTGAATGGCACACAATGATTGCTAAGGGAGGCTCATTGACTCCTTAAGAGTGAGGGATGGTGAAAGAAGTAGAAAAAATAATACCATTAATACCCCTTGTTCCATTTCTTCATGTTGTAGGGACATATTACTTGAATAGTGCAAAAAGACATATCATTATAAGGTCCTGAATTGTTTGATATCATATTTGAACTGTGGCTGACTTAGCCTTTTATCTCATGTGTGCATAATTTTAGCTTCATGTTTAAGAATTATAGTGCCAAAGGGAATCATTTGTAATTTTACCATTTTCCTTCTCTCTTTCAACTACCATTCTCTACTCAAGGTTACTCAATTATAAAAAGAATGGCTATTAATACATTGAGCAGCAACTATTTAAAGATTGTTCATAAAAAAAAATGCTTAAAAATGGTTGTTTTATTCGAATGAACAATAGTCATTCAAAGATGGAACAACAGCTATTTCTGAATCGAACAGAAAGTTAAAAAAACACAACAAAAAGCTATTCAATTATGTTGAACCACAACGGTTCAAAAATTGAACAGAAGTTGTTCTCGAATTGAATAACACAATTAAAAAAACACAACGAAAAGCTATTCAATTCGGTTGAACATTGGTCGTTCACAATATGACCAACAGTTGTTCTCAAATTGAACAGCAAAATTAAAAAACACAACAAAGAGCTGTTCAATTCAGTTGAACCGCGGCCATTCAAAATCTGAACAACAACTATTCTTGAATTGAACATAAAAATTAAAAAGACACAACAAAAATCTTTTTCAATTCAGTTGAACCACGACCGTTAACAATCTGAATAGAAACTGTTCTCAAATTGAACAACAAAATTAAAAAAAAAACACACAACGAAAAGTTGTTCAATTTGGTTGAACCACAACCGTTCACAAACTGAACAATAGTTGTTCTTTAATTGAACAGAAAAATTAAAAAAGTGGCAAAAAAACTGTTCAATTTGATTGAACAATGGCTGTTCAAAGATTGAACAGTAGCTGTTCTAGAATTGAACAACAAAAATAAAAAACACAGTGGAAAGCTGTTCAATTTAGTTGAACTGCAATCGTTCAAAAATTGAACAACATCCATTCTCGAATTGAACAACAACAATAAAAAACACAACAAATAGCTTGTTCAGCTCCGCTGAACAACAGCTGTTCAAAAAATGAACAACATTTGTTCATAAATTGAATAGAAAAGTAAGAAACTACAGATGGTCATTTAATTTAATCGAACAACAGCCATTCACAAACTGAACAGTAGCTATCCGCGAATTGAACAATAAAAAAGACACAACAATAATAATAAACACAATATTACAATGACAAATGGATTGCAAATGGGATAAATGTACAACAAGCAAAACAATTATGTACATTATTTATAAGTGATGTTTTCAAACCTCTCATGTAATTGAGTTTGTGGGGTTGTCACCCCCTTGTGCCACAACTTGGATGGTGGGATCATTTCGTGCCTGTTGACAAAAATATTCTTTCGTGAGAGGTTTGTGATAGAGGCATACTCTGTGCCCAGTAACTTGAAATGTTGAGCCAGACCCATATATAGTTGTCAAGGTGAGGGTACCATTGCTATGTACTTCCTGAATCTCATATGGACCGAGCCACCTTGTTTTTAGTTTTCCTAGAAAGTCTTGGAATCTGGAATCATAAAGGAGTACCCAATCTCCTTTTTGAAATACCTTTCTCTTTATTAGGTTGTCGTGCCACTTAGATCATTTTTCTTGAATGGTCATTGTGCACTGTAGGGAATGCAGTTGAATTTCATCCAGTTCATTTATTTGTTGGAGTCCTTTAGCTTGAGCATCTATTGAGTCCAATCCCACTTCTGGGCTATTCTCAGTGTTTTAATTTCGAACTCGGTAGGGAAGATAGGTTCTATCCCAAATACTAGTTGATATGGTGAATATCCAGTGGTATTTCTCCAAGTTGTTCGATAAGCACATAAGGCTTCTGGTAGTCTAGTGGCCCAGTCCTAGTGGTGTGCTGCTACTGTCTTGGTAAGGATTGCCTCCAGGATTTTGTTAGTGTTGTCGACTTGTCCGTTTTCCTACGGGTGGTAAGGAGACGTAACTTTGTGAATGATATGGTGATTTTTTAAGGTAGATATGATCTTATTTCTTGTGAATTATGCCCCCCCCCCATCAGTTATCACTTCCCTTGGTAGGTCGTATCATACGAATAGTTCAAAGAGAAACTTAATTACTGATTCTTCCATAGCTCTTGACAAGGCTACTGGTTCCACCCATTTGGTGACATAATCAGTGGCAACTAATATGTGGGCTTTCTGGTTTGATGGTGGGTTGAATGGCCCAACGAAGTCTAACGTCCATTGTTCAAATGGTTCCACCACCAATTGTGGTTGCAGTGGCATTTCGTCAACTTGGCCTAGGTAGCCCATTCTTTGGCAACTATCGCAAGCCTAAACATACTTCTTTACGTCTTTAAAAATCGTAGGACAATAATAGCCTAATTGCAACACTTTATGCCCCATCCGTTGTTCTATGAAGTGGCCACCACAGGGTTCATCATGACAGGCCCATAAGATGTCATAGATTTCATCTTCCCATATGCATATGCATATGTTCATATCAGCCCCTGTATGGAATAGGTATCCTTCAATCCAAGAGAATCTTGCGCTGCGCTGTACAATCAATTTTTTTCTCTCACCGTTAAATTTCTGGGTAGTTTCCTAACTACCAGATAATTTGCCACATCTGCATACCATAGTGTTTTGAATGCTACAACAAACAGGTGTTCATGAGGGAATTGATCGTCAACTGTTAGTGTGTCATCTGCCTTGGGGACTCTAGACAGGAAGTCTGCGACCACATTTTCCTTCCCTGGATGGTCTTTGATTGTTATATCGAATTCCTACAATAACAGTATCCAACGAGTTATTCTTCCATTCGTGATCGATTTATTAGCTAAATATCTAATAGTAGAGTGGTCAATGTACAGGAACACTTGACATCCAGTTATGTGGTGCCTGAATTTTTTGATAGCATAAATTACAGCCATGAATTATTTCTTGGTTACTGTATAATTTAATTTGGTAGCAGTAAGGTTTTTGCTAATATAATAAATAGCATAAGGCTTTCAGTCTTCTTCTTGGCCAAGGACTACTCCTATTGTTGTATCAGATGCATCGGAAGAGATATGAAAGGGTAGTTTCCAGTTAGGTCCTCGCAAGACTGGTGATGTTGATACCAACTTCTTCAAGTCTGTAAAATAATTATCACATTTTTCAGTCTGATGGAATTCAACATTTCCATTCAAAGCATACAGAGGTGCAGCTATCTGTGAATTTTTTTTATAAATCTGCGATAGTATCCTGCATATCCCAGGAAGCTACGTACCTCCATTTGTGTACAAGGTGCCAATAGAAGGATTACCTCTATCTTAGCCAGGTCTACCTGTATTCCAGTTGCATAAATGTAGTGGCCTAGGATTACCCCCTCAATCATCATCATGTGACATTTTTCATTGCTTAGACATAGTCTAGTAGCAATACATTGTTCTGACACTTTGTCTAATTTTTCTAGTGCCTCATTAAAGTCTTCCCCATAGGGTGTAAAATCGTCCATATAAATTTCAAGTACTTCATTTATTAAGTAAGAAAAAATGCTAATTATGGCTCTTTGAAATGTCACTGCGGCATTATATTATCCAAGCAGTAAAAATCTGTAAGCGAAAGTGCCCCTTGGGCAGGTAAAGCTTGTCTTATCTTGGTATTAGGGGGCTATTTGGATCTTATTGTATCTGCTGAATCCATCAAGGAAAGAGAAGAACCGTTTTCCAACTAATGTGTCAAGGACTTGGTCAATGAAGGGAAAGGGGAAATGATATTTCTAAGTTTCCTTATTTAATTCTCTGTAATCTACGCAGATTCTCCACTTCCCATTCTTTTTAGGGATGCCCATCAAAGGGGAGACCCATTTTCTATCTGAGATGGGATAAATGAAATTTACATGTAGCAACTTTTGTAGCTCTTCTTTTACAATTTATTTTAAATGCAGGTTTAGTCTTCATTGGGGTTGTCTAACAGGGTGTGTTTCCCTATCAGTATAGGTGTGGTGCATGCATAGTTGTGGGTCCAAGCCCTTCATGTCTCGGTAATCCCAAGCAAATGCACCCTGGTGCTTCTGGAGGACTTTTATAAGTTTCTAATTTTGTTTGTCATCCAAACTACTATTAATATTCAAAATCTTTCCTGGTTCGATCTCAATAGGTATATTGTTACGAACAGTGGTTGTGGAGCTATGTTGAGTCTCAAAGTCTGCCACAGGGTCCTCTTGACCTTCATGTTAGAGGACTCTTTTCATCATTTAACATTTCAAATTTTTAGGTTTGGGTGGCTGATTCATAACCTTACTAATGACATCATCTTCAGTTTGATCCTTGAATTCGAGGGCTTCTACTAGTGTCAGAGGTGGATGGATGTTTTTCTCCCAATATGTACCTGGGTGTTTGTGAATTTTTATCATGGGCATAGTTGCTTTGGCAAGTGGATAAATAATGAAATTTTTTACAAAGTTGCCTCTAGTGATAGTCATGCTACCTGTTCGACAGCCTATGTAAGCATCTTTTGTGGCCAGCCAAGGCCGCCCAAGAATCAATGGGTGCCCTTCCATCCTGTTTTTTGGATTAATAACTAAAAAATAAGTTGGGTATTCCCATAGTCCACTAAGACCATGATGTCTTGCACTATACGTTCCAGTCTGATAACATATCTATCCACTAATTCCAGAAGTGTGGGTGTAGGTTCTAAAATTGATATGCCCATTTTTTCACAAGCTCCCATAGTTAGGATGTTAATGGATGCCCCTAGGTCAACTAATGTGTTTGGAAATGAGTGTCCAAAAATTTTCATGGTTACAATGGGGTTTCCTGGGTCTTCATATTTCATAGGTGATTCTCTACCCAACAGCAAGTCGGATAGTGTTCCTACCACATGAATGGTAGGTGCAGCCATTGTTTTCTTGATTTGTTTTTTTCCACATAATTCCTTGATTGTCTTTGCATAGATGGGAATGTCTTGGATGGCCTAGAGGAAAGGAATTTTAATAAAAAGTTTTCTTAATTCCCCCAAGATGTCAAAATATAGGTTGATTATAGGTCTGGGTAGGTTTAATCTCCCACGGAATGGAGGCAAAGTCACTCTAAGTTCTTCAGGTCTTTTTTGGTCAATTGTTTACTTATCTTTACCTATTTCTGTTATATTCGTTGAGCTAGGACCTATGGATGTTTCAAATTGGGACTGAGGTCGAGTTGTGGCCTCTACAGGTAATATGGTACGTCCTGATCTTAACCTCAATTCGTTGCACTGTTTTTGTTCATCATTGGGTTTTGGATCCTCTATGATCTCAATTAGTTGAACTGGTCTATTATTGGGGTTGGGATTAGGTTGGGCTGGTAATTGAGGGCGTATGGGAGGCTGTTGGTTATGTTGAATTGGGTAGGGAGCTAGTAATTGTTGGGTCCCTACTCTTATCGTTAGATTTCCCATCCTCGTAGATCATTGCCAGTTCCAATTGGTGTTTTGAATAGGAGGGTTTGGCCATTGGTTTTGATACAGGATATCCTGCCAATAAGGGGGAGAACTAGGGAAGTTTTGCCAATTACTTCCTGATGGAGGCTATGTAGGCCAAGGTGGTATAGGAAACACTTGGTTTTTCCAAGTTGGGAAGGGGTTTTGAGTCTTCCAAGTTGTTGCAGGGTTTTACTGGCTGGACTGCGGCATCGAGAAGTATTGAGGCAGATCTTGTGGTATGCCAGGTCATGCCTACCATTGCCGATGTTGATTCATTAAATATACTAGTTATGTTTCTTCTTCTGCTTCCTTGTAGATGGCTTTTAGCCTGGGAAGTGAAGGACACTGGTTTGTAGCATTATCCTTAGTGGAGATAGCACACGTCTAGGCCATGTCTAAAGGACACTCCCTCTGGCTATGTTTTTTCAGACATCTTGGGCAAAAGATGGCCAGGTTTTGTTTGGCTATAGCATGTTTTTGCTTGGCTTGTAAAACAAAAATTTGCATTGTCAAAGTACCCAGAATGTCAGTTTTGAAATTTTCTAACAGCTTTCCAAATTTTTCCCTAATTACATTGACATTGGTCTGCTTAAGATCCTTCTTTCGTGAGCTACCCCAGGAGCATCTAATACATAAAGAGATAATCTTGTCATATTCTTTTTGATAAATATCTCCCTTCCCCATTATGTTAAGCATTTCAACCCATTCTTCCTTCATCGCTTTAAGCATTGTGGCTTTTAAAATGTCCTTAGACAACATGGTATATGGGGATCTTTGTAAATTGTATTGAAATATTTCTACGTATTCCTCTAATGTTTCATTGTCTTTTGCAGACATGTTAAATATTTCATCTTTTAGATCTTGGGTTCGACAATAGTCTTGGTATTTGGTAAGAAAAGTATTCTTCATTTGGTCCCAGTTGTTTATAGTTCCTCCTCCTAATCCCATGAACCAGTGGATATCACTTCCTTTAAAGGTGGAGGGAAATAATTTTAGTTTTTGGGGATCGGTGGTGTAGTCATATCCTTTGCATAAAACATCAAATTCAAATAGAAATGCATCAGGATCTTCTGTGGTTAACCCATGAAAGGTGGAGATGTTGTGCAAGGGAATGGATTTCAAAGGGGTATTGGCAGCATGATCAACAATAGGGTACTCTAATGTTGACGTCTGCCTCTGATTCTGATTTTGATTATTTTCCATCTGATCAAAGAGGTGCCAAAAATCTTCGAGAACTTCATGATCTGGAGGAGATATTTTAATAGGCTTGGGATTTGAATGCGGTGGGGGTTTTACAACACTTCCATGATCTAGGATTCTAATAACTTCTGTTTCGATTGCTTCTTTAGGGGACTTAGGTTCTAATATCTCTAAGTGAATTCCTCCACTAGTTTCTCCGCCGCCTTCTTGCAAGTTGCAAGAGCCTCCCTCTTTTGAAGGGTCAATGTCTCTATAAATGATAGACTGTAGGCTTTGCTCATACCCCTATGTATTGCTGTGAATCTTGACATAGGCTATAGATGGTGAGGCTACTGCCTGAGGGAGTGCATTAGGACTTTGAATGGAAATAGTTCTGGGTCCTACAGATGCCTGAGATTCAGTTTTCCTAATGATTTTGTCTATATATGTTTTCCTCCCAAGGATCACCAGTCCTTTGGGTTGTGAGGATGGTTGAAAATGATTTCGGATTTCTTCTATATTCTTTTTCCTAGGCATAAAACAAGAGCACCTATCCTACAGTTCTTTGTAAAACTTGTTGGTGAGCGGGCTAAAGGGCAAGCATGTTGCTTGCTAGTACGCAGGTTCTTACCTCTCATTTTCAATACCCAATTCTTCACAGCAATGGATAAAAGATGAAATAAGGGAGATGACTCTTAACACTCTCCCTGGAAACGGCACCAAAATTTTGGTTCAGATAGAGGTGACTTTTTATTGACAACTCTAGTGCTCCTTCATTTAATTATCAACCTAGGGTAAGTATTTTTATTCCAAGAGTGTCGGCACAATATATGTGAGTCAGTTGGTCTACAGACACTCCTTGTCAGTTGTGAAGAGAAATTTACTAACTTCCTGAAATTTTTTATCCTATGAGGGGTGACTTGGATGGATTTTTTTAACCTAAGATTGAGCAACAAGAATTTGTGTTTCTCTAGTGGAATAAAACAACAGCTAACTAAACCGAACAACAATCTAAATAAACCAAGTAGGCATTGAAATGTGTATAATTATATGAACTAAGCATTCATATGTCCTTGATTCACCTGATCTCACACTATTTAACTTTATGCAAAATACTGAATCAATTCCACTTGTTAATCTTTTGCTGGAAAATTAATTGCATACACATGTGAAGCATAAACAAAAATAATCAATCGCACATAACACAGTTTTTAACCAGGTAATCCTAAAGATGAAAGCCCCAAATATATATTATGTTTCATGGAATCATATGAAAATCCTCATACAAAGCTTATCAAGCTCTCAATACAATACAATCGTCATACACTAATCAGGAACAATATTGCAAATCCATGCACCAATCTCTGCCTCCTGCTAGCCTGCCTCCACTATGCAATCCCTACTGAAGAATAGCTCTGAATGAATTCGAATTACTCTTGCCTTGACTGTGCAATCCTCATTGGCAACTCCAATGTGTGTGTGATGCAATATATGCATCACTATAGTCACAACAGATAGTCTATCTTGCCCTTTCACCTATCTCTCCACTGGGTCTCCACTGAAACTGCCATGCACTATAGTTAACTGATGTATTGTTCAGTTGATTAATGAGTTATTATTTGTAAATTAATTAACTAATTAATTCACTCCACTCTCACAAGTGTATCATTTAGTTAGACTAGATACAACTAGCTCAACTGAGTCTAACTGAGTTAAACTAAATACAACTCCATAACTACTTCTTCCAACTGTGTCATAACTCTTCCATTTGAGTTCTAACTAAGTCCTTCATGCATTAGCTCCAGTAAACCCTTTAGAAATGCGTAATTCCTCAACCCACACCGATGCACACTAGCAATTAACCGAAGTGCTCCAAGAGAATAAGTCGTTGTTTATGTCCTGATTATTATTAAGAGTTATCACAATCGACATGCATCTATTTTTAGATCAAAGATCTATAAATAGACTTCGCCCAATATTCTAAAAATAGAATTTCATCTATTTTTCCAACTTGATCAACCATCCACAAATAGCATCCTGCAGCTTCTGAAATATGATCATCATGTCTAAAAATAGACATAGTCTAAAAGTAGACTTGCGCCAAAAATAGCCTACGGGTCCACTTAGTGAAGGCAACTGTTTTCACTAAGCTCATCATCTTGTTGAATCTCAACACTCCCTCTCAACAAGATAGGGATTATCCTTCACCCTGATCCTGCCTCTATGATATTTGAATTTTCTCCTGGTGAGCGCTTTTGTTAGAATATTTGCATCCTGATCCTCCGTAGGAATGTACTGAAGGAACATGATCTTCTGCTGCACACAATCTCTAATATGATGATACCAGATATCAATATTTTTAGATCTATCATGAAACAAAGGATTAACCGAGAAATGCAACTCTGATTATCACAATGTATCACTGTGGGATCTAGATGTGAACCGATCAAACCAAATAGAATATTCCTCATCTAGATAGCCTCACATGCAGCTTGACTTGCTTCCATGTATTCTGCTTCCGCTGAACTGAGCACCACAGATCATTGTTTCCTGTTGTAAAAAGAAACTGCCATAGATCCGATACTAAAAATCCCTCCTGATGTGCTCTTTCTGTCTATTGGGCTTCCTGCCCAATAAACATCCATGAAGCCATGCAACTTCACCTCATCTGTTTGTCTGTACCATAAACCATACTCAGATGTGCCCCTGAGATATCTCAAAACATGTTTTCCTGCCTTCCAAAAGAGCTTGGTAGGCTTAACCATCGCTTGTGAAAGCTGGTTCACTGCATAGTATATGTCCAGTCTTGTATTGACTAAATACATAAGGGAACCCACCAACTGTCGATAAATAGTGGCATCCACTACCTCTGTCGATGTATCATCCTCTTTCTTCCAATTTCCTGGAAGAGGAGTTTCAATAGGCTTGTAGCCTTGCATGTGAAACTTCTCCAATATCTCCCGAGCATACTTGCCTTGAGACACAAACAGTTCACCTTCCCGCTGACAAATTTCCAATCCAAGGAAATAATGAAGGAGGCCCAAGTCCTTCATCTCAAACTCCTTTGCAAGATCTGCCTTGCATGAGTGCATCAAATACTCATCACCTGTCAGCATTAAATCATCAACATAAAGTACAATGATTAAAAGCTTACCCTCAACCACAATCTGGTACAGGTTTGCATCCACCTCACTCTTGGTGAAGCCAAGTCTGGTGAAATAGCTGTCGATCCAAGTGTACTAAGCACAGTGTGCTTGTTTCAGCCCATACAATGCTCTTTTGAGCCTGCACACATGTGACTCGCTGCTAAAGATCTCAAATCCTTCAGGTTGCTCAATGTACACCTCTTCCTTAATGATCCCATTAAGGAACACAATCTTCACATCCATCTGATGAATGTGCCAACCCATCTACACTGAGAGAGAAAGGATGGTCTGTATGGAAGAATACCGTGCGACAGGTGCAAAGGTTTCTTCATAGTCAATCCCCTCAATCTATGAGAAGCCCTGGGCAAAAAATCTTTCCTTATACTTCTCGAAGCTCCCATCAGCAGCTTGCTTTACCTTGTAGATCCATCTTGATCCTACAACTAATTTTCCCACCAGCCTGGGAACAATCTCCCAAGCACTATTTCTGATAATGGAGTCATAGTCCTCCACCATGGCATCTACCCATGTGGGATCCTGCACTACTTCTTCAAAATAAGATGGCTCTGCCACGATACACTTGCTCATAAGAGCCATGTATCTAGTAAATCGGTTAGGTGACTGTCTCTGTCTGCACTGTGATGTAGGTACTCCTACATTCTGTGCCACATCAAGCTTCAGTCTCTCAGCTTCTGTGGTACACTTTCTACCTTGTCTGATGTTTGGTTCTGCATGAGTGGACTCCTTCACTCAATGACTCCCCTCCTATGGCTGATCCACATCTAGAGGCTCATATTTTGGAACAAGAAGTTCCTCCTCCACATGCAAGTGTAGCTCCCTCTCAAGCAACAACTTCATGGCTTTCACCTCATTGAATTTTATATCTCGTCGCACAACAGTCATCCGATTTTCTGGAAAATACACACGATAATTATGGGGTGTTTCTATGTACCCCAAAAATATCCCAACTTCTACAGTCAGATCTATCTTCTTCCTGGCATCCTTTGTCACATGAATGTAAACAAGTGAGCCAAAAATCTTCAAATGAGAAATATCAAGCTTCTTACCAAAAAATTCTTATTCAGGTGTACTCATGCCAAGTACTCTATGAGGACAACGATTTTGCACATAAATTGCAGTGTTGCATGCTTCCACCCACAAGTGCATCGGTAGGCCCTGGTCATGCATCATCGCTTGTGCAGCACCCATGATCATTCTATTATTTCTCTCTGCAACCCCATTCTGTTGCGGGTTATGAGGCACTATGAGTTCTCTTCGAATTCCTTCTTTGCTACGAAAGTTTTTGAATTCGCCCAAGATTTATTCACCACCATTATCGCTTCATAGAGCTTTCACTTGCTTCCCCAACTCCTTCTCCACCAATGCCTTGAACTCACAGAACTTTGAGAACATTTAACTCTTCTTCTGCATGAAGAAGATCCAGCGTCTACAAGAATAGTCATCAAAAAATATAACATAATACCTGTGTTTTGTTGTTGAAGCAACTAAGAAAGGTACACACACACATGTATGAATTCACTCCAGGATCACCGAAGTATGGTTCTCCTTCTCATGAAAGGTGGTCTTCACAAACTTACCCATATTACATCCCTTGCACTGATCTAACTGCACAAGAGTACCCTTGGGAAGTCTAGTAGAGATCTACTACAAAATCTTCAAAGCACCATGGTGAAAATGGCCTAATCTCCTGCGCCATAATTCACCCTCATCCCGTCTCACCACTTCTTCTACTTTTCCCACCATTGCAGTGCAGCCATCTACCTCTAGCTTGTAGAGATTCTTAATTCGAACCCCTATCTTCCTGGTTTGACCCATTTTTTTGTGTCGAAGGAAGGCTTTTACCTCATTGAAAACAACATCATAACCTTTGTCTTCCAGCATTGCGACTGATACCAAGTTCTTCTTCAGATCTGGAACATGCATAACATTATTCAACAAGAATGGATTACCAGACTCCCTCTCAAAGGTAATGGTCCCAATTCCAATTGCATTGTACTGACCATCATCGCCCATCTCTATATGCATCTAGAGGTCCTTCTCCTCCAAGTCACTAAATAACTCCTTGTCTCCCGTCATATGAAAAGACACACCACTATCAAGATACCACACCGATCCCATGCAAATTGAAACCAAGAATGTGATCAAAGAGAAATAAAGCTCAAATTGCGAGGCTAAGGCCTCTCTAGCTGCAGATCCAGCAACCTTCTTGTTCTTCTTCTTCTGTGGACAGTTAGTGGCGAAATTCCCATGTTCGTGACAGTGAAAACACTTCACTTTGGATAAATCTTGCTTCTTGCCTTTAGCATCATATTTTGAAGGATGTTTCTTCCCCTTCCCTTTCCTTGCTTTGGTAGTCAAAGTGAAATTCTCTTCATCTTCATTCTTCGATGATGATCCATCCCTGGTACCCCGCCTTATCTCCTCCTGCACAATATTTGACCAAAGTCACTCCCATCCTGGTAGTTTCTCTTGTCCATTGATAGAGTCTTCGTAGCTATGACAACTCTTCAGAATCCCAAGGAGAGCCAATCTCACCAAGTGTTCTTCATCAACAGTAACCCCTACACTTCCCAGTTCATCCTTGCAATGGACAAATTTCGTGAGGTATTTTGGAATACTATCACCCTTCTCCATTTTTATTTTTCTGAGCTTGTCTTTGAGTGCCAACTTCCTCTAGTCACTTCTACTTTGGAATAATTCTATCAAATCCTTCCACATTAAGAATGGAGTGGCTTTCCCATGAAGTTTGGACACGATATTTTCCTTCACACCTTCCAACAGAATTCTCCTCATCTTTTCTGTCTTCTTTTGCCATGCGTCAAGTAATGCATCATCACTAGATCCCAGCTTAGGAACATCGCTATCGATGAACTCCTTCAGCCCATTATCCTCCAGCACCACCTCCATCCTATCCTTCCAGGCTATGTAATTGGAGCTCCCATCAAGGGAATAGTCCAATTGCAAACCATTGAAAGCCATTTCAATGTATACTCAACTTCTGCACCAAGAATCTTCTGTAGCAAATTCGAATTGTCCACCAGCACAAACCCACTTCACAATTGCAATATTCAATCAACAATGCTCTGATACCATGTAGAAATTGTATGCACTAAGAATGCATATTTCCTTGATTCACCTGATCTCACACTATTTAAATTTATGAAAAATACTGAATCAATTACACTTTTTAATCTTTTGCGGAAAAATTAATTGCACACACATGCGAAGCATAAACAAAAATAATCAATCGCACATAACACAGTTTTTAACCGGGAAATATTGAAGCCGAAAAACCCCAACTACATATTATGTATCATGGAATCATCTGACAATCCTCATACAAAGCTTATCAATCTCTCAGTACGATACAATCATCATACACTAATCAAGAACAATCTTTCAAATCCATGCATTGATCTCTGCCTCCTGCTAGCCTGCCTCTGCTACGCAATCCATGCTAAAGAATAGCTATGAATGAATTCAAATTACTCTTGCCTTGACTGCGAAATCCTCATTGGCAACTCCAATGTGTGTGTGATGCAATCAATGCATCACTATAGTCACAATAGATAGTCTATCTTGCCCTTTCACCTATCTCTCCACTGGGTCTCCACTGAAACTGCCATGCACTGTAGTTAACTGATGTATTTTTCAGTTAATTAATGAGTTATTATTTGTGAATTAATTAAATAATTAATTCACTCCAATCTCACTAGTGTATCATTCAGTTAGACTAGATACAACTAGCTCAACTGAGTCTAACTGAGTTAAACTAAATACAACTCCATAACTACTTCTTCCAACTGTGTCATAACTCTGCCACTTGAGTTCTAACTCAATCCTTCATGCATTAGCTCCAATAAACCCTTGAGAAATGCGTAATTCCCTTAGTCCACTGATGTGCCACATCTAGCACTGAACTGAAGTGCTCCAAGAGAATAAGTTGTTGTTTAGTGTCTGATTATTATTAAGAGCTAATAATAATCAACCTACATCTATTTTTAGATCAACGACCTATAAATAGACTTCACCCAATATTCTAAAAATAGAATTTCATCTGTTTTTCCAACTTAATCAACCATCCACAAATAGCATCTTGTAACTTCTGAAATATTATCATCATGTCTAAAAATAGACTTGCGCCAAAAATAGCCTACAGGCCCATTTAATGAAGGCGACTCTTTTCACTAAGCTCATCATCTTTTTGAATCTAAACAAAATAAACATCAAAGGAATTAAACTGAAAAGTAGTTGTTACACTAAAAAATGTCACCCTGACATTCTGCTGACTGTATGAGCTCATTGACACTCATACTTACCTCCTTTGCAAGTCTTACAACCTTTGTTCCTCATTCCAAGCCCTAAAAATAGAGAAAAAACCCTTAAAACTCAAAAAGTCTTGGGTACGCAGTTAATATGAGACTTACCTGCGTTCTTAGCTAGGGTACGTAGGTAATGTGAAGAGGAACTACGTTCTAGAATGCAATTTTCCAATGTTATGCCTACGGACTTCCTGTAAAGTCAAAAAAGCGTGAAATCAAAGTGAAAAAGTTGATTTTTGGTCAATTATGGAAGGTTCTAGATGAGATTTTTTGGGGATGAGTACACTTTGGTAAGGTGCATGTATCCCACATCTTAAGGAACTAATCCCTTGATGTGAGGAGCCTATCCCTTTGAAGGAGGATTCTTTCCCCTTAAAGGTGGAATCCTAACCTCCTCATCTGCTCTATAAAAGGAGGCATTGGGTAGCCTCAAGGGGTAAAGTTAAAAGTTAAGAAAACTAATGGAGAATTGAAGAGATAAAGCTTTATGTGTGATTGAGTTGAAGTGCTGTTAAGATTTAGACTTCTTTCTGCTGAGCTTTTAAGAGGAAAGATCACATACCTATTTATGCTTCTGAAGGAAGAGTGCAAGACTTATCAAAGTAGAGGAGATTCCTGCTTCGGACCCCGGGAAGGCCTTTCGAACATCAAGGCTAAGGTTGTAAGGTTCTTTAGTATATTTTAATATTAATACAATCAAGTTCTGTTTTTCTCAATAAATTTTCGTTCGATTGTTTATTTCAATAAGTTGTCGTTTGATCGTTTATTTCATAGATTCCTTGATCACTATGATAGGTATGTTTTATGATTATTTGTTATACAGGTGCTATTAAATATTTTCTTGTTTGTGATTGTAGATCAACCAAAGATGATACTTTCTTGCGACAAAAGAGGCTCTTCTTGTGACGAAGGATTATTGATGTGACGGAAACACTACGACCACAAATAAGCATTTGGATCTAAGGTAGAATCGACCCCTTCATAACATTTATTTGTAAAACGAATATACCTAGAGAAAGACAAACTTAGTTGTTCATTTGTTGCTAGATTGTCTTCTGACACTAGGAAGATCGGTCTTGTCCGCAAGAACGATTTATCTGGCCAACAAATTGGCGACTCCACTGGGGAAAGAACTTGTTGTTTTTGGTTCTCTTTTATTTTGATTTGAGGAAAAGTTTTTCCTGGTTTTTGATTAATGGATATCTGCCTGGGTAGCTTAGTTTTTCTCTGTTTTTGGAAAATTTGAAATCTTTTATGTTTTTCTTGAAGTTTTCAGGGGACCGCACTTTGTCTTCACACACAGTGCGGGCATCTCCGCACTTTCCGTAAGTAAACAGTGCGGGACCGCACCTGTTACTTCTGGGAGCCTGCAGACCTTGTTAAAATTTTGGAAAAACTCTAGATTTCTTTTTTCTAGTTTATTTTAGATTTAATTTAGGATTCTTAGCATCTACCTAGATCTTTATTTCTCTGTCAAAAATCTCTTGTTTCTGAATTTCTTTCAACAATTCTTCATCTCATCAATCTCCGTTAATTGGGTGTTTTGAGTCTCTTTTTTGAGAAATTCTTAATTTGATTTCCTTTGGTCATTACTTGGAGGTTTGTCTCATTATTTTCACAATTTTTCATCTTTTTGCTTTTGTTTTGCAAAAAAATCTCCCCCTCATTCGCCAGGGGGGGGCTAAATTGTGTATGAGTGTTAATCGCCTTTGAGTGTTTTTTTTATCTTTGGAAATATCACCCAATTTTCTTGACTTCCACTTGATTGGTTCTTATATTACATTAGAATCATCTTTTGTTTGAGAATTCTCTTGCATAGATCACATTTGCATAATTAGAATTCTCATTTTCAGAATATGAATGAAAAATGTGCATAGATTACATTTGCATACTTTTCAAGTGAATTGTGCATAGATTACAACTGCATAGTTTACATTCCGAAGAGTCAATCATAAATTTAGATCAGTTTTCTTTGATTTGAATTTAGATGTTTTTATGCTTGTTTTAAAAAACACAAAAATATAAAAATTGTTTTGGGATTGATTTGCATTAGTTTTTCTTGATAAAATTAGTGCATTAGAGAATTTGTTATATTTTCTCTTAGTGATCAATTTTTTGCATTGTTGGAAGTGGATGGAAACTCTCTCCTTACTTTAGTTAGGATTCATCGAATTTAAAATATTACATTATCATATTCGTTTGCATTCAGTTTTGGGTCGGGTCATAACACCATTGGTTTCATATCCATTTACCCTTCTGAGTAATAACAACCTAAATAACACAGCGCTTAATTAAAATTCATATAGTAATTTTTACATTTTTAGGGATCTTTCCACCAATATAGCTCAGGATTAGTGCTTTGGAATAGGTTGTAGTTAAATTTCCAAAGCAACAAAAACAAACAAGTAGATAAATCTTGCGGTAGGAAATAAATCCAATTGTAATTTGTATAATCTGGGAAGCTTCTCTTAAAGAAGTCAATCACGAGATCATGTCCGAACCTTTGAAACAATCAATTCTGTTTCATTGGGGAAGATAGAAGATTTTGCGCACATTACAAACGGTAAACCTTGGATTAACCATTGTCGAGGAACCTGAGGTCACTTGTCGGTAAACCTCGGATTAACCATGTCGAGGAACCTTCAATAGGATTGAGCTTTGTTACTCTACCCTTGCGCGTGGGATCGGATCGTAGACTGTTCCCCCAGTTGTGTTTTTTACTGTTGGTAACCTTAGTGTCCAAAAGCTTAAGATTATTTCCTAAGGTGACGGTGAAGGAAAGATCTCACTGTACCTGGAGCAGACGTCGACTAGACTCACTTGGACTCTCTGGGGGGTTCTCTTCACTCGAGATGGTTTTGTGAAGAAACTTGTGCCAGTCTGTTTCATTAAGCAGGTTGTCGGGGTAACTGTTCCAACCGCCCTTTTCGTGTTAAAACTCTACTAAGTTTGATTTCATCACCAACTAGTGATTTTAGTACGGAAAGTTACTTGTTTGTGTGTGGTTTGAACTCTTAGATTTTGATAGCACACACTTGTTTTTTACTTTAGAGACCATAGGTGTGAATCGTGAATTTAATTTTCACAGTGTGAATTGTGAAGTGTTAATTTTAGTTTTAAATTGTTAATAAAATTCACTGAAGTTGAATATAATGGCAACTAGTCCAGAATTTACCAACCAAGGAATCCCTCTTAACGAGAATCCTAGTACTTTTCCTTGCTTTGGAAATGTTGGTCCTCCTTATATGGCTACATTTTCATTACCTGGATTTACAATAGGTTTACCGACATGGTTATTTTCAACTTTTTTGGCCCCAAATACTCCAATTGTTCAACCTCAACCGGATGCTTCACCTCAACAAAGTTCACCATCTCAACATCACCAACCTTCTGTTGACCCTTTACCTTCTTCGCCTAATATTTCTTCCTCCATTTCTTCCTCTTCACTTGGTAAAAGCCTTGACGCTAGTAACCAGGTGGCTAAGAAGAAGAAGAAAGGGAAGAAGAAGAAGAAGAAGAAGCAAGATAAGAAAGAAGTCAACCAACCAACCATGGTTGTAAGTGTTAGTTGTGTTGAGGAAACCTCCAACATGCATCGTAAACCCAAATACCCTTGCAGACTTTGTAAGGGTGACCACTTCCTTATCAATTGTCCTGGTATTCCAAAGGTTTTGGAAGTATGGTCAGAAAAATCTTATCAAATTTCTGTTGATCCACCAACCAGTGATAGTCAGGTTCCTGGGAAAAAGGGTAAAGTTAGGTTTCCCTGTAAGTTATGAAAAGGGAGTCATCAAACTCACACTTTCCGTCACATGGATGAAGCCTCAAAATTGTTGGAAAACCTTACGGTTCCACAGCAAGAATTTCCAACCAGTTACCGTAAACTTTCTCCCAGCCTACCGTCAACTGACGAAGTGATTGATCTAATTTCAAGTACAGTCGATTCCACTCTTCCATTGGAGAGTGAAACTCATATCACTTAGGTTGATGATCCATTAGTTGATCAAGTGGTCGATTTGATTTCACATTCAGTCGATCCCATTCTCCCTGTAGAGAGTGAACTTCATACCTCTCAGGTTCTTCTTGTTACATCAGATTCTTCTATGCCGGGGGGCATTTCACCTCTTTCTACAGAACCCCCTCCAAGTACTGAGGTCTTTTCCTTTGATTGGAATAGACTGACAGAACCTCGTCTTCCTTCCTCCATCCTTTTCCAAATCATTGTGAAGTTTGGTGGTAGGGACATACACCGCACACAGGTAGATGAAGGTGCTTC
The DNA here is from genome assembly GCA_034641835.2 of Pinus albicaulis. NCBI lineage: Eukaryota > Viridiplantae > Streptophyta > Pinopsida > Pinales > Pinaceae > Pinus > Pinus albicaulis. The sequence continues at coordinate 297,748,952 of CM076579.1, read as the reverse complement.
TGTTAGTATTTTATCCTCAACTGCTTGGAAAGCTTTGGGTTCTCCTCAGCTTGTGCCTATTACGCAGAATCTGAAAGCTTTTAACAAAACCATTAGTGAACCTTTAGGGATCCTTCCTAAGTTTTCTATTACTTTGGAAGGTAAAACTGTCTGTATTGATCTTATGGTAGTTCGAGGTCCCTTGGATTTCAATTTACTCCTTGGGCGAGACTATGTCTATGCAATGAAAGCTGTTGTATCGACACTCTTTTGCGTGATGTATTTCCCTCACAATGGGAATATTGTGACTGTAGACCAGATTTCGTTCCCTAGTCTTGTTTCAAATACCAATAATCCGACACCCCTAAATGTTCTTGATTCTAAAGTGGTATCTATCCCGCCACGGGTTAATTATGTGGCAACTAGTCCCATGTTTTCAGTTACTGATGGAAGTGAGCCTCTCACTGTTTGCTTGACTTCCTATGACTTAGATCCGGTAATTGACATGGAAAACTCTATGGGATTATTTGAACGCGATGTTATTATCCCTTTTGAGTCCCTTGACATGTGTTCCTTCCAGAAAACTATTCTTCCTTCTGATGAAGACCTCTTGGAAGCCGTGATCAAGGTGTGTCCATTGACATCTGTTTCTTCCAGTTGAAAGCCATGATCAGTAAGGGCGAGGAGAGTTCCTTTTACTGTGTCAACCTCATTAAAAAATGAATCAGTTAGGCGAGGATAGTTCCTTTTACTGTGTCAACCTCATTAAAAAATGAATCATTTAGGTGAGGATAGTTCCTTGTACTGTGTCAACCTCGTTAAAAAAAAATGAATCAGTGAGTCCGAGGATGGTTATTGTTACTGTGTCAACCTCGTTAAAAAATGAATCAGTGAGTTTGAGGATAGTTCCTGTTACTGAGTCAACCTCATTAAAAAATGAATTAGGTATGAGGACATTTTTTTTTTTTTTGTGTCAACCTCATTAAAAAATGAATCAGTAGGTTATATAGGTAAATTTTAGAAGGTAGATACGAGGATAGTTTCTTTTACAGTGTCAACCTCGTTAAAAAAATGAAACATGTAGAAGAGGAAAGTTCCTTTTACTGTGTCAACCTCGTTTAAAAAATGAAACACATTTCCATGAGCATAGTTCTTTTCCTGTGTCAAGCTCGTTAAAAAATGAAACAAATCCTCCCCTAATTGAGTCGAGTCTTTGAATAGACCTCGTAAATGTTAAGTAATATATTTAGGTTAGTTTTCACATTATTTTCTTAAATTTTTAGGTTGGGTCTTTCATATGATCTCTTAAATGAACCTTCATTCCATCCAGCTATTAATTACCAGTAGTGTACTTAGTTGAATGAACTGAAGCTGGGGGGGCATGCACTCTAGTAGTTACGCTTAGGGGGCATCAAGCATAGTTTTCTTTTTGTTTCAAGCTTGTGTAAAAATGAAACCACTCTAAAGCATAGTCTTTCTCTGTTTCAAGCTTTTGTAAAAATGAAACCTATCTGGAGTCAATTTTGGTTATTTTCAAGACTCGTTAAACTCATGAAAATCTCGAGATTATTTTGCTATCTTTCATTCTCGTAAAACACATGAAAATGTCGAGTTCTTTCCGTCTTTTCCTGCTCATAAATTAAATTGAAAATCGACCACAGGAGTACATTTTTATCCCTTTTTCGAACTCATTAAAATTTACATAAAAAGTGAAATTACTGAGTATACTTTTATCACCTTTTCGGACTCTTGAAAATTACGAAAAAGCGAAACATTGGAGTCCTCTTTTAAGCCCTTTTCAGACTCTCTAAAAATGAAAAGATTGTCGAGTACTTGACTATTCGAACTCGTTAAAGTAAATGAACAGTCGTCCCTTCAGTATAAGTTTACCCCTTTTACGGAGTGAAATGGACTATTTACGAAAAAGGTATATGTTGACTAATTATGGTGAACAGAGTTCTCTCCCGCATTATTTTATCCTTTTTCGGGCTCGAGAGACTAAATTTATGAAAAAGTACACCCATGGAGTTTTCTTAAGTTTTTTCTTCTGATTCCCTAAAATTGAAAAACACCGAGTTTCTCCTATACTGGACTCGTTAAAATATAACAGTAAAGGACCTGTTCGATTTCAAACAAGAACGAACCACTCCTTCTTAGGGTTCGAATCTTAAACTAAGTTGGACTCATCCGAAGGATGAGCTTATAAACAAGAAAATGTTATCCTCCTCAAGCTTGTCAAAAATAAAGAGGTACTTGCCAGAAATGGTGGGGGAAAAGAGAGAAAAACGAACCTGTTTGATAGATCTTGATTATTCAGAAAATCGTTAACCACTCTTGAACACGACACTTTTTGTTCACCTGGGTTAGGAAAATCCTTTGCCTAACAGTTAATCAAACCACATTGAAAGTCTTCAGCCGGTTTCTGGCTATTAGCTTTGGGTCAATTGTCACCAAACCATCTACAGCGTCGTTATGTGTTCAAGAGGACAGTTCAAAAAAACCATTTGCAAAATATTTGTCTTCCATTTTGACCATCCCTGAGTCAGTCCTTGCTGATATATTTTCAAAACTTGATCTATGATTTCGTGTTGTGGGCTTGCCTACGACAGATCAATTTCTATCGACGACAGCTCATTATCTAGGAAGTTGATCCAAAAATCATCAGTACCTTGAAATCTGCATGCCTCAATGGCAGGTTTCTCGCCTTCAATGACAGGTTGCATCATTGACCTTCGATCGAATGATTCCGTGACATGTTCGAATTCAGCTCATTCATTCACATTTCATGGATTGTACTGGGTACTTTGAGAGCCATTGAAATTACTGGTGGTTTCTCTCACACTTGTTAACAGTTCACATCATTAACTGGTAATCAAGTGGTTTCTACCATGTTCGACTTCAACACATGTAATCGCATGGATAGAATCGTACTGGTTCGAGAAGCGGAAATCAAGACCCTGGATCTAGTTTCCACCATCCAAGTTGCGAGGAGTTTTATTATTATACAGTAGACTATTCATTACAGATGGCTACGCCCATGCTGTGTCTACACTATTGATGTAATATTAAAATCATTTCTGTATCAGAACAATTTTAGTTAGTTTTTTATCTGAGTATGGGAATGCCTACCTCAGCGATGATATGATTACATATATATATTTTGCATTGAATGTTTTTACAGGTTCCGACTGGGGTGTCCACAGGATGATCCTTGAAATGATAAAGTACTTCACTCTTCATATATGACAGATTTCATCTTCATCTATTTTAGACTTCGCACTTTAGGCACCAATCCACTAAAATGTCACTCGACATTCACACAGATGAAACATCAATATTTACACTTACCTCTCGTCTTACACCTCATTTCCAGCCCTGAAAGAGGGCCCCAAACTGCCTAGACAAGAAGCACATGAGACTTACCGCGTTTCTTGAATAGGGCAGGCAATGTAAGAAACTCATCAGAAGGTGACGCGCTGTTATGCCTGCGGACTTCCTGTTAAGTCAAAAAAGCGCGAAATTAAACTGAAAAAGTTGAATTTTGGTCAATTCTGGAAGGTTCTAGTTGAGATTTTTTGGGGATGCGTACGCTTTAGTAAGGTGCATGTATCCCACACCTTAAGGACCTAATCCCTTGATGTGAGGAGTTTATCCCTTTGAAAGAGGGTTCTATCCCTTTAAAGGTGGAATCCTAACCTCATCATCTGCTCTATAAAATGAGGCATTGGGTAGCCTCAAAGGGTTAAGAAGATTTTGAGGTTAAGAAAAATAATGGAGGATTGAAAGAGATCGCTTTATGTGTGATATTGACCATGTCAAGCACATTTGCACTCTTTCGCTGAGTTTTTGAGAGGAAAGATCACATACCTATTTATGCTTCTAAAGGAAGAGGCAAGATTTATCAAAGTAGAGGAGATTCTACTTCGGGACTTTAAGGTGCCTTTAATGATTTGCCAAGGTTGTAAGGTTCTTCTGTATATTTTAAGATTAATACAACTAAGTTTGTCTTTCTCTAGGTATATTCGTTTTACAAATAAATGTTATGAAGGTGTCGATTCTACCTTAGATCCAAATGCTTATTTGAGGTCGTAGTGTTTCCGTCGCATCAATAATCCTTCGTCGCAACAAGAGCCTCTTTTCAAGAAAGCATCTCGATTGATCTCAATCATAAACAAGAAAATATTTAATAGCACTGTATACAAATAATCAGTAAACATACCTATCATAGTGATCATAATCTATGAAATTAACCTTCAACCAGATGCGCCTTATTTTTATAAAATAATCGAACGACAATTTATTGAGAAAAACAGAACTTGATTGTATTAATCTTAAAATATACAGAAGAACCTTACAACCTTATCCTTGATGTTCGAAAGGCCTTCCCGGGGTCCGAAGCAGGAATCTCCTCTACTTTGATAAGTCTTGCACTTTTCCTTCAGAAGCATAAAGAGGTATGTGATCTTTCCTCTCAAAATCTCAGCAAAAATAAGTCTAAATATTAACAGCACTTCAACTCAATCACACATAAAGCTTGATCTCTTCAATCCTCCATTAGTTTTCTTAACTTTTAACTTTACCCCCTGAGGCTACCCAATGCCTCCTTTTATAGAGCAGATGAGGAGGTTAGGATTCCACCTTTAAAGGGATAGAATCCTCCTTCAAAGGGATAGGCTCCTCACATAAAGGGATTAGTTCCTTAAGGTGTGGGATACATGCACCTTACCAAATCGTACTCATCCCCAAAAAATCTCATCTAGAACCTTCTAGAATTGACCAAAAATCAACTTTTTCACTTTGATTTCGCGCTTTTTTGACTTTACAGGAAGTCCGCAGGCATAACACTGGAAAATTGTGTTCTATAACGCAGTTCCTCTTCAAATTACCTGCGTACCCTAACTAAGAACACAGGTAAGTCTCATATTAACTGCGTACCCAAGGCTTTTTGAGTTTTAAGGGTTTTTTCTCTATTTTTAGGGCTTGGAATGAGGAACAAAAGGTTGTAAGACTTGCAAAGGAGGTAAGTATGAGTGTCAATGAGCTCATACAGTCAGCAGAATGTCAGGGTGACATTTTTTAGTGTAACAACGAATTATTTGGCCAACAATAGTCTAACTTAGCTAATCAGTAATGGAATCGAATTGAATCGATGATCTAGTTAACTAAGCAATAATGAAGCAGCAGTATAAATAGTTGTGCAGTAATGGAACAACAGTATGACTAAGCTAGACAGTAATGAAACAGGAGTATGATTGAAGTGAATTAAATAATTCGTATAGCAAGTAATTAAGTAATTTTTCAATGGACTTCTCTTTGTGACTTTATTAAGCAACATTAATCAATGGTTGAACGCTTCATTATGCTAGAAAGATAACGCAATTCATAAAGACATATAATGCTAAAATCAGCTTATTTATGATCTGTAATTCAAATGCAATGACAGCAAAGGAACTAGAACTATCTATTGATAACAAAACATTGTCGTAAGTCAGGAAAGACGACTACACTTTTCCTACTCTAAGAACACAGTTTCTAAAAATATTAAAGAAAGAGCACTGTATTTGTGTTGAATGGAGATATGTGTTACAACTGCATTAGATTCATAAGAATCGGTTCTGTAACTACTCAGAGTGTGAAAACGTGCATGGAGCTTCCAGAGGTTGGGCCCAGACCACCAGAAGCCTTAGCACTGTAAAAACTTCAAAAGATGATTATTCAAAGATCTATATCATATCCAGTGATGTTACAAAAACATAATTTAGAAATATTGTTCCTGATTTGTCTATTACAGGATGAATCTCCTCTCTTGTTCTTTGAATCCCCTTCTCCTCCGTCCTTTTCCCCTTTAAAGGCGATTTCCAAGAATTTTGAAAGTTTTTCTCAAATGACAGTCTGCTATCCGTGGCTATCGTTTGAGTTCTTGGACTCGGATGCATTTCTTTGCCTTATACTGAATGTTGGAATTGCTAGGATTTCGTATGCTCGCGTCCGTTGGTTGGCCTCCATTCCCTATTGGTCTAGGCATTCTCCTTTCCTGCATGTGGAGATAAGAGAAGTCAATTTCCTATTATAAAATATCCTTTTCATAATTATTCTAATTTTTACCATTTTCATGATCTTTTATTCCTTATTGTTAACATGAAGAGGGATTCCCTCGAAATTATAACATAATTGGAGTATTTACTGTTACACCATTTTTTGGTCATCTAACCTATTATCATTAGATGGACCCAAGTACACCATGTAAGACCAATTTTACCCTAAGTAAAATTTCTTTCACTATGAAAATAACTTAGTAAACCATATTTATTAAGTTGTTTATGGTCTAAACAGGAAACCCCATGAGGAAATATTAAATAAATCTATATTTGTTTGATTTTTCTCAAGGAATAATTAGTTAAAAAATAGTTTAATTAATATTTCTGGTTATTTTTAACCCAAAAAAAGGAAATTAATTAGATAAATCGTTATTTATCTTATTATTTTCTGAAGAATAATTATTTAAACCTTATTTAAATAATATTCTTTGTTAAATATGACTAAATCACCCTTAAATAATTAAATAAATCATTATTTATTTTATTATTACTCAACCACATCCTTAAAATGATAAATAAATCATTTATTTATTTATTATTTACAAATAAAGGGATTTGACCCAAGTCAAATTCCTTTTCCCTCCAACAAATATAATAAAATATTCCATAAAAGTTGGATCCCGATTTGGTTAATAATATTTTAATTATGGACCAATATCTAGACTAACTCAATATTTTGTTATAAATAGAAGGGTTTTCCCATTCATTTACCACCTTTTGTTGCCTAAAGATCACTTTGGATCTATACTTTTGGTCTGACTTTGATCCACCATCATAGTCATATTTTGCTACCATTTTTGTTTGGGTTTTCTACACCATCAAGAGAGAGGAATTTTAGATCTGAAGTGTTGAGGAATTACAAGAATCCATCCCATTGAGGAGAATTGGCAACACCCTTCTGTGTTTTCCTCCCAGGTGCCATTAATACAAAACTCATTCAACATATTCTTGTCTTGTCTATTGGATGCATGGAGTAAATCTTGTTTTTTCTACTGCTTTATCTTCTGATGCATAGATCTAGATTTTTGCAGCATTTATATTGATCACCTAATTTCATATTTGAGGATATTGGTAGCCATATTTGCTGTTAGGGTTGTTTTTTATGCATAGCTAAAGTGGTCTTTTTTTGTACGCCTTGAATTAAGATTCATACTAACAACTAGCGATTCCACATGGGTTTATGATTACGACCTCTGTTGTTTTTCGGATCCTTGCATATCCATCTACTTCAAACCCTAGGATTTCTCTTTAGCCTCTTGTTTTTGCTTTTATTGATGTTGTTTTTAACCTATAAAACCCTAAAACAGTCAAAATTCTAACTTCTGTGTGTTTTCGAACCTATTGCGCAGGTGACAGACATCAGCTGCAGCTGAGACGACACTTTTTTCTGAATCTACCACCGAGAGTGTCGGAAGTGCAAGTCATACTTTTTGGCCCAAATCCTGTGACCCAAAGTCTCAGGACACACTTTTCAGCCCAAAAACTATGACCTCTACTGAAAACAGGTCAGAAATTGCAACCTAGATTTTTTGAGGGAGTTTTTCTGAAAGTTTTATGGGTTTGTCTGGGCCTCTGTTCAGGGTTTTCTGACCTCCATCTCCACCCTGTTATGGCCTAAATCTACCTCAGGCTGAGAAAGGCAGAATCTAGGGTAACATCAAACCACGCTTAACTTGGTAGCTAGCCCTACCAGATCAGGAGAGGGCTCTCTCCTGGTCAATCTCAGCAAAAAAATGATCAATGAGGCTTGAGATGACTTGAATAAAGGCTGATTTTAGGCTAGGTATAGATGTAAAAGAGTTTGATTTGATTTTGAGGGTGTTTGTTGGATCAAAGGGAAAGGCAGATTTTGGGTCTAGGGAATGAGTGATTTTGGGATATAAGGGAATAGGGAAATGGGCTGATGTAACAAGATAATCAATGAGGAGGGAATAACAGGGTGGGGAAGTGGGAGTGATTGGCACAAAACCAAATTATAAACCCTAAAGAAGCATTCTTTGAACAAGATAATAGGGTTTGAATTTTTGTTTAAATCCTCATAAATATCACAAGACACATGTTCATTGGCAGTGACAACGTTTATTTACTTACTTGGACTGGAAGTGACCGAAAAAATTTGACGTTTTGAGAGGAATGGCAATGAAATTTCTTTGCGGCCCTACGCATTCCGCAACAAACCCAACGCACCGCATAACTCCTATGCGCCATGCAGGCGTAATTTCAACACAGTGGGGGCCAACCCAATGCGTCGTGCCATTCCAATGTGTCGCATCGCCCAGCCAATGCGTCGCGCCCTTCCAATGCGTCACGTCGCCCAGCCAATGCATCGCGCAGTGAAACTTGCACAAATCTACCTTCAAACTGCTTCCTTCACTCTTCACGGTTTATCCTTGGCTCACTCTGTCCTCTTGGCATAAAAATGAGCTTTTGAAACATGAAAATGATTTATATACCAAGGATCTTTAATTCTTCATTTCAAAAAAACCCACTTTGTAATGTTTCAGATTTTGACACTTTCTAAAACTCTGTTTTGCTTTATTTTGGCTTTTTGAATGAATGATGTGCTTTCTGTTTGTCCTACAGGGAATGGATTGGCTGGAGCTTGAAAAATTTGACCAGGGTTGCTAGTGAAAATATTATTACAACTAAGAAAACTTGAAATTACATTACATTTATACATAAAGATGAAATACTCTATTATTCTTCAAAACAGAGTTTTGAAGAAAAATACATTGTTAAGCATATGATGATGAAATTTTTAGTACTGAATCCTTATTTCAAACTCCTCATGTGCCTACTGACCATTATGGGGGATTTAGAAAACCTTATTAATGAAACCCTAGACCTAATGAAACTAAAACACTAAAAATGACTCTTTGCGAACTAAAAATGACTCTTTGTGACTGCAAATGATCTTAATGGATAGAAATAGGCTAGTAGGTAAAGGACATGAGGGACATGAGCAACAAGCCACTACCGTTAGATGATCCATGCTCCTAATGGAATGCAGCTGACTGAGTGAGACACCTAATATGCAATGCAACAAGAGAAATTTGATCACTGATGGAGGGATGAAGATACCGACACTAACACACCCATTTTGGACTTGTGCTTGTTCTTTTTTACTAAACTAAGTGTGAACCTAGCCCCCTAGGGCTTCAGTACCCTCCACACTTTGTGGAAGAGTTTTAGCTGCTGCAAGTTGTCTGAAATTTTTAGAGTGTTCAGCTTTTTTTCAGATCTGATACCTCACCTTCATATTTGCTTTAGGTTGGCTTGTTATCCATCCAAATCACCTCATTTATCTTTGTTGGGGTTTTCCTCTAGGGTTCACTTTGTTTCCCTCCAGGAGATAGCCTTTAACCACCTCATTTACAACAATTTTTCCTCTGATTTGTTGTTGTTTTCTGCACCACTTTCCAACGAATTTTGACCTTTAGATCCCTATCCCTCCTGAACTTAGATCTATTGGCTATTTTGGTGTGTTTTGACTATTTTTTTGCCCACCTACAGACTACTTGTTGAGAGGCCCGCCTCCTTGGGCTTCGATTATTGCATTATTAACTATTTCTTTACTGTTTTTTTAGTTTCGTATACTATTATCTGTAGGTTTATTTTCAGTTACACAATAAAATTTTTCTTTTTCTCTACAAACGTCTTGGTATAAAAATTAAAATTTACACACTTTGCACACACACCCTAAGCGAAAAAGGGCTTGGTTAACACCGCCAAGAAAAGACCCTAAAACATTGAAATCAATTGATCCTACACCTCTTTGCTCTTGTTTCGACATTGTAATCAGTTGATCCTGCACGTCATGCCCTTTTCGGTCTCTTTCTCCCTTGTGTCATGTTTGTGTCATCACCATTGTTCCACCAAGGCATTTATCCCAAAGAATTATTCACCTTCATCCTCACTTTCCGTTAGGGAAACTTACTCCTCTATGTAGGATTCGAGTTAATCCTCCACCGAGTCCGCACTCCGACTCTTCTTTTGGTTCATTGGGTTCTCCTTCTCGTTCTGCCTTTGGTTCTCTCCCTGTCACCTTCACCATGTCTAGTGCAGGAGCTAATACTGGTGGTAACCTTAGACCTCATGCTCAGAATACCACTAGTGGGACTCCAATGGACACTACCCCGGCTGCGCCCTTTCTCCCCTTAATGGCAGGCCTCAGCCTCCCCGATTTTGACCAGTTGATAAATGACCCTATACACCATGATGCTAGTTGGCTTGCTATTCTAAAAATGCTCCCTTCCAACATCCCTAAGTTATAAGGCCTTGCTGGAGGAGATCCTACAAATCACGTTCAATATTTCCACATGTCGTGTTCGTCTAACTCCATTACCGATGACTCTGTCCATCTTCGGTTGTTCCAACATACGCTTACAAGTGAAGCTTATAAGTGGCATGTTGATCAGGCCCCTTCCTTTCATACCACCTTTGTGACTATTTCCCGGTCTTTTCTATCTTACTTCCAGCTTCCCCTTCGTTATGACATTGGTACCAAAATCTTGACTTATTTCTGTCCATCGTCTGTGACCCACTTATCCGACCATGTCCATGAATGGCGAAGAAGAAAGAGCCTATGTCGAGCTCCTACCTTCTAAGACCATTTATACATGGACTAGTTCCTTAGATCTCTTTGCCACCTATCGGGAAATATGTCGCATCACACTTTCCTCAAACTGAAGAAGCTGCTCTCCAAATTGGATTAAAATATGACCTGATCTACGCTCAGTCAGGTTATGTTTATACCGTTCTACCTGATATTCCTAGACCCAGTGGTGCCAAAGCACTGGGGGCATCTCACGCCGCCAACGATATCATTAGATTTCTCTTTAATCCATACACTCAACCTCCCATGGGCTATGGCTTTCCTCATGGGTGGCCAGCACCTCCTGCACCTTTCCCCCTCGTGGTAGCACATATCCAAGATACGGCATGCCTCCTCTTTTTTCCCAACCTCTTGTTTACCACACTGTTACCTAACCTCGTTATTATCCGTATCCACAGCCTGGTGCTCCAGCTCCTCTAGCATTAGCACCACTTCCTCCCTTTCCTTCTCAACCCCCGCAACAATATCCACCAGCCCTTAGGGGCAGGTATATGCACAGCAGGGCGCGACTAATCCTCCTCCCTCCAAAAATAAGAGGAAAGGCACTCAAAATCAGTCTGCTCCTGGTAATCCTAGACCTAATCCTCAAAATAATGCTCCTAACACTACTAACTACCAATAGGGCACCAAGCCCAAGCAGGACAGGCATGTTCGCACGAACAAGCCTTATTCTTGTTGTGGTGTTTATGGTCATTACACACATTATTGTCCTCTTTTACCACATATGCGGCAAATGTGGGAGTCTCAAGAAACATTGCGAGCACAACAAGCCTCCCCTTCCATCCCTCCCAGTACTGCACCTAGTCCACTGGCTGTGCTGACTGATCCTTTCCCTCAACAAGGATTTGTGGCTACCCAACCACCTGAAGGCCGGGTGGCCACTCAAACTCTTCCATCTAGTACCTCTGATTACCAGATTCTCGTGATCAAATTTGATCAAACTCTAACTGTAGACATCAATCTTCAAACTTGGTCCTGTTAGTACAACAAGCCTCCTGCTATGTCTGACCCCAAGCTACCTCCTTTGGTCTCTACGGAGCCTCTTTAGACACCTAATTGTACCTTGCAGATCCCTCATCCTAAGGCGGAGGTTCATACCAATATCCCTAAGGGACCACTCCTCCGAAATTCTAATTCTGGTAAAGCTTCCCATTCATATAGCATAGTAGATGATTTGGCACAATCCCCTGCTACCATTTCAATGTTGGAACTCCTCTAGTTGTGCCTTTCACAACAAAAAGCTCTACTATCTGCCATGGGTGCTGTAGATCCGTCCGATGATTGATTGATTGTCTTTGTTGTTGACCGGTCAGAACATCCTCCTCTCCCTGCTTCCGTCGCTTTCCAAATCCCAGTCAAGATCAAAAATACCAACATTTCCTGGTGCATTATTGATGAGGGGGCATCCACTTGTGTGATGTCCGCTTCGGTTTGGAAGAAACTCATATCACCTGAGTTGGCTCCTTCCACCATCAATCTCCGAGCGTGGGATGGCCACGCCTCCCAGCCCATTGTCTTACTCCGCAATTTTCCTATTAGTCTTGTGGGAAAGGTTGTTTGCGTTGACGTAGAAGTCATAGATGTCCCCATAGATTACAACATTCTATTGGGTCGTAGCAACACTTATGCGATGTCTTTTGTCCCTTCCGCGGTCCACCGCAAGATGTACTTCCCTCATAATGGAAAGATAGTCTCCATCAACTAGTTGACATATTACGAACCAAAGTCGTAGACCTCCCCTGAGTCCATTATCTATTCGATGGCCAACAATCAAAACGTTAATCCTTTGACCAGTGTCTCACTTAAAGTCTACAAAGATTCCTAATTTCTTGGTACATACCCTAGTCTTCTCCTCCTGTCTCTGATCCCATCTCATCGAATTTTTGCATCATGCAATCATCTCGGGCTGCTCTCAAGCAGCCCACCTCGGCTAGTCAGCAGTCTCCTCGCCCTCTACAGCATAATCCTATCCCTTCGATTCAGCCTTCTGGACCTCCTCCTCATAGCCCTTAAGCTGGTATCCATGAGCCTCTCTACCCTCCTGGAACAATTACTCCAAGCCTTAACCATCTAGGAGTCGTCCCGCCTGGCCATTACCCCTCTGGTTAGATATTGCTCCTAGCTCCCCCACCAGGAATTTATACAACACCTGTCATGGCCACCCTCTCTCTTCCTAACTTAACCCTTTGGATTCTCGTCTGATACCTTGATCCTCCAGTCGCTACCCCACTAGGTTAACCCAAACCTTATCTTGCTTTGACCCCAATTCAATCGGTCCCCATGACTTCTCCCACTGCAACAGTGCCTCAACCACGTCGACAGGAACTACCTCCTATTTCAACCGCTTCTGGTAAGAGGGGAAAAGTTTGCAAGAGGGCCTCCAAGGACAAGGCTACCTCGACAGACCATGCACCTCCCCTGCCCGCAAAGCCCTGTGCTTTGTGCGATGTCGTCATCCATGCCAGCCATAACTGTCCTGAACTACCTCGTATCAAGCCCATGGTTAAAGTTTCATTCCCTGAGTCTAGAGTCCCTGAAGCCTCTATTTCTTCCTTGACTGCAGCCAAGAATCCTAAAACTATTGACACTATCCAACCTTGTGCTCTGTGTGATCTCCATGGCCATTATTCTCACCATTGTCCCTACTTGATGCATTACCGTGCCTCATTAGAGGTATTTAGAGAGTACGAGATTGAACAAAACCTATCCACCTCTCCCATACTTGTGCAGTATGTTGCAGGCCAAAATGAGGATTTACCCACTCCCATTAACATTCCTTCCCTGATGTCGAGATGACAGAGCGTGCAACCACCATCCTCTACCTTTCATCATCCATGAGACCCTTGGTGGAAGCTCCCTCTGAATCTTCCCCTATTGTTTCACTTTACCTCCCTTCAGCGATCAGCCTTGGCTCAACATCAGTAGATCCCTTATTTTCTTGTTCTTCCATCATTCCCCGTGACGATGCGCATGTGAACCTTTCTTCTCATGATGATGAGTCAGGTAGCTTTGCCACGTCATGTGGTATCCCTTCCTCCAGTCACTCTATATTCTATTGCGATAATGACATCATGGAAGCCATGTCCACCCCTGACTTCATAGTTCCCGCCCATAAACGGGATGGCACCATCCATGCCTATGGTGACTTTTGTTTTCTCAGTACAAGCTACACCTCCGGTAGCTCCCACACTACACCTCACCATCGGTGTGTGAGTAGTAGACATCCTACCCATATCACTCCCTCCTGCGGAGTGCGTTCGATTTCTACTTTACGCTCAGGTTGCGAGCATTGTTCATCATCCTCCCATTTATTGTCTCGTGGCACCTTTCATATGGACCTCCTGTCCACACCTTATATCAGTTTTACTGATGGTGCAAGTCGCTACTCCAAGAATCTAAACTCAACAGGTTGAGCCATTTTTACCCCCTTGCACTCCCTTGTTCTCTCAAACAAGGTTTGCATTGGTACTTCTACCAATAATCAGGCCGAATATGATGCAGTGCGAGGTTTATTAGTCAATTCCCTTTCACATCGCATCCTCCACCTACATGTTCATTTAGATTCCTTACTTCTTGTCATGCAATTGAATGGTGTCTATCATGTGCATAATCCTATCCTTTTTAGAATATATTTACGAGTGAAGCTTTTGATGCGTGAATTTGAAATCATTACATTCATTCATGTACCTAGAGCACAAAATCCCTATGTAGATAGCATTGCAAACCATATTCTATATTGGAATTTAGCACACGCATTTAACACAAGACAATAACATAAAAATATCAAAATGATGCATATCCATAATATGTGTCATATAAAATGTTTTAGAGTCCATCCACTTTGATACATATGACATGCCCATAGCATGTTACAAAACTCAAAACTGGGGGCACCACCTGCCCCTACACACTAATAACTATTTGGAGGATCCCAAGCCAATGTCTCTGCTCCCGCAGCTTGTAGATCATGCATACCCTGTGTGACCATTGCCATGCGCCGCATGACCCCTTGCCACTCAAAGGGTAGACCAATACATGGCTCTATGTACTGGTCATCTAAGTCCTCCCAGCCATGCTCTAAAACACCGGTCAGAAGCCTCTCACATCTAAACGGATGTCCTCCAGGAGGGCTGCTGCATCCTCATTTTGTTGTGCCCTCAGTCCACTAGGTCCTGTGGTCCCCGATACTGCAGGTCGTCCCATATATCTGCCCGGTTTTACCGGTGCTATATCTGCATTACAAAAGTGAAAGAATCAGTACCATATTACAATATTCTAGACCTTTACATGGACATAAAAGATTATAAATTTTTCACTTACCATCGGGCCCCCATATTCGACCAAGAAGCAATGGAAAATTCGGGTCCCCACAATAACTCATCCCACTATAGGGATAGTTGTCTATATACAGTGGCATCTGATCTCAATGAGCAAATAACTTCGGTTGGAACACCCGTCCAACTTCCCCACATCCTCCTTTGCATAGTCGTTGCCCTCACCAGTGCATCCTAGGCTCTCTCGGGCCCCCATCTTGGAGCTGTATGCAAGGTCGAAGTGTTGAGATCTTCTCAAAGAAGAATGAGCACAAAACTGTACCATATGCATAATCATCATTCAATTACCACTTTCATAGCGAAAATTGTATTTTCAATGACGAAAACATCATCTGGGCCCACCCATAGTAGGTCCCACTCAAAACACTCTCCGTAACCATCATCTGCCCTCTAGTGATGTGGTGGAGTGCCTGGTTGCCCAGTATTTGCATCACCGCTATAGCCACAGCACGGGTCTTTAACCTCTCCAAATCCCCGATGGGTATTCGAGTCCCCTTGACTTGGAGACCTGGTTAAAAATGGTGCTCTACAAACTCTATGATATTCCACCCCTACGGTAATATTGGCTGAGTATTCCCTACCATCCCAAGTGGTGGGAGACCAGTCAGGAAATATATATCCTGGACAGTCAACTCAATCCGGTGCCCCTTGACTATAAATACCTCGTGGTACGAATCCCAATAGCTGAAAATCTAGGCCAATAAGGGCTCTCTAGTTCTCATCAAAGGGTTCTCCACAAACTTCAGAACCCCAAACATGGCCAATGCACTATGGACATCTTGATCCTCCCAGATCTTCAATCATAATGCGCCTAGGTCTCTCTCTCTCTAGTTGATCCGTAAATCAATCATATCTACACAAAACCATCATATTTGTTAGTGTATAGATAGGAAAGATTGTATCTCATCATAAAAACATAGTGATCAGCCAAAAAATAGCATAGAAAAACCCCTCCCTAACAAGTCGCACTTTTTAGGCCCAAACCTGGGACGGGTCACACTATTTTGCTAAAAACCTACTACCCAGGTCACACTTTTTCCCCAAAACTTACGACCCAGCCATGAAGAAGAGTAGGGGTCTATTCCTAAGCCCCGGGGACCTAATCTGAACTTTCAATCCACTAAAAAGAAAGATTAGCGTTAGGCCTCTTATCTGCAACTAACGGATCTCGATTCCAACGATCGGTTTGTCCACTATGATCGCCGCAAGATGTAGGGCCTCCTCTCCTCTCTACATTCACTACAACTCCACATGCAAATGAGTGAATTTGGAGGGAAAATTCCTTATTAAAAGAGAAACCCTTGATTTTTCTTTCGCCTGTTGCGGCCCAACCGTAGCTTAGTTTTGCAAACCATATGTACTGTTGGAAATATCTCACTAAGCCCTCAAATGGGTATCTGTTAGTTTTTCATGATTTGATACTTCACCATGCCACATTTTGTCCAAGAAGGGTCACTTCACCACTCCTCAAAATCAAATTTCTTCACCTGCCACACTTGTACTTGGGGGCACCCCTTTGCCTTCATACTTGTCCATGCTTGTGTCGATCTTTGTCGTGAGTAACCATCCTGTACTCATGCTTTCATGGTCCCCATTGGCCCTTTTTTCTGTGTGGTAGCACCATCAAGTTGCCCTTTTTTGAGCATCCGAGTTGAGTCATCATTGCATTCATGGAGTCTATCCTAAGTCCCTTTGTATCCCTCTATATTCCTCCATCCTTCATCGCTTGGGTCCTCTCTCGTGTTGCCCATTATGGCCTTTAGTCTCATTGTCCCCTATCCCTCATGATATTGTGTCAGTCACTGCCAGGTCATACATGCCCTTTATCCTCTAACAAGGGAATTCGTCCATTTACTACTATGTACCCCCCATTTCATCATCACCCCTAGTGTCCGTCTGTCAGTCGCTCTACTATTTTCTCTCGTGCCTTAGTTAAGGACCTCTTATTACCTCACCTATGGTGGACCTCCTTTTGTCAACATCAGATCATTTATTCCAGAATATAGGTGTAGAGGGTAGTGTACCTTGTTTCTATCTTCCACTCTTGTTCGGTGCCTCGGATCAAGTAAAGGGACTCCTTATAGCCCTTTGAATTTATTTTTTCTCAGCTCCAACTCCTTTTAGCATGATTGAGATCCATATACTTGATGGTTCAGTGATGCAACAGATTGGACCGATGATTCCTAGGTGTGTGTGAGATGTTTTCAGCCTTCATGAGGGGGTGGCCCTACAGGTAGCCGTCCACATACCCAGATAACCTCTTCACTTCAGCCTTCGATGCAGCTCCATAGATTTGATGATGATGGCCTCAGTCGCTTGCAGCGCCTTGTTGATTTCATGTATCAGTCAGATTTTCAGAGCCCTTTCTTGTTTATAGGGGCATCTCGGTTGTACTTGTATCTCATGTACTCAGATATTATTGTACAAGTCCCAGTTGTTATCCCAAGCACAATATGTATGTGGGATTCATTATCATGTTGTTTATTTGGCTCATGTTTATGCCAGCATATACTATATTGTTTAGTCCCTTACTTACTGGATGCCTTATTTTTTGTACTTTTCCTCAGCGAGCATAGGTATGCCTACCCCGCCGCCTATAGCACAGATACTCACTCATAAAAGAGACTTGTCACACCTGTAAGTCTCGCCTCCTCAGGGTCTAGTCCTTTCAACACTTTGGCCTACCTTATACCTCTCTCTCTTTGACTCCCCCTTTAGTGTCTAGTGATTGAGTTCTTACAACGTACTTTGGTCATACGATTAGCTCCTAACGCTAGCACGCTGGGGGACAATATGTTACACCATTTTTTGGTCATCTAGCCTATTATCATTATATGGACCCAAGTACACCATGTAATACCAACTTTACCCTAAGTAAATTTTCTTTCACTATGAAAATAACTTAGTAAACCACATTTATTAAGTTATTTATGGTCTAAACAGGAAACCCCATGAGGAAATATTAAATAAATCTACATTTTTTTTATTTTCCTCAAGGAATAATTAGTTAAACAAACAGTTTAATTAATATTCCTGGTTATATTTAACCCAAAACAAGGAAATTAATTAGATAAATCATTATTTATCTTATTATTTTCTAAATAATAATTATTTAAACCTTATTTAAATAATATTCTTTGTTAAATATGACTAAATCACCCTTAAATAATTAAACATATCATTATTTATTTTATTATTACTCAACCACATCCTTAAAATGATAAATAAATCATTTATTTATTTATTATTTACAAATAAAGGGATTTGACCCAAATCAAATTCCTTTTCCCTCCAACAAATATAATAAAACATTCCATAAAAGTTAGATCTTGATTTGGTTAATAATGTTTTAATTATGCAACAATATCTAGACTAACTCAATATTTTGTTATAAATAGAAGGGTTTTCCCATTCATTTACCACCTTTTGTTGCCTAAAGATCACTCTAGATATATACTTTTATTCTGACTTTGATCCACCATCATAGTCATATTTTGCTACCATTTTTGTCTGGGTTTTCTACACCATCAAGAGAGAGGAATTTTAGATCTAAAGTGCTGAGGACTTACAATAACCCATTCCATTGAGGAGAACTGGTAACACCCTTTTGTGTTTTCCTGCCAGGTTCCATTAATACAAAATTCATTCAACATATTCTTGTCTTGTCTATTGGATGCATGGAGTAAATCTTGTTTTTTCTACTGCTTAATATCTTCTGATACATAGATCTAGATTTTTGTAGCATTTATCTTGATCACCTAATTTCATATCTGAGGATATTGGCAGCCATCTTGACTGTTAGGGTTGTTTGTTATGCAAAGCTAAAGTGGTATTTTTTCGTACGCTTGGAATTAAGATTCATACTAACATTTACATGGTGAGAATCATACCTTAATTTGGGCCCAAAAATCTCCTTCCTTGAAAACTTTGAGTAGATGTCTCCTCATGTGAACTTTGTTTCCTCGTAAATATAAAAAATAGTATCACCATACATAGGAAAATTTAGAGGGTTGTTCACAAATCCCTCTATGTTTCTCTCCAACCTTACATAGCCTCTATCAGATCCGCTTATGATAGGTGAACTCATCTCTCCAGAAGAAGATGAAATGATGAGAGGAAGTATAGGTCAATGATACCTGCCATCTTGATGGTATTCATCAATGAAACAAATGTTAGTTTATGCCAAAGTCAATCTTTAATTTCACAAGAAAATCTCAAATTATAAGTCAATAGTTTAGATGCTAGTGGTCAGGTTGATCATGCTTGGTAGGGATAAAGTCTTTTTGCAGGTCATAGTTTCCATTTGTAAGTTGTAAATTCACATTAAAAATCATAGTGCCACTGAGGGTTGAAAATGTGCATCGCAACCTAGAGGAATGACAAGTATATTCTAATCAAAATTCTATCTCACAATGTAGGTGAAATGTTTACTCCTATCACAGGTCACATTTATATACAGTAGCATTAATAGGGTTGAGAATATGATTTTTTACCTCATTTTAGTCACAATTTATAACTCTATTGCATATCACAATTTTAGACCACGGAAAATAGAAACCAAGAATATGATCTATGAACTTGGACTAGTTGAAATTGAAGGTCCTATCACAATTCACAACTTGAGGTTGCATTTTCGGTGTGTGTTGGAAATGTGACTAACGATTAAGAAAGAAGAAAGTGTACGCTTAGCCACAAACCTAGGTTATATTTTCATTGCATGGAATGAATGTAATTGCAAAACATTTTCAGGTCATCATATTGCAAGGGAGGTGTAAGGGTTCATGTGTTGGCTAAAGGAACTATGCCACAAAAGAAATAAAAATCCTTTGAAATTTTTTTTATTGTTTCAATACAAGACCCCTATGATGACACTTATCAATATATCATAGGATTGAAACCCAAAAAAAGTGTACTCCACTTAAAATGAATAAACGTAGTTCTCAAGCCATAAACTCATACAATTATAGCCATGAATATATTCAATTGAGTTGGGGTTTCAATTATCAGGTTCGATTTGGGTGGCTCAATATAGTAACTATAATAAAATTAAAAGAGTTTGAGCACACACCCAGGGTAATATATCCTTAGTTTAGGAACAATAGGCTAAGGATCGAGGCCATAAGTGTTAAGTCTTGTAATTGAGAAGAAAATTGAGGGAAATAGTTGGATGGTCGATCGTAGAGGTAATAGGAAAGAGTATGCACATGGTGTAAAAGTATGTATGGCTAGGGAAATGGAGAAAACCAACACTTTCCAAGTAAAACAACAGTTATGATTAAAACTAGAAATTGTTATTTACCAAGAGGATGTGATCGTAGTGACTATCTAGAGGAGAGGTTTCCCATTCAACATTGAAGGTAGAGTGAAAAAGGAATGGGTAACTAGTTTGTTATATAAAGTGATGGCATGTGTGTCTTAGGTCACAATTCAGAAGTGTGAATTCCGTTTTTTTCATGCATTAGAGTCAGTGCTAGTAACATGTCTGAGTGATAGCAAAAATTGGAATATTATACTATAATGTTGATGAAGAATAAGACTGCGACTTGTGACATGTTATCCTCCACAATGTCCTAAGGCTGAAAAAGGAGACTGAAGGAGGTAACCTAAAATCACTTTCAACTTGGTAGCTAGCCCTACCAAATTAGAGAGGGATCTCTCTGCAATATCACAGACACTCAAGTGACTGGAGAGGAAAATATATTTTAGGCTAGATATTCAGCTCACTTAGGGTTTGATTTTGAGGTTTTTCTGGATCAAGATCAAACATCTAAGGAACTAGGTTAGGGTTTCAAATGATTCAGTTGAAGGGATACAATGGGGCAAGGTTGGTATGTTTTAGTAAGACATTTTAGTTTTTATTATGGTATAGGGTTGAAATAGAGAAGGTTCAAAATGAGCATAATATTATGAGTTCATTTATCATAATAAATATGACATAAACATGAAAATATCATTAAAACAATGCATATAAACTATGAATTATGTTTAAAACCTCATGAGATAATCACTGAAATCATGCTAATGGATTAAGGAGAACTAAATATTCAATATAATGATTAAACAGAGGAAAAAAAAATTCACTAAAGCATACCACAAGAATCCCAATATAATAGTTGCAATTTTCATTATATTTCTACAAAGATATAATGTACACTAGTGCCAGGCCTTTGATTAAAGGATGCCCAACATTGAATCTATCTTCAAAAAATCTACATATAAAGAAAAAACTATGTTAACCCCTATCAGGGGTTAAATCCATCATGATATGAAATTATTACACCAATCTCTCTAAGAAAACCTAAAACTAGGGAGGTTAAGGACTAACTCCCCATTTAGCCTTTGATTGACTTTTACAATCATTAATGGCCATGACTTTACAAATATTTGACCTTTACTAGCACTAGTGCATTCAATTGCATCATGTCAACTCATAAAAGGAAAAATTACATCATGATAAAATGATTTTGACTGAGAAAATTTGAAATTTTGATCTTCTGACAGAAGCGCAATGTGCTCTCTCAGAAGCACAACATGAGAGATAAAAGCGCAGCGTGCTCCTTAAGGAAACCTTTGAGGAGTTTTCCTTGATATTTTTTCTGACCTGAAGGCTGCTAAATATAGCCTAGGAAATCTACTAGGCCTCTGAACCTTTAAACATGAAAAACTTCACCTCCATGGTATCTAAAAACTTATTCTCCCCCATCTACTCTAGAAGCACAACGAGGGGGCTAAAAAAAAGGCAGAAACATGAATTTTGACCTATTTATTGAAATTTTATTCAAAATGGTGAGCTGACATGGAAAATAAAGTGCATATCCATGATGTGCTAACCAATATCTATCCATCAATGCAAATGTTTCCTCATTTGGAGGCTCTAAGAAGAAGTGTAGAGTAGAAGGTAAGAAAGTGGTTTTTAGGAGGAATTTCGATGCCCTGGTGGCTGGGATGAAGCTCGATGGTAGAGAGGTGCTCAATGAAGGTGAAATGAATAATTGGAATGCTTGGATGGTCATATTATAGGTTGAAAGTCGATTTTTTCTTTGGGTCATGAAGTGACATCACTTGTATTTTTGAAAAATTGAATGATAAAATAGTGTACAATAAATTTATCACTTTATTATGCAAATTTACATATGCATAAGGTGTAAAATATACCTTAGAAATCATTTAGAACAATTTTACCCTAATTAATAACTCCCATGATGGTGACCTAGGTGATGACATGACTCTTGATGACATCTTGATGACCTGGCCTAATGATGACATCAAATGCATTATAAAAATTCTGATTTGGACCTTTGAATCTTGCAGTATGCATAATCATGATTTGATGACCGAAATGGTTACCAAGACACTTTAATGATGAGATATCACAGGGAGTGATAGCATGATCAGGATGCATTTTTTTACCTTGAATATGGTGGGAGAATTAATTTTACATAGACACACCAACAAATGATCAAATTTTATTTGAAAATTTATTCAAAACTATAAAATTTGACCTATGACCCTATCAACTGACATTGAAAGTGCACATTTGATCACTGGTGACTCACAGACACTAACATTACCACAACCTTGTCACATTTTAAGTTTTTTGTTCAAATCAAAGATTTATACCATAGTCTCGTTAACCACTAGATATGCGACTAGTGATAAAGGAACAAGGAGAAACAAGCTTGGCTTGGGATAGTCGTAGGTCACATTTCTAGAGCACAATGACAAATCATTATAAACTTAAAATGTGATTTGTGATTAAGTAGAAAAACATAAGTATTAAATCATTTAGACTATGCTCACTACTATGCAATGAAACCCTATATAGGTTAACGAATGTGTTGAACCCTAAGAAACCCTAGGAAAGTTTTGATAAGAAGTTGAGTAAATGGGGTGTCGAAATTTTGAAGTGGTAAAGAATATGGGGCTTTTGTAGCAACTACAAGAACTTAACAACTAAAACTAAAAATTATAGCCCTTAACATGTATTTTTCTAATATAATCCGTAACTTGGATGATATAATTAGAAGCATAAAACCTAATCAATAAAAATCAAACCCTATCACTTACAATATTAACACTTATCCAACAAAACATATAAATCATAATCCTTATAAAATGTAGCTTAGAATTTCCATAACTCCTATAACCTCGTCCTTAAAAATTTTATAACCTTTAAACCTTATATACCATATCAATCTAACCACTATAAATAACCTTGAAGACTAATAATAATTACCCTATAAACCTTTTATTGCATAAAATATCTATAATCCTTTAACACTATAGTCTCTACCATACTCCCCTTCTCGCTCATTCATTGTATCCTCTAATAATAACCATTTATGGATAAATTATAATTATAAAATACATTAGAAAAATATTTAAAATAAAAAATACAATATCTATTTAAATTTCAAATATAATAGGGATAAAAAGCAGGGGAATATGGTATTTTCCAAGCATAGGGCATAAACGAGTGGGTGAATTTTGGGTTTTATAGGAATAATTTTGGGGTTTTCCATGCACAACACATAAATGAATAATTTTGGTTTTATAGATATGCATAACATAGGAATGAACAACTATCAGGAGACCTTCTTAAAAAGAATGAGCTACAAGCAATAAGACATTTCATAGGGACCTGAGGTATCACTCTCTCTTACTGACTGGAAACAAAAGAAAGAGTAGGTTTGATCTTGGTTTCCAAGCCTTCTCATTGATGAATACCTTCAAGAAAGTTCATTCCCTCAATTATCCCTTGGGAGTATGAATAAGGTGAAAAAGGAGTGAGAACTTTGGGTTTTGTTCTAGATGAAGGCATTATTATTTTTGTTTTTTTCATGATGCCAACATGAGAATTTGTGGTTTTTTTCAACACTGAAGGCATGGGAATTTGGGGTTTTGTTCGATGAAAAAGGTGTGAGAATTTGGGTTTTTGCTCTCAATGAAGGCATTAATACAAGCTTAAAAACCATCATGGTAGAGAGGTTATTTGGTAGATTGACCTAGCTTTCATTAAATGGTGGAAGCGATCATGGTAGTAAGTTGTTCAATTTATCCAGCTGCAATTTGAGTAATTTGAGGATTCAAAACCTCATAGCTTTGTATCATTGATTACATTCACCATTTCAAATTACCCATTATATTTCCTACTAATCATATTCATAGTAATTCCACATAGTCACGAACCATAGGCCCTGGGGATCGTGTCAAGCCACGGGATGAAAAATGAGTCATAAGCCATAGGTGGGTGTAAAATGGTGGCCATGGCCATAATTATATGAATCATCAATGGTGGGAATACCACATTTTATGTGAATATGCGAGTGGGTAGTGGTTGAATGATCTGATGGGACGGTTTGAACCCATTGCTAAGTCAAAATGGATTCATGTTATTAGGTATCAGTCCTAGACAAATGCTTGAAAAACCATTTCTCAATTGGTTCAACACTTCCTATTAAAACCATGGTATATATTGTCAGTTTGCTTCCAACTTGGGTCATATGCATGTGGATTTTTGAGTTTTCTTTAGATTAGTCTAATGAGGCCACAAATTTTCCTGGAATATGAGGGGAATTCCATAATACATATCAAATCCTTACAATTGGAAGCAACAACATGAATGTGCATTGAAGGAGGGCAGCGTAAACTAAAATGACAAAATAGGTGGTAAGGAAAAAATATACAATTAAATCTTAGATATGCTTTAATATAATGGCCACAACTTGCTACTAAGTAGGCATTAAAATTGTTTCATGCCTATGGATTTTACCACACTACTGACAACAATTCTTGGGCTACATTGGGTTTCATATTTTTTCATCCACCCAAAACTATTTTATTAATGAATCTTGCATATAGAATAAGCTATTTTAGAAAATTTATTTTCATATATTTCCTATATATCCATTTTTCATTCAATGGATGTTGATGGCATATTTCGACACTCTCTTTATGTATTTTAAGGATATTATACTTGTTCTGTCCTCACAATAATATTTTTCATATAAATGTGCAATACTCAATTAAATTTTCCATGTACTCCTTTTTTGCTTTTAATAGAAAGGGATGATAAGAATTAAATTAATTTAATATCTCAATGGGTTTTCAAGCAAATGTTCAAATTTCTCCACTGTTTTTTTTTCAACAAAATGGGTAGGTTCTTTCTATTTAATAAATCTGGTTCGAAGGCCATAATCCTTTACATCTGATACAAAATATTCATCTACTAAGTTCAAAAGTGACAAAAAAATCCTTGAAACTCCAGCAATTTGGTTACATATTGGCATTCTTATATAAATTCTCTTATACATATGCCAGAAGATCCCTAATATCACTACATACTTACATAAAATAGAAAAAAACTAAAAGAGAAAACTAATCTTCAACCACGATTGAACCAATAGCTACTATGCCTACATTTTCATTTTATTTCTACCATGAAATGAGTAGAAGAAAATCTATATCCTAGCACATATCCTAGAAGAAAATCTATATCTTTGGAACCTCAATTTGGAGTTCCTTAGTCTCTTCGAGCAATTCTTTCTTCTCTTTAGAAACTAATGCTTCATTTTGAGGGATCAATTTATTAATATTAAGGATAAAATGATCAAAAGAAACCTATAAGAGATCCATTTTGGTCTATAAAAGACCTATTTTCTAATGCAACATAAATAACTAAGATTTCTCTCCTACCTTCGCCATTTCCCCTTGTGTAGAAAGAAGAGAAAGAATAAATTTGATGGTTTTCATCATATGATCCAAGTGTCGACTAAATACATTATTTTCTGCTTATAGTGGAAGCTCCATTAAGAAACCAACACAATGATCCTATTTTCCTTTAGAACTTATAAAAATCCAACACCAATTCCTCTTTATAACCTTTCCTTCCTGGCCCTTCTAAACTCTTTCATCACACATCAACTTTAATATGACCATTATCCCTGTATATTCTCCCAATAAAACATTGCCTTCTATAATTAATTCCTCTGCAACATAATTCCAACTCCATTTTTGCGCCAAGCTCCAAATTAGATTACAAAGACCTGAAAATATGATTAACAACTCTATGTACCCATTCAAACCTAAAATCAGGGATAATTTTAAGGATGGAAAATTATCTTGAAGTTTAAAAAATTGGGGAATCTCACTAGTCCCTAATAAGAAAACTATAAAATTTTATTGATGTATTTGTAAAATTATTCAAATTTATAATGATATTATATATATTGTTTATATAATATTGGAGATTTTTAATGTAAAATAATTTTATATTGTAAAATTTGGGCGAATCATTTTTATAAAAAAATGGAAATTAGCGAATCATTTTTTTGGAAAAACCAAGGAAAATTAGCCCACCTACGAAAATTAGCCCCTAAAATTTTCCATGCCTAAAATGATTGTGGGTTTGATTCCACTTGTCTAATACCCATGTGTTGGACACATGATCCCTCAATATGGTCACACAATCCCAATGATCAATATTTAATGCAGATCACCATTTCAATATTACGAGTATCGATTTCCAATTTAAGATTTGACAACTTTCCATTGGGCCCCCATCTAAAACATTATACCTTTAATGCTCCTTATTTTAATTAAATTCCCTATGATTGGCATTGAATTTTCATTATTCATGGAATATATTGAATTACCTGACTTGATCCATCCTTTTCCGTCACCCCTTGCTCGAAGCTAACTCCATAATTTGCTAACAAATATCCCACAAAGTTAAGATGTATTTTGATGTCGTAAAATTCAACAACGTCAAACTTGAGAATTCACAAGCTTATTATATGAATAATAGGAGATTGGATTAATTTATGATCCTCTTTAACCTTGCAAATTTGTTGAATAAATAAAATTGAATCACCAAAACCCATCAAATGTCGAGTTTTCCTTATTATAACCAATTCTAATCGCTTCCACAAAGCTATAAATTCGACCTATTTATTTTTTGAGATCCCCAAACCCCATGCATCTTTAATCTCTAATTCTTTGTAAGGGTGAAAAATAACCCCTCCTATTCCTACCTCCCTGAAAAATTCATCAATATTAATTTTCAATTCATTCACAATAGGCTTTGGTAGTTGGTAGTGACTACTTAATATTTCAAATATTAGTGAACAATTCCCACTAGATGATAGGAAATTGGAACTCGAAAAAGTTACCACTAGTTGATTTTTTTGTAGCAAAGCGAGAAGTAATATATTTCAAAGGGAGAAAAGGTGATAGTTGCATTACTCGAATGTATTTAAAGGTTGTTAATGCACAATTTTTTATCCTAATACTTCACCTAAAAAATGAAGTGTGAACCAAATGCTAATAGTAAATTTAAATCTATAAATACCAATACCCATTAAATCATTGTTTTAATTAATTAATTATCTAAACACCATCAATTTCTCAGAATTTAGAATCCAATTAGGTTTGGTCGAGATGGGGCAAAGACAGTGCAATATTGTACATAGTTTTAAATTTTTTTCTGCCAAATTTCCTATTGAACAAAGAATTTGAGCACTCTACACTGGAATTTGGGCCTTTTGAGACAATAGTAGGTTGTTTCTTTTTTTCCCTACGAAACGAAACCCATATTTTCATTTATAGAAGTAATGGGAAATAAATTTTCTATATACACATCATATTTTTGTATTCTTTAAGGATGTGTCTCGATCCTTGTATTGAAAAACTATCAAAAATATTTAGTGTTTGTATACATGATACTTACATTCTGAATCATTGGATCAAGTAGCATACATCAAAGCTATGTTCATGTCTAAATGAAAAACTATAACAAGAAAGTCCATACAATTTATATATATAATAAATACATACAAAAAATTGCAATGAAGCAGTGATAAATGAAATATAAAAGATAAGTTAGGAAATATCAACTATAGCATGCTCATCTATATAGGGCCTATGAAAAAATTGGAAGTGTTCATCTCCCTGGTACTCTTTTACTAGCCAAAGTCCTAGATCCAAGTGGAGGCATTCCTTAGAAAAAAATTCAGCGATCTTATTTCTCTCCTTATATACATGGAAACATGTGAAACAAGTGTATAAGTTTTTTATTCTCTAAAGATCATCCACAATATGAACAAGCATGATATTCCTAAAATATTGAGCCATATTATGCGAGTTGACAACAAACAAGGAATCACCGAAGCATTGAAGATGAGAACAACATTGTTTAACTTCAAAATAAATAACAGGTATACAAGCATTAACTTCTACCTAATTATTTGACCTCCTTCCCAAACCCATTTTTACATGAAAGAAATTATTTTCAGTTAAGTGAAGAAAAAAACAACCCTCACACTTAGGCACTTCCCCTAGGAAGAACCATCAAATTAGCCCCAACATTTGGAAAAATCCAAACTAATAGTAGATTATTAGGTATATTATTGTGATTTAATATAGTTTATCACCATGAGGGTATATTTACCTTAGCATCGTTTTGATTCATTCAATATTTTCTATACACCTTACATAATATAATCAAGCTTCTTTTGTTGCATATATTTTTTCTCATTTTCTTTGCATGTTGTTGTTAATGATTTGACATTTCAAGTATTTTTCAATATTTAGAATGAATTGTATTTATGTAATATATTAGAGAAGTTGGGAATTGTAACCACTCTTTGCAAAATAAAACATTTTTTTCTATAACTCGTTTATTTATTGTTTGAAGTTTTTGTGGTGAATTTCATCTTTCGATATGAATTCAATGTGTTAATGAATATATCATTGTGATACTAAAACATTGTAATGATTTTATGTACAATTTGGATTACTCTCATTCTAATCAAAATTCCTTTAGGTAGGGCTCTTACTAAAACACCCATGGAATTCCTTAAGGGAAATAAAACTATAGAATAAATTAATCCTTTGTAACATGTACCTATTACAGTAGAAATATGTTCAAAAGAATAATTTGTATATATCTAGACACCTCAACCAAAGGTGGAAGAACTAATACCTATTTTCAAAGACATTGGAGCCATCACAATTGTGAAAAACCCCTTTCCATGATGAGGGGAGGTGTATCAAAGGTTTGACATAGAAGAGTACCTTGACATAATAGGAGGTGTATCAAAGGTTTTCCATAGAAGAGTGTCTTGACCTAATACTTCATATTGACAGTTTTTTTGTAAGTAAAATATTTATATTATATATGGAAAAAATTTACATTCATGATAGCTTTGTGGATCAACAAAATCTAACCATGATCATGTTCTATATTCTAAAAACCAAATAAAATGCTAGAAGGAGGAGGTATTTTCTGATTAGGGAGAAACCAAAGGTCCTCCTAAAGACTAAAAAAACATATTACGAAAGGAAACCAAATTTAGGTTACAAAAGGAGACATGAGAAAAAAGCAGAAAGAGTTGGAAGCATAGGAGCATCATGGCCATGAGGAGGAATACCTTGGAAGTTGCTTAATGTTAAAATTTGACATCTCAGGGATGATTTTTTCCTAGAAGAAATCATATCTTTCATTTCTGTTTGAACCACCTATAAAAAAAATTCATTTCTAAAAATTCTAATATGACTTTCCAAAAATAGTAAGCCACATCTCAATTTGGAAGTGACTTTCCAAAAATATAAAGTCATGTGCAAATGATCAAGTATGATCTTGACATATGGAATCCACCTTTTTTTCAAGTCAAAATTTTATTCATGTTTCCAAAAATAGGTACATCAATAGAAAAATGCAGGTAGTCTCACCCTGACTAGGTTTGTTGACTACCACTATCAGAATATGATAGTAAACCAAAAAAATAGAAGGATTCATAGTCCACAACTTAAGAGGCCATATGCACTATTAAATAGGCAGAACACATAAAACACCTATATCCATCCTAGTCGTTAGAATTGATGGAGGTTGGGTTGTTCGAATTTGTTCTAGGAGGCGGCAGAGGACGGAAGGAGAATTGGACATGCTCCTCAAAATGGGCCATCCAGGCCTCCAACTTCTCAACATTATCATACAACGAATTATGGCCTCACCAGAACACCATTACATGATCTAGGACATGGCACTGGAAGTAATGCATTTTTTTCAAATTGGAAATCAATTCATCATGCTCCTCCTGCCTTACCCACTTTGAGGTCTCCGAGAATTATAGAACTGTTTGGATCAAATTTGGAAATCTCTAAACACAACAACCTTTTCTCTTTCCATGACCACCATGACGTGTCGACACTCGATTCGTAGAAATGTTTCGATGATCTAAATCCCCATGCTGTTGATCTTGAGAAGTGTGGCTTCCATGCCCCAACACTGAGCCCCCACATGGACCACCCTGAACTTCAAGCCATGCATGCCCTGAGTTCCCCAACCGCCCCCCACTTGTGCCATAAATTTCCACAAAAAATGAACCACCACTACTCTTAAAACCCTAAAGCAGGCCGCCACTACCACTCGTCATCATGAACCTAGACATGGATGTGCCACCTCTAGAGCTGCCCAAATTGGGCTTCATCTAGACTAAGGAATTCCTCGAGCAAGGAACAGGATGCATGGTAGGCTCCTTGGCACCATTGGAACGATCAAAGGACCAACCACCCAAAACCTCTCAAGTTGCCCACAAAGAAAGAAGTACCACCTGCATCGGCTGAACCAACACCCACCTCCATGTAGAGAACACAAAATACACATAACTAATACCCGCTATGATCTATATGTTTTCCCATACCTTGAGATGACCTCTCATGATCCCCACTAGCTAGATCCCAAAACATTCGCTCCAATAGCTCCTTCCCAAATCACAGAAGCCTGTGTAAGGGCCAAAGAGGTACAAAATTACTTGCCTGCTCTATAAAATACTAATGACCACCCATCCTAGACTAAAATCATGCAAAATGAAATATAAAAAACCAAACACAACCCAATTGAGGTGACCATACCTATTTTTCCATGCAAACTCACTAAGTCGAAGCCCAAGTTGGAAATTTACAAATAAGCACACCTAAAAGAAGGGGAGGGAACACCGGTAGTGAGGTCACCCCTATCCCAGATAGGGAAACGTATGAAACTCTCACCTATTCTCAAAAATCTCACACCAAAGACTCCATTGCTCTCGCATACGCAGAATGATCAAGGAACACCCTCGCCACCCTCCATAACATTCAGTCGATCGCCATCATTCTGTAAACACAAGGCAACATGAAAACTCACTTGTCAGTCATTACTCTCTCCCATACTCATGGTGTAATAGAAGGGAGGGGAGGTTGGCCCACCCACATATGGCCACATGCTTAACATGGACACCCACACCTTCCCTTGGGAACACCATCCTTGTTTTTCCTCACCCTCGTGGGGGAGACATATGGAAATCCACTTTAAAATCAAATCAATCATGATTATACAAGTCTTAGAAACAATATTTTTATCCTTAATAGTATTATTTTATTATGATACTATTATTTATAAAATATATTAAATTAATTCACCTTTAATGGATTAAAAAAATGAATTCTCTCATGGAATAAGTAAATAAAATTGAGAATCTCTTACTTGGAAAATCGAACCTCTCTCTTGGAATAAAATAGTAACTCCACACTTAAGAGAATGTAACTCTCCCTCTCTAGTTCAATGTGTAGAAAAAGTGTAACTCCTCCTCATTAAATGCACTTTTAACTCCCTCATTCAATTTTCTTCAAAGTGATTCAGTTTTTTGCACAGTACATTCGATTTTTTGCAAGTACATTAAGTTTTTTGTATAGAATTTTCAAGTTTCTGTAAGAAATTTTTAAATTTCTACATAGAACTTTCATATTAACATGTTTGAACTGAGATGAAGTAAATAGATCAGAGGAAGTAGATATCTTTGATCCAGAAAGAAATCCCTCCCTAGCTAAGAGGGAGTGTTAAAATTTAACATCTCAGGGATGAATTTCTCCTAGAAGAAATCATATATTTCACTTCTGTTTGAACCATTTACAATAAAATTTGTTTTTGAATCTATGTTCTCTTCTTATTTATTTATAGTCATGAGCAATGTGACAGTTTTTTTTACAATGAAAGAATCTAAATTTTGGCATGTCCAGATATTTCAAGGCTTTGATTGAAAATCAAACTGCAAAGTTGATCAAAGCTTTCTGATTTGACAATGGGGGAGATTTCACCTCCAGTGATTTTAACATGTAAGGCCCAATTAGTGCCCAAGAGTTAAATCCTCAACCACAAGATAGGGCATGAATTAATAATCATAATTGGGAACAAGGTGAACCATTGGAGCTAGTTGGATGGAAGGCACTAACTATGTTGAGAGTTGATGGGGAGATAAGACCCATGGAATATTGCAGTGACAACTTTTTCTACTAGAGGGAACCATTCCAACCTGAGATGCCTAAGGATTGTTGTGGGTCTTACAATCCTTTAATGAGGAACTACGTTTATGGTCATGTAGCATTGCTTTATGAGCCAGAGAGAGATGGGGATAATCTACTATTGTTAAGTCCCTATATTAATAGTGTAGTCCCTTATTATGTTAGTGTAGCCACCCCTTATTGTTATTTTTGTACCCCTATAACCCCCATATTGTTATTATTGTGCCCTTACATTATTATTGTTAGGTCGGCTAGGATTACATTGTGGCCCCACTAGGATTATATTGTGGCCCCATGGACTCCTATATATAGAAGGAGGTTTTGGTCATTTGTATCATCCAAGAATTGTTCATTTATGTAATGTATTGGAGGTTGCCCCCTCGAAGTGGCTCATTTCTAAGGCGTTGATATCTCTTTTCTTCTCCTTTTGGAGCTGGTTACACAAAATTTGGTATCAGAGCTTTGGATTCTATGAATTCGCTGCTCCAAACAGGTCATCGTGGAATTTTTGCTATAACTTTTGTTATACGAAGTTTTAGAAGCTAAAATTTTTAGGGTACGAAGCCAAAGTCCTAAGGAAGCTTTTCTAAAAATTTCAGAGCTTGGTTCACAATATTTGTGGAGATATCATATGTGTAAGTTAGGTCTTTTCTCAGGCTCCTAAACAGGTCATCGAGGAATTTTTGCTATAAATGTTTTTGTATGAAGTTTAGAGTCTAAAATTCATATGGTGCGAAGCTGAAATCCTGAGAAAATTCTTCAAAAAATTCAGAGCTTGGTTCGCAATATTTTTGGAGATATGATCTGTGGAAGGTAATGATTTTTCAGGCTCCTGAATTTCATCTCAAAGAGGTGATCGTGGGAAAAGTTCAATAACTCTCTCTCTGGGCATATGATTGGAGTGCCGTAAAAATTGGTCGCAAGTACATGGCATTATTTTCTTGGCTATCAATTTTAGAGAAAAAAGGTGAAACAGTGACACGTGGCAAGTCGTAAAAGTTCGCTCTACTGAACCAGTCCATAATTAGGTCATTGTGGGAGATTGGACACAACTTTGCCTTGGAGAATCCAAATTAGGTCAGACCTGTGGCATTCAAAAGAGAATTCAAAGGGCTATTTCATTGCTTAATTTAAAATATTTAAGAGTCGCAATCACAGAGATAATCCAATTCCAATATCGAGCTCCTCAAAAGCAAGTAAAAGGTGTGTATTGTTTTTCCCGAATTGCATAAATCTTGTTTGAAAAATCAGTTTGAAGTGATTCCAAGGGCCTATTGAGCATATATTTTATTATTTCATTCTGAAATGCCTCCTAAAAATAATTAAACACCCATTAAGCCCTTAAAAATATATATTATGATGCATGAAGTGGAAGAATTGCAGTATGAGATATCAAAATTATGGTACCAAGTGCAACAAATTTCGATCTTACGAAGAGCAACCGAAGCTGACATAGATGGTTTAAAAGAAGAAATGGAGGCTAATTTGGATGGTTTGAAGGATCAAATAAAATCTATTATGGATGATAAAGTAGTGGAATATCACAATGAGCATCAACAACAAGTTCTCCAACTCTCAAAGGATAACCTAACTTTGGTGCAGAATCTAATGAAACAACAAGAATATCAAGACTGCATCTGGTGTACAGGTTCTGGAGTGAGTTACAATGCCATTAAATTGAGGTGACAATCAATTTCAGAGTATCTCAACAAGTGTAAGAACTTTCCTGTAGAAGATTCCACATGGGAGGATGAGAATTTTATACAGAAGCATCAATAAATAATCAAGCATTGAGGACAACACTTGTTTGAAGGAGAGGGGCATGTTAAGTCCCTATATTAATAGTGTAGTCCCTTATTATGTTAGTGTAGCCCCCCTTATTGTTATTGTTGTACCCCTGTAACCCCATATTGTTATTATTGTGCCCTTACATTATTATTGTTAGGTCGGCTAGGATTACATTGTGGCCCCACTAGGATTATATTGTGGCCCCATGGACTCCTATATATAGAAGGAGGTTTTGTTAATTTGTGTAATGTATTGGAGGTTTCCCAATAGAAGTGGCTCATTTCTAAGGTGTTGATATCTCTTTTCTTCTCTTTTTGGAGCTGGTTACACAACAACTATTCTATCTGTTGAGGGAGAAAATAAGCCTTGAAGTTGCATTCCAAGAATCCCAACAATTCATTGGTAGGTTTCCTTGGCATGGTGCAAGAGTTATTCCATTTCTAATACATTTTCTTCCAATAGAATATTCCCATCCTCTTATTCTCTAAAATGAATACAAAGGAGGTTTCTTAGAACCCAAATATTATTTATTGTCACCATGAATTCCCATGCCTCCGTGTCTGGAACCATTCAATGGAAATGGTGGGGGATGATACAATCAAAATGTTCATCTCCCTTCCCATGCCTACATTGGATGGGATATTTTCCTCTACCATAGCCTCCTCTGCATGTGTCACCTCACCTGTGAACCATGGCTATTCTTGAACTAGCATTCAAATTTCTCACTAGAATTTCTGCTACAGAGCTTAGCTCCCAACTCCTTAATAAAAAATTTAGCTCGTGCTTTATCTAGAACTTAAAAAAATACTTATGCAATGGCGAATTGCATGTGTCCGAGGAGAATTTCGATATAAGCTATAGGTCTTATTTTCAGGCAATAATATGAGCATACCAACTTTTATTCTACCATAAATGTTCGTGGATGGTGGCTTTGTCACCACCTTCAATTCCCAATACCAATTTGCATTAGAAGAAGATCCCATGGAAATTCTAAAGTCCTACATGTGAGATTTTTGGTGGCTATCCATGAAGTTACTTAATGTACTTGATCTAAATTCCATCACCCAGATCTGGAGGTAATATAAGTTATATTTCTTCCTAGCTCGTGGATGTAATCTACAGTACAATTTTTTTTGTGAGAGTAAGACATATCTAAAATCCACTCCTTAATTCTATTATCAAGTTCTTAAGGAGTATAAGGGACATTACACAAAACAATTTGATCAATTTTCCCCTTGGTGAATGGTAGCATTGTTTATATTTCATATGGTGTAAAATAAGTTGATCCCAAAAGGAATATGGATCAGTTGCATAAGGGTCCTATCCTAGAGTTGAGGATGAAATTTAATGAGGTATAATGGGTTTTATTATTGAAAATCATAACTCTAATACAAATTTTAAATGTTTTATTTATTTCCTACCTTGAATTGAGGGACAAGCCTTTGAATATATCTGAAATCCAAATGCAAATTTCATATTCATATGATTAACTTATCACAAAATTGTTCCATAAAATGCAAAAAATTGCTAATTCGCCTCATCCAACTATCAATCGATTAAACAAACATTTTCATAAACATTAATCCACTGGAACAATAAGCCAAACATTCAATCCTCATGAAACACATTACAGCAAGGAAAATTCCCTCGCACATCCCCATTCTATGACAATTTGTATCTTCGAGTTCAACTAAACTAAGTGTAAGTCCACTCATCAAAGCACCAATCTATTTCCCCCCTAGAATATTAGAATTTTGACCCAAAATTAAATCAATTCAACACAATTTCCATCAAGCATTAGGGATGAATATTTGTAGTGAAAAAAAAACCAACATATTTTCCTTTGTATCTAAGTGCAGGGATTCCTATTACATGTTAGCATTGTAGTCTCCTTATATTTTCCTCATCTAGTGACCATATTAGTTACAAATCAACCACCCATTTTCTACAGATTGATATTTTAATTTTAGGAATTCACTTATTTGGAATGTTTTTGATAGCTCACCTAGTTGATATAGGGTAAGATCCATTGGTTATATAACCCTCCCCATGATGATAATGGGCCTAAGCTAACCCCTTTACTATAATTGTGAGGAAAATTAATATACTGGGGAATATATTACATCACATTGTTAGATGTTCTATGAAGACTATATCCCACTTTTCCTACTTATAAAACCTATGATTCCAACTATGAATCCAATCACCAACCCAATATTTTGGATTCCAATGGAATATTTTAGAAACTCTCTTCTATGACCTAGTTTATTCAACCATTATATAAGAATCATTATAAAATAACCAAACACAACATATAACGTCATAATAGACAATATACTACATACATTTACAATTAAAGAAAAATAAATTAAAAGCAAATCTTCTTGCCCCCGACTATGGAAGAAAGTAAAGAACACTCTAATGTTATTTCTATTAATGAAATACTCATAATAATAATAATAATAAAATATAAATTTAACATTTCTTTATTGTTGCAACTGATGATATGCCCCTCTTGCAGTAGCCTCGATGACATTTTTATTACATGACTAGGTCATCAATGAGAGCTACCGAGGCCATAAGAAATGAAGGGGAAGAAGTAGCAATTGATGAAGTCATTTCTGAATTCTATTCAAAATTGAAGAAAAAGAAAAATAAATGATTCACTAGCTATAAGATTATAAACATAATGCACCATGTTATGAATGGAATATTTTTTATGATAAAATTTATTGAGATAAGTTTTTGTGTCTATAATGAATGAATGAATGTTATAGGATAACGAATTATTTCTATATGTTTCTTTATGTACATAACCACATATTTTTACTTATTATATTTTTTAATTTTCTAGTGTCCATGCATGAATCTTAATTTTTTGATTTCAACTATTTTATAGTAGATAGATTGGGCACTCGAGAATTGAGAGTGATGTAAGGGGGGAGGGTCCATAAGGGTTTCCACCTTCACATGGTTAGCCCTGTTTGGTAGAGAATAAATTTGGATTTGGATAACGTTAGAGAAAACCTCAATACAAAAAATAAACAACAAAGTCAATGATGAATGTGTTGCTCCGTCAATTCGAGGGAAGTTTGCTCCAAGATTAGACTACTCTGATAAAAAATTCTCAAAACCAAGATGACCTCACTTAGTTATTCATGTAATTGATTATTTTTAATTAATATTTAGTCATAAAATTTTTTCTTAATTTATTTAATTATTTTGATGATTGTTTATCTACCTTTATATCAATTTATGTGAATTACAAGTATTTTTATTCTCAAATTATATGTTGTCATTATAAGTTTAACATTAAATTAGTTGAGATGGAGCTTTATTGGTTCATTTGAGGCATGTTATACAAATAAATTCGTAAGTTTATTGTCTTTTCATCTAACTCATTCATATGATTCTTGTACCTCGGTTACCTTCTCTTGTTTGATATAGCTGGTACTTTTTTCTACATTGATATTTATAGTGGCCTAGTTAAAACACAACAATATAGCCTACTAGTTGTTAGGTTTGACCACCTCATCTCCTAACTAGACGTATAATATAGACTCTTATAGATTATTATACATTATAATCACATGGATAGCCCATTTTTCATGAATAATAGGGGCTAAAATGGCATCCTCTCAAATTATGGTGGTGAAAAAAAAATGTCAACTTTTGAGTGGCATAAGCTTCGCAGACGAACTCTCATGGACACAATTCTTGCATCGTTGGAAAGGTATTTTCATGTAGAATATATCATGAGAAGATGCACACTAAATTGGAATTTTTTTCCCTCAAAAAAACGTTATTTTATGCCTCAAAATTCCCTAGAAAGGTTTCATATCATGTTTTTCCAATCTAGGTCATGCAAGTAAAAATGGTCCCATGAGATGATTCCTCCACTTTTCTCACTCTAAAATATTGAGATGGATGAGAAATAATATAATGATCTAATATGGATCACAACTCCCCATATTGAGGGGATTTTGGTACCCAAAAGATTCTACTAAATAAGGTGAGGATATTTTTCCTCCACTTTCTCTTTGGTGTACCATTTAGCATTTCATGGAAGTTGTCCTTACAACCAAATCTGCCAAAGGTCATGTTGCCCATGACTTGTAGCTCTGGACCTATTCTACAAAAATATATCTTCCATCAATTATTCTTAAGCATATGGTACCAAATCTGCCACAAAATATGGGACTTGTTCCTCTTCTTGATCTAGCATGGAAGGATCATAAAGTTTCAAATTCTCTACATTCACAACTAAGTAAATGTGCATATATGGTGGTAAATTAAGTCAATAGGAATTATTACCCACCTTTTCTAGTATCTTGAAGGGACCATACCTTAGAGCCTTGATTTTCTTACGAGGTCTTTGTAGCCTATCCTTGTTCAACTGTAGCCATACTCTATCTCCCACCTTGAACCATTTTTCTGTCCTATGTTGATCATGCCTGGACTTATATTTCATGTGTGAATTTTACAGTGTCTCTTGCACTTATAAATGGATCTTCTTGATCTTTCATAAAAATTGTTCAGCCCTTAAGGCATCTCTTGTAAGATATTACCACACTCTTTGTTTTCCATATGTAATATCCAAAGCTTGAGGCAGAAAATATCCAAAAAATGTTTCAAATGGGTACTATCCTGTAGAAATGTGGATTTATCTATTGTAATAATGTTGTATTTATACCTCATTTTTATTCTAGGTCTTTAGATGTTTCTGTTTGTATCCCCTTAGAAGTTGCACTAAAGTCAGGTTTACTATTTTTGTCTTCCCATCTGCTTGTGGCTAGAATGTTGTAGATATATTCAACTTTGTGTCCATATTCTATCACATTTTAGTGCACAATTCACTAATAAATCTTGTGTGCCTATCTGAAATGATGCTCCTTAGCATTCCAAAGTGCACCCAACTTTTCCAAAGAATAATTTTTTTGCTTTTTTTCCATTGATGGCCTTTTTACAGGGCACCAGAACACAAATATTTCTGAACTTGTCAAGTACTAGGAGCATGTACTCATGTCCCTTCAAGGTTGTTTGTAAACCTCCCACAAATTCCATGGAGAATATTTCCCTTTGAAGAGTGGGTAAAAGTAAGGTATGATATACACCTTGTTTCCCATTTATAGGCTTTTTGGTACAACAAAGAATGCACCCTCTTATGAACCTAGCTATATATTCTTGTAGTTTGGGCCAATACACATACCTTTGCAAGTTGGCCATATTCTTCCCTACACCAAAGTTCCCTGCAACCTTGGAGGTGTAAACCTCTCTAATCAGTTGCAATCACTCACACTTAGGAACAGATAGTTTATGCAACCTATAGAGTGACCTATCTTGGATATGGTAGTCAAAGTTCTATCGCCATTCTGGACATGACTCTGACTCTGCAATTGCTGAAACACCTCCTTGAAGTCCTCATGTTCTGAATATGCCTCTCTCTATGCATCATGAGTGAATGGATCCATGTCTATAAGAGTCCCTAAAGCCCTTATCTTTGATGTGGGTAGCCTTGAAAGCATGTTTAACAACTTTTTTGTGTTTCCCTTCTTGTACTTGATCACCAAATGAAACTAATGTAGAAACCCCATCAATTTTTAATACCTAGTTTGGTGTAGCTTACTCTGGGATTACAAGTATTGTAATGGTTGGTGATCTATGCGAATTACTCTCCTTTCCCATTATATAGTGCTTCCACTTCTTCACAACTTTAACCAAGGCATAGAGCTCCTTATTTTAGGTAGGGTAATTAAGAACTTCCTCGTGAAATACTTCAAAATGGTAGCAATCCTTCCTCCTTGCTTGAAGTCTATTCCAATAGCATACCCAAACTCATTTGTCTCCACTTTAAAGGGTTTTTTTAAGTTTGGTAATGCCAGAATTGGTGCTTGTCTAATATTTTTCTTTAGCTCTTCGAAAGTCCTCTGTTGGTCCTTTCCTCAATGGAAACTCCTACTACTTGCTATTAAGATGTGGAGTAGTGTTTATACTACTGAAAATGAGGCTATGAATATTCTCAGGTACTATGTTGCCCCAATGAAACTCTTGAGCTCAGAAAAATTAATCAAAAGAAACCTTTTCATGATGTCCTCCATCTTGGCAAGATGTATCTTCAACTCTCCTCCACCTATCACATACCCCATATACACCAAATATTGTTACACAAACTCATACTTCTTGAGATTTTATAACAGTTGGTGATTCTTTAATGTCTCCAACACATGCATAAAATCTGAGATGTGCTCCTCCCAGGTAGAACTATATACTACTATATCATCAAAATATACAATAAGAAATGAATCTATAAAAGGGATAAGTACATCATTAATTAATCTCATAAAAGTAGTTGGTGCATTACATAGGAAAAATGGCAAGCCTAACCACTCATACAAACCTTGTCTGCTTTTGAAGGAAGTCTTCCATGTATCTTCTTCTTTGACTTGAACCTAGTTATATCCAGAATTTAAGTCTATCTTGGTGAAGTATTTTTTTTACTTCAACTGATCCAATAGATCATCTATCCTAGGGAGAGGGTACTTGTTCTTGATTGTGATTTTGTTCAACGCCCTATAATATATACACATCCACCAAGTCCCATATTTCTTTGGCACAATGATGATCGGTGACCCATATGGTGATGTACTCGGTCAAGTGAAACCTTTTTCAAGTAGCTTCTATGACTATTTCTTTACCTCGCTTCTATAATAGACTTCTTGTACAACCTAATGTTTGGTAATGCAGAGCCCAACAATATTTGGATCTCATGCTCCACTTCCCTCTTAGGTTGTAACCCTTTAGGCTCTTGGAACACATTCCTGTATGCATATGTCAATTCATCCAGTTTTTGTTTTTTTTTTCTTAGTACACCCCTCCAAGGATTCCTTTCCTCCTACTAACTAATCTACAAAATGATTTTCTCTTAAAAGAAATAAAACATACTTTTTGATGGAACTGATCAATTTCTTGGCTTGAATAGCACTCACTAATGAAATTTCTGACTTCCTTTGTGTGTTTTGATGATTAAAATTTTCCATCCTTAACAAGATGGTATTGTTTGGATCTACGCATGAATATTGCATCTCGCATGTACATGTATGGACTACTAAACATGACTCCACATACATCAACGGGACCCACAACTAGTTCTAATTCATCAATAAAATCAACACTAATGGAAAATATAATTTCTAACTATTGTGTTACCTTCAACTCTGCATTCTTATTTACCCATCCCAGTGGATATGGGTTTGGATTATCGCGAACTTCCAGCCCCGACTTCTTGAGTAACTATAATGCAATGAGATTTTCCTACGATCCTGAATCAAATATAGCATTGATATTTGTCTTATTGAATTGTATCTATATATGTAAGAGTTACTTATATTCACCTCCTTCTACACTAACATACATACAATATTCTCATCCATGTCCAAACTTCTGTCATCTTGGTTGCTCGAATCAGTGGCCGTAATATTTTTCTTCTTATTTTCTTTATTTTTTTTCCTCAAGTTTAGCTCTGGATGCAACTTCCA
The DNA here is from genome assembly GCA_034641835.2 of Pinus albicaulis. Lineage (NCBI taxonomy): Eukaryota > Viridiplantae > Streptophyta > Pinopsida > Pinales > Pinaceae > Pinus > Pinus albicaulis. The sequence goes on along the minus strand of CM076579.1, from coordinate 297,707,266 downwards.
ACACTTATCCTATGTATGGTCATCAATTTTGTAGTGGTTTCTAGGATCTTTGCACTAATATGTTGTGTCTGCCATACTTTTATCATTTCCCCCTTTATGCTTCTTCTTCACCTCCTTAGAAGTGTATTGTTGCTCCTTCTTCTTCAATACACTTGATTGCACTCTCTTGAGGCCTATGTTCTCTAGGTATTGTGCATGTACACAAGCCTCATCCATTGATTTGGGATTGAAAAACATCACTTTCTCATGCAAATGGTGGTGTAGATCCCTAAAATAGTTGAGGAGTACATATGGGTTCTTTGGGTAGATACCCAACATTATGGCCATATTTCTAGACTATGTGGTATACTTTTACATTATTTTCTCCAAATCTTACCTAAATTAGTGCCACTAGATCCATTGGTCCTCTACATACCCAATTGGGTAAAATTATGAGTTAATAGGATTTTTAAAGTCCTCCCACTTAGTCACTAGAGAACCCCTCTCCAATCTCAATGTCTCTATGTGTCTCTCCCAACAATTCAAGGAATGGGTCTGTAATTTTAGCCACATCATTGAAATATTATGTTCTTCCTCAATTTTATGGATGTTTAAATACACTTACAGTTGTAGCAACCTATGATTTAGCTTAAGAGAGTTGATTTAATTGTGGTATGAATCCATATCGACCTTTGTTTTTTTCTTTAAACAAGGGTTGTGATTGATTCATGACACTTGAAACGAGTTGATATTTTTTGGGGTTCTTTCTTCAACTGGTTTTCCATTTTTTCCTTATCCCCTAATCCCCCTTCTTATTTGTCCTATGCATTTGAACCTCCAAATTCTTCGAATATCTTGAGCTTATTTCTTAGGGCCTCCTTGAGGAGATTTACATACGATTTATATAAACGAATTGTTGTTCCATCCACGAAAATATCTCCTATATAGGATTGTGAACATTATTCACAGATTCATCAACGATGATTAAGGTTTTATGATTTTTGGCCCTACCAATCTAGATCCCCTACTAATATCAACAATACACCCAAGGAAACCTACTTTGATATTGTTATCACTGGAAAATCGGACAAGCAAAGATGACATTATTTAATGTCATGCAGAAGGATTTACAGGGCTGAGAGACATTAGAGAATCTAAAGTATTTAAAAATATCTAAGGTCTAAGAGGAAAATAAAATTGTGCACTGAAGTAACAAGTAAAAAGCACCTTTGTGCGCATAATTCTTCGATAAGTGCGCCTTTGCGTGGTTTTCCTCAAAAATCCGCATGGACCTAAGAGCGGCAGAAGTCACTTTCTGGGACCACAAGGCACACTCTAGGACATTGATCCCACACTTGAGGTCGCCTAAGGAAAATCGCCCAAGCCTCCTTAGGACCTCAAGGGAGCACATAATGGAATAAATGTGGCACACAATGGCATCACCCTCTTCTCTTGGGTCACCATCCACAATGTACCAAGAGAGGGAAGGATAGTTTGAATTCTCCTATAAAAAGCGACCAAGAGATGAAAAATTTGAGAACACATTGTTATGCTGGCTAGAATTTCCCCAAGCAATTCCAATAGTGTGTGATCTGGAGCAGAGATAGAGGGGACTCAGTTGTTGGCCATTGAGCAACTCTAGTCCACCATAGTAGAGAGAGGGATACATTGCGCCAAGGCAGATTGGAAGTAAAGACAACATTTTATCGTGACTTAGAACCCCTAGTTCTAAAGGCCCCTTGGCAAGTGGGTAAAATTTTCATCCTTCATTCCTACCAGCACTCAATAAGAGGGGACGTAAGCGATGTCGTTTGGATTATTGAAGTTTTATGACTCTATTTAGAGCTTTTGTATTTCCTTTTTAGTTTTAGTTTAGTTTTTTATGCTTGAATATGCATGTTATTTCTCTATCTAGTATGTTTATGTTTTAGCATGTTCCACTAACTTGCTTGACTCCATATATTTTTTTCCTATGACCAAGAACTTAAGAGAGAAAAACCACTCCTCTTAAGTAAGCGTGATTTGGTTCATTCGTGCGCCAAACACACAAGCACAAGATTGGCAACTCCAATCAATTTTATTTCCAAGTTTATGTGGTTGTGCCTTTTTTTTCAAAGACCTCTTTCTTTGCTGAGGAGTTGGGCTGGAACTGCCCCCTTTCTCTCCTTCACTACCTGATTCACTCCCAATGACAAGATAAAGCTGAAGAACTCCCAAAAAAATACTTTTCAGGAAAATTGTGTAGCTTCTTTAGCGATAGATGCGCACCAGTGTGCATATTCATAGGTGACTTGTGCACGGCCTTCACGCCTGTCTCAGCCTTTTGCGCGAAAATTAGAAGTAGTATTTTTTCTACTATTTCCATATTTTACTTGCTTGTAAAATAGACTAGTAGCCCATAATACATATTCCAGCACTGGTTAAGGTGCCCCACAACTTGTTAAAGCTCACTTTTAGCTGCATTTAGTAGTTTAAATGTTATTTTTATTTCAAGTTGGTTTTCACAAATTTCACTCATAGTTTAAGTAGGAGGTAAATTAAATTGCATTCCTAAATAATTTATGTTTTGCGAATTTAGTTACCAAAAAAAACCTAGATAATTAGCCAAATTAAGTGGCCCAATTCCATGCATGCTTAGCTAGAAAGCTTTTTCATTTTTCTAGTGTAAAAGAGTCATTAGTTTAGTTCAATTTTTGCACTAGGATTCGGGACCAGGATCAAATTGTCGGTAGAAGAGCAAGTAATCTCTACTGCCTTTTCACCCTTAGGTGATCCTAGGCAAGAATATGAACACTCTCTATTGATAACTCACCATCTCCCTATAGTTTATCATATATATTAACTAGGAAAAATTGAAAGCAGCCCATATCGGCACATGTTTTTTCTTTTGAGCAAGGAACAAAAAAACATAGTTTAAATAGGGAATTTTGAAAAGGATCATCACATATCCACACGTTCAAACTATGTGCGTGTTCACATTTTGTTCACACACATCCACACCCTAATTAAAGTATAGACACCTAAAAATAACTTAACTAAACTCACTAAATTCTCCCCACAGGGGCCACAAAAAGATTTATAATCGAAGTTAGGACCAAGGGGGTAGGCATCCAATAAGCCACCTTGGACAGTCTTCATCTTGAAACATAGAATTTTACTATTTAGAGAACTTTCAAATCTGCCTATCTTCCCATGGAAAAGAAAACACGAGCATAGCATAGACCTGATTCATAGGGGGTTAGGCTTAGGCCCAATGCGTGCGGTATCATTCGGGACTACCTGAACTGCTTGATATTAAGTACTTGTAGTTCAAATACCAAGAATCCCAAGACTTGAATGCTCACATGGGATGGTGGTGCTTAGCATCCAAAATTAGGGCATCCTTTCCCTATAGTTGATGGTGCAAGCAGCACTGGATCCTCTACCCTTACCTTGGTGGATTTTCTGCGGTTGACTAGGGGCGTCGCCAGTTATTTTGGGATGTTGTGCCAGAATTTGCAAGATATATTCTCAATGCCCAGTTACATTTGAGCATGTGAGGACAATTAGGTATTCTAGGATTTGAGTATCATATGAAAACAACAAAAAAACATATTTTTTGATTGAATGATCACATAGGATTAATCTAAATGGAAATTTTATCTTTTTATTTTATCTTTGTTTTATGTATGCAATCAGATTTTTTCTTTGATTATAATCTCTATCCTCTCAAATTTTCCCAAAACCATACATAGTCGATGCCAGAACAGACCCAATAGGACCTCGTCAATCTAGACATCTTTTGGACATCCCCGCATTACTAGGAGAGGTTCCAGGTCTTTCGCCATTTAGGCATCAAAGACAGAACATGGCCACCATTATTGGTTCATCCTTTATTGGGGCATATTTATTTGGGAACCTTAGTCAGTCTCCTTATGCCACACTGGTGAAGACCCCCATAGGGTCACCACACTCCACTCCGCCTACAACCCCTAGTAGGCAGATGAGTGCTACCCATTTGGGAAGCCGGGTGAACACATAGTAGGGTACGTCACAAAAAAACCCTATTCCTAACCAGAACATTTTGTTTTAACAAGTCGCAATGGCTACAAACTTGTAGTCACATTTTCTAGCTTCGTTAAATCTGTCATATTTAACCAAGTTGAAAAAAAAAACCATTGCACACAACCCTGCATGGCCTCCCATGCCCACAAATCTCCCTTCCAACATTCCAAAATTTGAAGGGAAGCAAGCGAAAGACCCTGAAAATCACGTAATGGATTTCCACCTGTGGTGTTTGTCGAACAACATCGTTGACAATACTATTCGACTAAGACTATTTCAACGCACCCTAACTAGAATAGCCACGAAATGGTATGCAGAGCAGCCCTCTGCTACACATGGAACCTTTAGCACCCTCGCTACTATGTTCCTGAGTTATTTTCAGTTACCCATCCACCATGATTTGGGAATGGAATTACTAGCCAAATTTAGGAAAACACCTGTCGTCCATATCTTAGACCATCTCCACGAATGGCGGTGGCATCATAGTTTGTGCAAAGCCAAACTCGACGATCGAGTTCTATTAGACCTGTTCCTGGAAACTCTCACCGCAGAGATTTCAAAGGATGTGGTGTAGCAAAGGCCCATATCTGAAGAGGATGCCATCATTAAGGCCCAACAGCTCAATTTGATCTATACGCAGTTAGGGTAAATTTACAATATCCTATCGAACGACTTGCGCCTGAAAACTTACAAATAATTTCTAGGCACGTCGAACTCTGTAGACGGTTTAATTGGGTCATTGACCCAAAATCACCTAAGTAGCAGTGTTCAATTCCCTGGTTACACATATGATTCTACCCAAAACATACCACAACCTGGCTACCAAAGTCATCCCATGCCTCTGCAAAATTTGACTAGTAGGGCATCATCGTACCACCATCAGCATGGAGGACCCTATCCTCCAACTTAGGGGACCCATTATGCAGTTATACATGCTGACGGAAGAACTTCCCCCAAACATCCATTTACAAACCAGGGACCGCAATATGCCCAATCTCTAGCACAAGACCCGCCCATGCAGAATAATGCAAAGGTGAACTTTGTGCAACCTTCCCAAAAAAAACTGTGCCAACCATAAAATCAGGAGAATCCAAATTATCCTCCTAACATGGTTAAGAAAAAAGGAAAAAACAAGCCTAAAGGAAATTCTGAACAAGGGGGAAATAATTAGCAATGCCCACTGTGATCTGAGGCTAGAGGAAACTCCAACTGAAATCAAAACCAGGTGCCAAGCAACCCCCAAAGGTAGAACAAGAGGGAAATTCTTCAGACAAACCACTCTTGTTTGATTTGTGGTGAGTACGGCCATTACACTCACCACTGTCTCGACCTCCCTGAGTTGAAGAAGTTGCAGAGTAACCGTGGACAAGGGGGATCCTCCCAACAGATAGCAGTCATGTAGGAGCCCTTCTCCCATCAAGGGATAGTTATCATGCAGCAACAAACTCTCAATGATTCCGGAAAAAAACAACCACGAAATCTACATGACTGGTGAAGAAATGTATTTTTAGAAACTGAATTGAAATTACGATACCCCAGCAAACACCAATGCATCAGGGGCTATTAAAAGTGCACCAACAACACCTTTGACCATATCAAAGATGCCTATTGAACCTTTGCCAAAAATGGCTAAGGGACCAACTAGGCGGGCATGAAACTATTCAAAAGCAGCCCATAACTATAGCATTGTGGATGATCTAGCTCAATCTCCTGCCACTGTGTCAGCTTTGGAGGTTTTACAATCATGCCCAAAGTAGAGGAAAGCCTTACTTTCTGCATTAGGTTCCATCGACCCTGTTGATTCGTGCCTGATGGCTTTTGATTTAGATAAAGCCACCCCTAGGCTTCCTTTGATCGTCGCCTTTCAAATACTGGCATCGGTCCAAAACATCACCATTCACCGATGTATCATTGACGAGGGTGCATCCACATGCATCATGTCAAAGATTGTAAGGAAGAAGTTAGGTTCTCCCAAACTAAAGCCATCATACATCACGCTTAGAACATACAATGGTTGCCCTATGACCCCCATTGGTCTCTACCAAAACGTTCATCCTGCTTAGCCAATCCTTATAGAAATTGAAGTCTTGGACATGCAATTGGACTACAATATACTCCTTGGACGAAGCTATACGTACGCCATGTTAGCCATCACCTCCTTCGTCTTATGAACTATAATTTCCCCCCATGAGGACTGCATCGTTACTGTCGACCAACTAACACACAATGAAAAGCGGTCCCTAAAGAATACTAATGTCATTCTACCCTATGTAGACAAATCTTTGGAGATGCTTACAAGGTACCAGGAGTATGGCCCCGACCAGTTCAAACCGTCATCCATCCTAGGGTCGTTCCTAGGAGATCCCCCTTTTATACCTGAGTCATCACCTGATGTCATAGGGGCTCCGGTGTACATGATGTCCTCCTCAAGCACTGAAGCTAGTCAAGACACAGAGACAAGGAGTAATGAAATGAAGCCCTCAGCTACATCAGCCTCTCTAGCCTACACTGCCTCCTAAACTCCTTTTTTATTCCACCCAGCTAGTTTTGTGTCACAACAGGTCATGGCCATAGTGGTCCTACCAAACTTATCATTTGCAATACGAGTTTGGTACCTAGTCCCACCTACTCTAATGGGAGTTGTGCACTTCACCTCTCCAGGGTTAATCCCTATCAATCTTGAGCTGGCCCCAGCCATTCAGGAGACTGTCACAAACGTCACTTCAAAGGAAATTCCCATCGCAAAGCCGATGGTTACGGCTAAGAAAACCAATGGAATAGGAAAGAAGGTGGAGAATCCCACCCCACAACGGGAGTCACCATACTGCGCCATATGTGATGTAGTAGTACACCCTACCCACATCTACCCAGAGCTGGAAAAATTAAAACCGCTCCTTAGCTCTGCAATAGACGTCACAACACCAAGTTCCTGCAAAAAGGAATTCAAAAGTCACGACAAATCATTGCGTACAAACCATGCATGCGCTATCTGCAGCAATTACGGACACTATACCCATCATTGCCTAGAGATCCCATGATATATGGATGCATTACATGCCATTGAGCTAGCCTATCAAGAGGATCCCTCCATCCAGTCAGCTAGAGATAAATATCAAGCCATATTATACCTTCAAGGGGAAGAGTAGTCACCAGAAAGACAACCATTTGTCCCGCCTCCCCCAAGCCACCATACACCTACCAGGAATATGGGAACCTGGTTACCTCATCCTCTTGAGTTATCATGCACTTTGATTACTACAGATGGTTTGATCAAGCCCAAGGTCACCTAGGCAGCAGTAATCTGTAACACTGTGATCAGCACTTCATAAACACCCAAAGGAGGTACCATGCATTCGCACCTCCGAAAAATTAATTTGTCTTTCTCAACAGGTATGCCCTCTCTCATATTATTTTTTAAGCACATGTCTTCCAAATAATATTTGAATGAACAATATGCTTTTACTTGGGGTATTTTTTTTGCAGGTAGTGTGCAAATTATCCATAGCTCCATCCACTGCAAGTTATAGAGCAGGTATCATTCTACCCTTAGCATGATAGAGTCCCAGAAAAACTCTGCATATCCTGACATCATTTCTCCATCAGAAATTAACCATAGTTCGAACACCCGACCATGTTTATCATCACCCCACTTTTTCGCATGAGAAACATCCTCATTGGTTAGTAGAGCCTCCCCTCCATGGTGCCCGTCACCCACACTATACCATATATCACAAAAAATAGTGACACTATGGCCACACGACTTTAGTCCAAGAAGCACCTCATGCCCATTCACCCACCACATATCTGGTCAATTTTTACCATATCGAAATAAAACCCCTTTCCCAGGTGACCAGGTTTTGCAAAGAGATCGAAAGCTCACTACGGTGCCTCGCATTTGGCCTACCATACCTCCATCAGCATAACCCATCTGCACCATTTTTTTCCATCCACTTCATTAACCCCACACATGAGACTAGCCAATGGGGCCCCCACCCTCAACAAAAACACCTTCCTCACATCATCAGTGAGCGAACACTTTCATGTTTTGTGGCACCCATCTCTATGTTTGGTACAAACCAAACCCCATTACTTTATTCTTTTGGTAAGTGTACAAATATCGCAAATGGTGTACTATGTTCCGCACCCACCCATTCATTTTTTCTCCCATGGAAACACTCCCTCATCACCCTTGGTCATAGTATTACACCCTCACGCATAAGCCACCATGACATTCATCACCAATATATACCCACCTAATATGTACTACCAACTCCATGGATTTCCCCATCATAAATAGTTATGACTGCCCACAAGCCACTTTTTCTACTCTGAACCTGGGCCACTGAATACCCATCATCAGTTTTTAGTCACCCCTCGCCATCATGTCTATGTTAAACCCATCACATCCAGGATCCTGATCCCTTGCTTCCGTGATCGTCTCGTTCGGTTGAGGTTTCCTTTTTATCGACATCAACACCCATTTTCCAAAAAATAAGCAGTACCTTCGATCACCCCTCTCTGCAAAAGGAACATCCTCAGGTGGCACTGTGAGAGACATCATTGCCCACAAATGTCATCAATTCTCCTCACATTCGACTAAAACGCAAGCTTTCATGTCAATATGGTATCGTAACTTACAACCATTGCACTTTGATCAAATTCTTCAAAGACTCGTGCATTTATAAGCATCTCTTTCAGCAACGCTTACAGAGGAAGATCCCAACCATCACCTATGTGTACAATGTGCATTGATATGCCATACCACGTTTTATGCATAGGGGTACCACATTCCACCTATTATCAAAGAAAAACCTCCCCTGAGGGCATCAATGGTCGTCATCATCAACTAGTAGATCATTATCATAATATTGACATAGGCACAATGTATATCTATCAAGTAGATTTGTTTAACTAGCCAAAGCATCATGAGCATGAGACATGCCCACCTTGTAGAAAATTTGTATATATTGTATTATACCATTTCTTGCAGGGATCCCACAGGACATGGTCACTCTTTGACTTGGTACAGGGTGTTTCTAATTCCGAGCTACACATAGGTCTCTCTCTCTCTCTCCACATAGTACACAAAAAAGAAACTATAATATATTTCGGCTATACATTTCTTCCTAGACCTCACACATTAGGGGGAAAATGTTATCATTGGAAAATAGGAGAAGCAAATATGACATTATTTAATGTCAGGCAGAAGGATTTATAGGGCTGAGAGACATTAGAGAATATGAAGTATTTAAAAATCTCTAAGGTCTAAGAGGAAAATCAAATTTCGCACGGAAGGAACAAGTAAAATGAGTCTTTACGTGCATAATTCTTCGATAATCATGCCGTAGTGTGGATTTTCCTTAAAAATACACACAGAAAGTGGCGGAAGTCACTTTCAGGGACCACAAGACACACTCCAGGACATTGATCCCACACTTGAGGCCGCCTAAGGATAGACGCCCAAGCCTCCTTAGGACCTCAAGGAAGCACAAAATGGAATCACCCTCCTCTCTTGGGTCACCATCCACAATGTACCAAGAGAGGGAGGGAGAGTTTGAATTCTCCTATAAAATGCCACCGAGAGATGAACAATTTGAGATCACATTATTATGTTGGCTATAATTGCCCCAAGAAATACCAACAGTGTGATCTGGAGCAGAGATAGAGGGGACTTAGTTGTTGGCCATCCAGCAACTCTAGTCCACCATAGTAGAGAGAGGTAGACTTTGCACCAAGGAAGCTTGAAAGTAAAGGCATCCTTGCATGAAGACTTAGAACCCCTAGTTCTAAGGGCCCCTTGGCAAGTGGGAAAAATTTTCATCCTTCATTGCTACCAGCACTTAATAAGAGGGAACATAAGTGCCACCATTTGGATTATTGAAGTTGTTTGACTCTATTTAGATATTTTTTTATTATTTGTTTTTGTTTTAGGTTAGTTTTCTATGTTTGAGTATGCATGCTATTTATCTATCTAGTATTTTTATGTTTTAGCATGTTCCATTAACTGGTTTGACTCCATCTATTTTCTGCCTATGACCAATAACTTAAGAGGGAAAAACCACTCCTCTTAAGTAGGTCTAGTTTGGTACATTCGTGCACCAAACACACAAACACAGATACCAATATGATCCGTAAAATATTGTGGATATTCCACTAGATAATTTGTTAAAATAATTCTGATAAAATTATATTTGAAAATATGAAATTATACACTATAACAATTTATTATATTTTTTCATTAGTATATATATTGTTAATAGTGCAAGCATCTGAATTTAAAATTATACAGATAATAGAGAAAATAAAAATAAAATATCACACAAATTTGTCACAATATATGATCTAGGAAACCCTTTCGGGAGAAAAAATGAGCTGGAAGTTGAGGTTTCTCTTCTCCATTTCTCTGAATGGAAATTGTTAAACATTCGTAGAGAATACAACCAGCAAATGAAGATAAGTGTGAGATATATTATTATTCATAAATATAAGCATATATATAATACATGTGATGACCCTTGGTTTCACATTCTAGGTGGTCTCTTAGACTCCTTTTGTCCATTCACCTTCCACACCTACCCATTGAGGATTAGGTGTCCAACATTCCCCCACCCTTAATCTGAATGGGTATGTGTGAGTCCAAGAAGAGAGCTATAATACAAAATGGAAAAGTATGCATGGCATCACTTAGGCTAAATGAGCTCTCTGAAATTTTGGCATAATGAGGGGGTTTAAGGATGACCACCAACACTAGAACGCTTAATGCAGTTTCCAGAACTCTTCCAAATCTAGCAAGAATTTGAGGTATTCTGCTAGAGGAAGTGCTCCTCATATTTAGAAGAGGGGGACCTTAAACCTATAAAAAGGGAGGTCTACAACCTGTGATGGTTTAAGGATGACCACCAACTCTGGAATGCTTGATGCATTTCCTGGAACTCCACCAAAACTGGCAAGAAGTTGAAGTCTTTTGCTAGAGGAATTGTCCTGAACCTCGCATACATGGTTTAAGGTTGAACACCAACCAATGGCATGCTCATGGGCATCTGTGTCTCTAGCTACAACTCTGAATCTGGAATGAGAGATTGTGGCTCGGGCTCACTTGATGTAGTGTGTCTCTGGCTACAACTTTTAATATGGAATGAGAGATTGTGGCTCAGGCTCACTTGATGTGGCTTCGAAGCTTGTAGATGATCATCATTTTCCCCCCTGTCAGATACAAGGTGAGATGATGGTTAAAAATCAACTACAATATTGTTCAATATTCTAGAACAAGTTCTGATATATGACTTAAACATATTTTTGGCTGTTGATTCCCATTTCCAAGAATCGATCCATCCAAGATGAATCTTTGTTCTTGTAGGAGGTTTGTTTATGACGCATCTGTACGAAGAATGGGTGTGCTGACCACAGTGCTTGCATGGGTTAAGATCAAAAAATTTATCTTTCATATGGCCAACTCAATCACAGTGTTGTCATTTTACAATCTGTTATTGCTACTATGGAAGAGGAGCAGAATCTGGAACAGTTGAAGGTGAGTTATCATGAATAAATCTGGCACTCTGAAATTTTATGGGCTTGGAGTAGTCCGGAATATGAAAGGAAAAATCCTTGTCATATCCAAGACATGTTCTGTGCTTGTTATGGACAAGCTCTTCCCAAGGTATGATGATGGGTTTGGGAAGCACAGGCTGAATTACGACACCTGCATGCAAATAATCTCTTGTACTGGGCTTAATTATTTGAATTGTTTATTGTTGTTGATGAGAGGTTGTATGTGTGTTATGAACAAAAACAAGTGCAGAATGACAACTCTTTTATTGAAGCTCATCTTGCTGAAGATGATACTCCAAATTTAAAAACTCTATCATCTCTTGTACATTTTGTAGACAAGTTTAAATGTCTGTGGGAATGACTTTGTCTATCATAATTGTATTTTCAACATTAGAATGTGTTGTAGCGAGGTCCCCTAACTACAATTTTTGTCTAGTTTTGTAATATTTTGTAAAATTTAGTCTAGCATAGGGGCTTTGGGGCGATTCAAAGCCCCCAATGAATTGTAATGTGTCAAAGGTTAGACAAAGAGTTCGCAAACCACAATTTGCAGACCATAGAGTAGCAAAGGCTAATATGTTATAAATAGATGGATAAATCGATTCTAAAGGTAGGTTAAGTTGGGGATTAAGCTTGGATACGAACTTGTGGATATTTTATGTCGATTGTCTAGGTAAGGGATCCTGCTGGATGTGTGCGCAAAGACCCTGAGTCCTGCTGTGTGTGGACCCCACTAGCTGTGTGCGCAGGCTGGTAGATAGAGTCTGTAAGATGGATCTGGATACAAATGAATGAGAATAATTTTTTGTAATATATATGTGTTTTTGTGTTATTATTATCGGCTATGCTTTATGTTATTTCTGATATTAGACTTGCTCCCTGATGATTTAATGGTGCACACGTGGATGCGATATTATGAATGCATAGATCAAGTTTAAGAGCTTTTCTCTAGTTACATGTTATCTGATGATTTACGTTCTTCACTTAAGTTACTCTGTGGATATACTGCTAAGTATTTCTGTGTTAGGGCTTCTCCTGCGCAGGTCTATTAGAACTGAAGGGATTTAATTAACTTTCTCTCTCTCGGGGTACGGAAACCTAGTTCCAGCACCCTCCCATACTACTTTGGGTGAGACCTTAACCTGTGCAAGCAGGCCATTGCCGAAAGGGCCAGTAGTACAAGGGTTTTTTGGAAAACCTTAAAACTGAACCTGGGTCAAGACCCCTCAAGCCAACAAATGGTTCTGTTGCATGGACCGGCAGCATTTTGAGAGAGATATCGGGTAATTCCACGATGTCATTGGCACCCGCTAAAGCCGGAACTTGAAGACTGGTTCTAAAGACAGATCCATGAGTTTTCCCTAAAATAAAATAGAAGTAAGAAGCTATCTGCCGAAGAGTGGAAGATCAAGTACATATTTACATAAGTGAACGAAATATTCTTCATATCCTTCGCACATGAATTACAGGAGTGGCTGGCATGATTGGCGGGTTTCTAGACCTGTTGGAAAGACGATCAGGTCACACAGTGGACCCCTAAAATTGATCCAACAACTAGAAAATACTTATAACAAGATCACCAGGATTGTATATCACTGGGTTGATAGTGTTTTGGGAGGGTTTGTAATAGAATTTGTAGTTGATTAGTTTGTATCATATTCAGAAGTAGAGCAAAGATTCTTCAAGGGATTTAGAGGTAAGTTCATGCAAACCCTTCTATTGTTTATTAAGATGTTATTGTGTGGAAAGGGTGTCCTTTGTGGCCACACTGAGTGAACGACCTCCAACCAGAGTGGACGCATGACATGTAGTGGTAAATACAATTGGGTTAATCAAGAAGGAGATAGATTGGTATACAGTCCCTTAAGGGAGCCGCCTGATCTTAACCAGGGTGGGGTTGTGCAAGTTGGAACTAGTCCCCTAACTATGCCATAATCAAAACCACGCAAGGGTAAGAATTATCCTACCCCACCTCTACCACCACTTAAGGACAATATGGTTGCGCACATGAAACTGCCTACCTTTAAGGGTGTAGGGATGAGGATATGGATTGATTATAGTTTGTAGCACAGTCTGTATTGACTACGCAGAACATTAATAATGATGTTTTCAAAAGAGCACAGTTCTCCATAGCCTATGAAGGAAGGGCCCTAGATTTTTTTATGGGGTATACTGGTCAGCATGCGAATGCATCAATACAAAATATTAAGGATGCCTTGAAGCAATAGTTCCAAAAGCCCAAATCGTACTCTCAATGTGTATTCGAATTGAAGGACTCCAAACAGGGACCTACAAAGTCTGTCTGGGAAGCTGACCAGCAACTAAAGAAGGTCATCAATGATGGGGATTTGTCTATGAAGAAGAATGGCATAAGGAATGGTTTATCGCCATGCTATTACCACATCTGGGCGGACCTATGGGAAAAAAGAAGGTTGACTCCCAAGAAGAAGCTCTGGAGATTTCCATGAAGTTAGAAGCTGCACCGAGAGATGATACTCAATTTGCAGCACTATAGATTCAGAGCTAGCTATAGGTGATGCACATAGAAATTCAGAACTTACGAAAGGATCTAGGTAAGAAGATAGACCAGATGTCTAGTGCATATGTTGTAGGGTGTCAGGTCACACTAAGGATCAGTTCCATTTGTTATCAGATTATATGCAAGCTGAGGAGCCAAGACCTCTACACCCTAGAGAAATGGTTGGACTCAGTTCCCCATGATATGGTGCGCTGACTGTCGGATAGCAGGAAGACATGACATAGATCACTGCCCACAATTAGTTGCCTATGTTCCAGAACTGAAACAATAGTGGCGCAGATTCTTCTCATCTGTGTGTCACTACAAACAAAGTTACTAAACACTCGACCTAATGGTAGATACAGGCCACATATATGTGGTTCAAGCTAGCCCCTCATCACCACTATCTCCCTCTGGGCATGGAGGATCCCGTGTAAGAAGAAGAGGAGGAGGGAGAGGTGGAAGTGCAATTTGAGGACGAGGGAAACTGATCTGCTACAACTATGGGAACGTGGGACATTATGCAAGATACTACCCAAACCCTGAGTGCCAATCCTACAGATATTGCAAGTTGTTTCACCATGTCATTGAGGACTGTCTGGTGCTAATAGTAAAGATGCAGGAGAAACAACAGACGCCCAAGTAGAATGTACAATGGGTCAGGGCAGTACCATGGGATGATGGGCCAAGTATCAATCTGATCATGCGCAGTGACATTTACATCGAAGGCACTGAGGAAAAAGCTACGGCTGAACCACTAATTAGGACGGCCGTTGAGAAAAAGGAAAGCTTAGATCTGAAAAAGGAGAAATAAACCTTCATGGAAGCTCGAAGGGCGATGGCCATCTACCTCAAAGACTTTGGTAGAACCAAAAGTAGATGAAGCAGTTAAACCATTCGTTCAGGCATGTATGAAGCTATTGTGCAACCAGAAAGAAGTGGAGAATCTCCAAGTATTAATAGATAGCTACACAGAAAAGTTTGCCTCACAACCAGAAGTCAAAAATATGAACAAGTTGTACGAGAAAAAAAAAGGATTGGTCGGGAGATGCATATGACTGCACATATTGGAGACTATGAAATGGACCAAGTCATCCTTGATTTAGGATCTAACGCAAATGTCCAGCCCAAGAAAACCTGGAAAAGGATGGGAGAATCTAAGCTAGAGTGGTCCACTATTCAGTTACACGTGGCTAATCATCAAAATATCATCCCACTGAGGTGACTTCCAAAGGTTGTGGTAGACATCGCAGGTGTTAAATTTTATGTTGATTTTGAAGTAATATAGATTGTGGATGACGCGGACCCTTTCCCCGCACTCTTAGGTTTGGATTGGGCTATTGAAATGGGAGGTATCATTAATTTCAAAAGGAGAAGTATGATCTTTGAAAACAAAGGTACACGGGTGATAGTCCCCCTAGATCCAGCAAAAGGTCAGCGATACACTGAAACAGTACGAGAGGAGGAGGATGTTGATCACATCTACAAATTGACCGTTCGGGATGAAAATTGGATCAATCCCACAGCTAATGGCATGTTATGTTGGGAAAAAGATAGTGAATTCCTCTCAAACTCAGATGGAGAGATAGAAAATTGGCAGAACCAGTTGCATGATGTCTATGTGTTGTGATGTCTTAAGATCACAAAAAGCTTCTGATGCATCTCCTCAGAGCTAAGAGAACTACCATAATTTGATTGTTCTGGTAGTGTTAAGGACTTTATTAAAGAAATTTAAGTAGATGTCCCTGAAGAACGAAGGTTTTTGGCCCTTGACTTGGCTATGTGCGCGGCCCCGGCACAATGGTGGGAAACCCACAAGGAAGCTTTTCAGGATTGGGAGGAATGTTGAAAGATAATGATCCTATGATTTGACCCTTCGATCAACCCGCCTATGGAACTCTTCTCGGGCTAAGGGGATCCACATAATCACTTGGATCTCTGGATGGAAGTATGGAATGAAAACACATGGAATGAATGGGTCCATATTTTTATTCATGTGTTAGGACCAATCCACACCACTCGGTATTTGGATGCATAACTACATCAATGCACTCGTCACTGGGGTACCATGGCTGAGGATTTCATAATGATGTTTGGGCTAGTGGGAGGAACTGAAAAAATTTATGAAGCCTTGCAAGATATATATGATTTGGTTTTTAATGTGTCCTTCTCTAAGCTAGAATATACTGTAGTAGCCTGGGATGTGTAGATGTAGGATATTTTCAACTACAGAAATTTGTCAATAGAATATTGTGATGAGGACCCCTGGAATATCACTATCCCTGAATCAGAAGGGGAACATGTCATTGCAGGACCTTTTCTATAGGCGATTGATGTAACCAAACCATTGAAACTGAAGGAATTCAACATTTTCAAGGAAGCACAACCCAAGATGGCCAAAATTGGGGATTACTGGGATAGTGACATAGTGGGAAAGATCGTGGAACTGCTGACTGAATATCAGGATCTGTTCCCCAAAAAGTTCTCTAAACTCAAAGGGATCATCAGGGATATGGGCATTATGAGGATTACCTTGAAGCTATATGTGTGCCCTATCAAACAGTGGCCATATCACCTGAAACCTAAATATAAATGGAAATTCAAGGAGGAAATAGAAAATATGGTGGCCGCAGGTATCATTGAACTAGTGTAACAGACAGATTGGGTAAGCCCTATGGTGGTCTAGAAGAAGAAGACTAAAGGAGAGATAAGGATCTGCGTAGACTTACACAAGTTAAATGATGCTTGCGTGCATGATCCTTTCCCTATGCCATTATTTGTTGAAATTCTGGATAATGTGGGAGGATAGGAAGCATAATAATTCACTGATGGGTTCTCTAGGTACAATCAGATCTACATAGCACCTGAAGACCGCAACCAAATAACCTTCACAAATAAGTGGGGATCATTCCAATACACTGTCATGTCGTTTGGGCTAAAGAACGCCCTTACCATCTTTTCACACATAGATGTAGCAGTATTCAAGGAATTCATTCATAAGTTTCTGGAAGTCTATTTTGACGATTGGAAAAATTTTAGATTAGTGAAGACTCACGTGTCAAACCTGCACATGATGCTGGATGCTTGTAGGAAACACTAAATTTCGCAAAACATCAAAAAATGCATATTATGTGTCCCATTTGGGACTCTATTGGGACATGTGGTCCGTCAGCAGGGATTGATGGTTGGCCCAGCCAAGATCGCGGTTATCATCAATCTGGCAATCCCCACCACTGAGAAATAGTTGCGCTCCATCTTAGGCCACACCGGTTACTACAGGAAGTTTATTAAAACATATGCTTTGATCACCACACCAATGGAAAATATGCTAAAGAAGGATGTATCCTTTTTTTTGGGATGATGAGTGTCAGAAGAGCTCTGAGCTACTAAAGGAAAATATGGTAACAACACCTATTCTTATATTTCCCAACTGGGCAAAGGTCTTTCGTGTGCATGTAGATGCATCAAGGATAGCACTAGGAGTTGTCTTCGTGGAGCCAAGAGAAGGGGACATCGATCATCTGGTTACCATTTCTAGTAGAAAACTCTCTAGTTCAAAGTGTAACTATTCTACCATGGAGCGTGAAGGGTTGGCAATGGTGTATGCCCTACAGAAATATAGGCATTATTTATTAGGTGGACACTTCAAGGTGTTCAAAGATCATTCAAACTCTAAAATACTTAATCAATAATATTGTATTGGGGGGGAAGATTTACAGGTGGTTATTGTTGTTTCAGGAGTATGATTTTGAAATCATTTTGAAACCAGCTAAATTGAATGTCGGGCCTGATCACTTGTCTCGGATTGAGAATGGGGAGGATCTGACTAATCTGGAAGAAGGATTACCTAACACGTAGTTCTTTGCTATCAAGGTGGTGGACGAGAAATTTTTCAGACATTATTCACTTTTTTACCATAGATATGGCACGCAACGACTATTCAGTACCACAGAAAAAGGAATTAGTCGCCCGCACAGCTAATTTTACCATAATCACTAGACAACTCTACAAGATGAGCGCAGATGAGGTGAAAAAGAGGTATGTATTGGACACAAAAGACAATCTATCTTGGTTGAGGCTCATGGAGGAGCTACAAGAGGGCATTGCATAGGAAAATCTGCTGCATAGAAAGTATTGTAGGTTGGGTTGTGGTTGCCCACATTGCATAACAATGCCCATGCATACTGCAGGGCCTGTGATGGATGCCAACGGACTAGGAAACCCTCGCGTCAAGATGAGATTCCCTTGTAACCATAGATGGCTCTGCAAGCATTTGAAAAGTGGGAAATAGACTTTGTAGAACCTATCAATCCCCCAGGAAAGAAGACGAGTGCTCGATACATCATCATTGCCACTAATTATGTAACCAGGTCAGAAAAGGAAAAATTTGTCAAGGATTGTCCTACGGATACTACTACGCACTTCATTTTTGAACATATTTTGACCAGGTTGGTTGCCCAAAGATCCTAATGAGAAACAGAGGTACGCATTTTTTTAATGAAACTATTGCATCTTTGACTGAGAAATTCCAAATCCACCATGCGAAGAGTACCCCATATCACCCACAAGAAAAAAGGGTAGTAGAGGTCTTCAATAAAATCCTAGAACATGCACTCACTAGGGTTTGTAACACTGACCGAAGTGATTGGGATGTATGCATTCCCTCAGTACTCTGGGCCTATAGGACCACATGCAAGAAACTCATAGGAAAAATGCCCTTCATAATGGTCTATGGGAAGGAGGCCATCATGCCTATGGAATACATTGTTCCCAACCTCCACATTTTGGCTTTTACAAACATGGTGGAACCAGACATCATGGAGGAACACTTGGCACAGTTGATGGCCCTAGAAGAAGATCATTTCATTGCTCAGTTCCACTAAGAGGTTCAGAAGGCTCGTGAAAAAATCTTGGAATGATCGACATATTCGACAGAAGATCTTTAAGGAAGAATTGGTATTTCTATACGACAACTAGTTTGCATGACACCCAAGAAAGTTCTGTAGGCATTGGTTGGGCCCATACATAGTGACGGAGATTATCGATGGTGGTGCAGTCAGGTTGGCTACGATGCGCAGAGATTACTTGCCAAGGTACGTTAATGGAAGTCGCATGAAACCCTATAGGGACAACCCGATGCTGACCAAATGAATATATGGCTAGAGTAGTTATGTAAAAGATGTTGCGCACACTAGGGTAGAAGAGAAAATATGGGTTCGATGACTGTGTAGGGATAGTGCACAGGGAAGAAGGTGCAAGAGGGTGTGACATAGGCATAGGGATGGTACACAATTGGAAAAAATAGTCATTGGAATGGGGTGCCTGGGTGAAAAAGCGAGTTTACCATTGAATGGAATGGGAAATTGGCAATTAATGTGGGGATCTGAGAGGATTTTTTACCACTTCTATAATTATAGATGGAAATTAAGGCTAATCCAACCATTTTTTCCCAGCGAGAGCTATAAAAAGAGGGACATTGGTCATAAAGAGTCTGTTTTGCTTTCTGAGACTCTCGCGCCTTGTGCTCCACGGTGAATTTTGGCTATTATGTGCAACTGCCATCTATATGTCTGGGTTAGCAACCACATCTGACAGCAACAACCTTGAATTCATCTTTCGAGTAAGAAAGACCGCTACTAA
Organism: Pinus albicaulis; assembly: GCA_034641835.2. Classification (NCBI taxonomy): domain Eukaryota; kingdom Viridiplantae; phylum Streptophyta; class Pinopsida; order Pinales; family Pinaceae; genus Pinus; species Pinus albicaulis. Next base: position 297,687,537 of record CM076579.1, on the reverse strand, counting down.
CCCCGTTGATTCATTGCCTAACATGGCCTCCATGGAAGTTGGTATTAGAAGTAACCCCTGATATGGAGGAGGTCGTGTCTACGCCGGCCAAAAGGAAGGGAAAAGGGAAGGTGAAGGGGGCAGAGAAACGAAAATAAAAATATACGAAGTGGGCTAGGGTAAAGCTACGCATAACCCCTTGGATTGTGCATTCCCCCCGAAAGGTGCCTAAGGGCCGCTCGCCCGATTCATCGAACTACCCTACGATGGCTCTAAATGAAGATTTTCATGTGACTCGACTTTTATGGATGCCACCATATGTTAATCCAAGCGAGCTGATGGTGCGCATCCCCAAGAATGTCGATGTTATTTGTGCTTACCTGCAGATGCCTTTGGTCCCGGCGGAGGTGCCCATGATTAGTGATATGTTCGGAGGTCTCCCCCTCCTTAAGTTCAATAATCATGATCTAGCCAATCTGGAAGCCTTCCCAGCGCTAGTTCCAGAATTATATCTTGAAAGAGTGATGTACGGTAACGTGCCGAAGGTAGATCCAATGCCATGTGCACACAGATTGGCAGATTCAGGGATATTAAACTTGTTGTCCATCCCCCACTTTGGCCACTAGAACATCAATACCTTGGTTGTTCATCAACTGTTGACGTTGGTCCATGATGGGTGTTTTTGGATCGACGGTCGTATATCAATTGATGCTGACTTAATTCACTGAATCACCGACCTCCCCATGCATGGGTTGAATCCTAAGGAGGGCATCGGCAAGAATTATGAGCAGTAGATTACTGACGAAGTCTAGGAGAAATATCATGTTGGTCACAACCAAAGAGGGTTCATGGTAGACACAATAAATGATCTTGGAGCATAGATGGGTACCCTACTGCTTGCATGGAAAATGATATGCAAGTTCTAAATAGATGCTAAAAGGGGGTCTGCTACAACTAGTCATATTACCTCATTCACGAATTTCTATAAAATGTGTGTGAGGCGTAGGAACACGGAAAAGTGTTCTGCTACTCATGGATGATGATATTAATTTCCTTGGTTGCGTGGGAGGCACCTGACGAGGAATTTCTCCCTGATCTGGAGCCAAATAAGTTCAAGGCTGTGTGGTTTGCAAATCCTTGGGATTTGAAGGATCCCAAGTGGATCGAGGAGAATAAGGTATTCTAGGTATTATTTCATCATGCTCTGGTAGCAAAAATTCATTCCCAACTACGCTTGGCGCCCACAGTCTACGAAAAGTACAAGGATATTGCGGCATTTTAGGTTACTATGCACAATGTGCAGATTCAAGCACATGGAGACCCAGCCTGGTATACTCTCCCTTATATGGCCACAGAAGCAAAAATCGATCAAGTGGTTACAACAGGCCAATACGACCAAAGTTCAACCCCAAAGGATATTATCCTACCGGAAACAGTGAAGGAACCTGAGGTATATGTTATGCAGAAAAGTAAGACCCAAGAAACCCCTAAATTTTCTACCACAGGGGTAGAGCAAGAGTCACAACAAGATCGAGGACCTGAAGGGCTTGGTGGAAAAAGTACGCCATCCCCACACGGTACCAAACGCACCAATGAGCCTCCCAAAGGGTCAAGGAAGAAGCACAAGGCTATTAAACCTCGCACAAAAACGAACATCACATTGACAAAATATCACTTAGATAATATTACGGACGCTGTCACTATTGCCTCAGAAGATTGATGGGCTGCTTTGGAAGGACAACATAAGGCCGCGGTAGAACCTTGTAATTTGAACTGCAGGCTCTTCACCTAAAGGCGAACACCCTTCAGGCAAGCATGGATCAAGCAAGGCAGCATCAAGCGAGCCAGTCGGCTACAGTTGCAGCCTTAACCACTGTATTGGATAGTTGGATCTACCCCCTCCCTGGCGTAGCTTTTGTTATGGTGCCCTCGGTATTATTTGACCAAGTTCGTGGATTCTCTTCGATCGATCTCAATGTTACAGGACTAACGGGTGCACAACTGCACGACCTATTTATCTCCATCACCTGTGACATTCAAAACAGAGAGCCACGGGTGCGGCAACAACTATTGTGACCAAAGCTGCTGAAATAGCCCAAGCCTAGGTTGCACACATTGCTGCCATCATGCAGCAGGCTAAATTAGAGTAGTTGATAGATTGGCTCTATGAGGATATGTCAGAAGTAATTTATGCCTCTGCAAGCTAAGGTCGAAGGTTTGGTCGTTGCTTTGAAGGCATCGTGGACCGAATTTCAGGTTGCTAAGGCTAATTTGGAACTATAGATAGCACCAATGCAGGTCAAGCTACAGCCTAAGACCCCTCTAGAGGTGTGTGCCCAGCGAGCCACGCTCGTCACGGAAGATACAAATAGTATTACCACGCAGATCACTAAGGGCACTGTATTTTTTGAGAATTATATGGAGTTATGGTCCCAGGTGTAGAGTGATCCCCTCATTCACCAAATCAATCACGAGTTGCACCAAAAGAAGCAAGATTTTGAGAAAATGGAAGCCACTATGAATACCCCCATCCCAGCTCAATGATTACAGTGCCTTCAGACCAGCCCACGCTCAGAAATGAAATTGAGGGGCTCTGTCATAAGAAGCAAGTACTCAGCGACCATCTGACGCCATGGGCTGACGAAGCTCTCAACATTTCGCAAGAATTAGATGGGATCGTGAAGTAGTTGAATCAGACCTTGGAGAGTGTCATCGCAGCTACTGAAGGCCAAAATTCACAAAATTTGGTTGATATTGAGTAGAATGCAGCTGCGTAGAGCATATGTGTCATGCCCCCTTTGGCTACCGCTCTCGAGCAGCTCTAGCAGATGATGAAGACCCCGCCGGCGCTGTGACTCGGGATGAATCACAAGAATGTGTTGGGGGCCTATTGGAACGAGGTCCCAAACCCCAATTCTGGTTCAATTTTGTAATATTTTGTAATATTTAGTCTAGCACAGGGGCTTTGGGGTGGGTCAAAGCCCCCAATGAATTGTAATGGGTCAAAGGGTAGACTAGGAGTCTGAAAACCACGATTTGCATACCATAGAGTAGCGAAGGCTAATATGTTATAAATAGATGGATAAATCAAGTCTAGAGGTAGGCTAAGTTGGGGATTAAGCTTGGATACAAACTTTTGGATCTCTTCTGTTGATTATCTAGGTAAGGGCTCCTGCAGCCTGTGTGCGTGGAGACCCTAAGTCCTACTATGTGCAGACCCTGTTGACTATGTGCGCGGGTTGGTAGATAGAGTCTGTAAGATGGATCTGGATACAAATGAATGAGAATATTATTTTGTGATATCTAAGTGTTTCTCTGTTATGATTATCGGATATGCTTTATGTTATTTCTGAGATTATACATGCTCGCTGATGATTTACTAGTGCGCATGTGGATGCGATATTATGATTGCATAGATATGGTTTAAGTTCTTTTCTCTTGTTATATGTTATTTGATGATTTACTTTCTTCGCTTAAGTTACTCTGCCGATATACTATTAAGGGTTTCTGTGTTAGGTATTCTCCTATGCAGGTCTATTAGAACTGAAGGGACCCACTTTAATTAACTTTCTCTCTTTTGAGGTGTGGAAACCTGGTTCTAGAACCCTCCCATACTACTTCGGGTGAGACCTTGACCTGCGCAAGCAAGCCATTTTCAAAAGGGCCAATAGTACAAGGGTTTGTTGGCAAACCTTAAAACTGAACCTCGTTCAAGACCCCTCAAGCCAACATAATTTATTAGAGTATTCAGTAACTCTAGTACCCCGTAAAGTCTTCCCATTTTTTTTAACAAATCAAACATTGTAAATGAGGAGTATTGAGTTCAATTGAAAATGCACCAGTAAACAATATGTAAAATAACTAAATGCATTGAACATTGGCTTGATAATATTTAACTCACATTCTAAGTGTCCTCATGCGGTTCATAAGAGGAAGTTATAGATACGATGCAATATAGAGCTTCCCTTTGTCCTTCCCACAAAGGAAAAACATTAACACTCCTCTCAATATACCATATCCTTTCCCTCTTGAAATCTTCTTCTCATGCCAAACCAATTGCAAATACTACAGATGAATGGTGCTACAATTCCATACTCAAGATTATCTGATTTGGAAATACTGTAGTGGATTCACAATGAGAGGCAAAAAAAATTTGGGTTGTCTTTCATAAAGAAGGAACACAAATCATGAAAAGTTGTAGAGAATTGATCTGGTGATGGAAAACTGGTTGCGGAGACAAACACTGAAAACCAGGGATTTCGCCCATTGTGGTTTCTTTCCAACAATTGGTTGTTCAAAAGCAAACATCATTGTTGAAATGATATTAATTGTTTGAAGAAGAGCACAAAATTGATGGCCACGGAAGGCCACACATCGTGGATCAATAAATATGCAGGATTAGTTTGTGCTTAGGCAAGAACTGATTCAGGATGTTTACAAATTTTGGCAGGATTTTGTACGAGGCACTGCAACTGGAGGCATGATAAAGGAATTGTTGATTTCCTTCGAAAGGAATATAGGACACAAGACAGAGTCGTGATGAGGAAAAAGGTTGTTATGGACTTTCATAGGTTCTACTAGAAGGCATTATGCTCAATACCAAAAATATGTTATGGAGGTTTTTCTTGCTAGAGGGCGCAAAGGTGGGCGAAGAGGTGTTGAAGGAGAAGCTATGGCAGCCACTTTACCACTCGAAGTGAAGCTATTTAATATGAAATATGTAGCGTATTACATTGTGGTCAGGAGGAGTTGACTGGTGGTGAGGAGGAGTCGAGTTTAGAGACTAATAATTTTGTATTCGAGTACTGATCTGGAACCAAATCCCGACAAAGGGATAACCACATAGTGCATACAATTGAAGAAAGAGGAAAAATGGCTTCAAAGGCGAAGGCAAAGCCTAAATCCACCATTCAAGTAGCTGCTCGATATTCTCAACCTGCAGTTGAGGCAGAGGTTGATGCTGGGACATCCATTTCTTTTAATGACATGTTTACAAGTCTAGAAAATTATATCAAGGCCAGTGATTACAAACATATCATCAAAGTCACGGATGATATTTTGGGTGTTTCTCCAGCAATGGTGGGAAACCAATGAAGGAAATACAAATATCACCTAAGAGCCTTACCCATTTTTTTCTCAATTCATAACCTCTTACATCGTTGGCTGTGAGTGGAATGGAAACCGAAGGTTCAGTTCAACGAAGTTGAACGGTCATACTGACTTGAATTTAATGCTAAGAAAGATAACGGGTCTTTGTGTGGAAATAATGGAAAGATAATGTTGGACTAAGAACTGAGATATGGCAGGAAACATGGGATATAGAGAAAATTAATATGGCAGAGAGAAGAAAAAAATAGAGCTTACAAAATCTGAAAAAGAAGAACTGACAGTCGTACGTTATATGGGGGAGTTACAAGGCAAAATGTAGAAATGACATTTATAAGAATGGCAGAATGTTAGCTAGAATCAGAGAAAATAGGAATATCTTGCACATTGGTTTACAGAGGCCACACATCATGGCTCCAATACCATGTTAAACATTCATGGAGAATACAACCAGCAAATGAAGACAAGCATGAGATATATTATTATTCACAAAGATAAGCATATATATAATACATGTGGTGACCCTTGGTTTCACATTCCAAGTGGTCTCTTGGAATCCTTTTGTCCATTCACCTTCCACACCTACCCATTGAGAATTAGGTGTCCAACAGAAATATGATTGCGAGTAAAAGAAGTATGGCATGTGGCTCATAGGTTGCTACAGTGCGCAAATCCTCTCTGTGTGCTCTACCTCCTATCCCTCTTGGCTATTTTTTCTCGTCTATGGAATAAATTCACTCGAAAGGATGGAATCTCTTTTCATCCTAGTGGCTTAGTTAGACACAACCCGATAGCCTACTAGTGGTTAAGTTTGACTATCTCAACTCTTAAACAAATTTACAATATAGACTCTCATATATTCTTCTCCATCATAATGACATGGATAACCCATTTTTTCATGAATAATATGGATTTCCATGGAATCCTATTGAATTATGGTGGTGAAAACAAGAAGGTCAACTTTTAAGTAGCTTAATTTTTGGATACAAACTTTTATTAACATGATTCATGCATTGTTGGAAGGATTTTTGTGTGTAGAATAGCTTGAAAAATTCATATGGTACTTACGCGACAATTTTACTGTAGAAAACACGATTTTATGCCTCAAAAAACTCCTAGAAAGTTTTAGACCCTATTTTTTCAAAATGGGTCCCACTGATAAAAATGGTCTTGCTTGTTGATTCCTCCACCTTTTCCACTCTAAAAGCATTGATATAGATGAAAAAATATATAATTATCCAATGTAAGTCAATATTCCATTATAACTTTTGTAGGAAAACATATACAGGGCATCTTCCAAAGTTCATGTCATCAATACAACATTCTACTTTTGAATAGATTCTGAAATGAAATGCAACATTTCCAAAAGAAAGGTAAGTCCCCAAAAATTTAATCCAATGTATAACACTTTAGTTTACCAAATAATTTTGGCAATGGTGTGCTAGTTTGATATAGTTCATCCCTGACATGCTTGATTAGCTTTCCTATGTAGTTACCCAAGATACATTTTGAGAAAAAGGCTTCCTTCAAACCTTGTCGAGCTATGGATTAACTACTACAATAATCAATATTGAGTTAGGATAAGTTCATTAAATCCCATGCACCTGGAATTCCAATATATCACGGTAGCCATTGATCTGCATCACTCATGAAAGCCATTGATCTGCATCGCTCATACTCATTGTATCATATCGTTTGATAGAAAGGGGTGTGTTATAAAAGCTTCATCTCCTCAGGTGATGTGACACATTGACCATTGGATGGAATCAGTTTGGGTAATTAGATTGCATCAGGAGTTAAAATCACATTGAAATGCATGCTGATTCACGGGTGACGTGCCTTATCAGCTATAGGAACAAGGGATTTACAACACTTCATGACAGCATATATGGATATGCGAGTCGGATAACGGCAGTTGAAATATCAGATGGGAGGGGATGGCCCACTGCTGTGCTGAATTGGCATCATGATATTCGGTATTGGGATCAAAATAATGCCTGAAAACCTACCCTTCGATTGGTGTTATACTACCTATCGAAATCGGGGATCCTAGTTCTGTGAATATCAATTTTTTTAATGCTCCATTAACTGTCGGATTTTTTTATGAAAAACCCATTGGATACACAAAGGGTCCATTGTATTTACCCTTATGTTTTTTCAGATATAAAACTAGGTCATTGGATAACCCATCGAGTTTCTGTCGAAAGGTCAGATATAAAACGCGATTGTCGGATGCACAGTGGAAATCATATTACTACGCCGAATTTCTAACATTGACATGTCATAAATCCTATTTGGATGCATAACTTGTCCTTCGATTCATCATCATATTTTCTTTCGACTATGCTACGTGCGTCGTTAGATTCCTATTGTCAAATTTGTGGAGTATCCAATGGAACTCCATCAAACATATGACGTATTTTGGCATCAACTGCTAGGTAGAATATTCATCTCTTGTTTTTTATTTATACAACTAGATGCCAGTGGATTTCCCGTCGACTATCCGACCCAATGTCATTGAATTCTTATCATCAAATTTGTGGACTATCCAATAAATGATGCGTCAAATACACGACAGTGTATTCATCTCTTATCCATCGTTGCTTTAAAACGAGGCTTCATCAAATATCTAATGGAAATTTTTCTCGTCAATTATTCAACCAATTTCATTAACGGATCTGGAATACAATGCCCATTAATGTGATGACAAAAATATGTCAAACATCTAACACGATGTCGTTATATTTTAGTGCACTATGTAGTAGTGCAAGATACAAATTTATAGAAGAACCCACTCCCACTTCTTACTTCAATTTTGTAGGATCTTATCTATGGGAGGCTTTAATCTCACTTTTCTTTTGCAAGCTATAACTTTCTCGAAATTATGAGTTTTGCTTACAATATTTAACCTTTTTTTAGGACACTAGCTAAAATGAGACACTAATTCCCCGACCCATTAAAGATTTAATATGTTAGTGATCTTGATTTATGAATGAATGAAAATAGAAATTTACAACATAAACATAGAGATATAGTGAAACTAAACTTCGATTAATAAATAGAAAATGTTGAAATTATTTACATGAAAAATGAAAGCAAGCTAGCTTGAGCAGCGGTAGCTTATCTCCGAGAAGATATCTAATGGCTACTTGTCTTCCTGGACTATTTTCAATGAGGCTCAAAGGAATTTTTATCATGAAGATACAATGATAAACTCCAAACATGTAAAACCCTAACCTTGGGAGATGAAGTGCCAAAGGCATATGGGCCTTGATGGGGTAAGTTGCAGCATCAAATTCCACAGGTCATTAGATTGGCATAAGATCTTTTCTTGGTACGCATGATAATATTAGAAATTTCTATCTAAGGAGAACAAATTTCACCTACAAACTTTTTCAGTCTCACATTTTCCCATTTCCCTAAAAATTGTTTTTTAGGGCCTCAAAACAACATTGGAAGTTGAGGACCTAAAAACTATTAAAAATAGAAAACTTCCAAATTAGCAAAATCATGTTGTGATCCAAACTTGGAATAGGTGAGTGGCCACCAACATCCACTTGGATTAGTCATCCCCCCTTCACATGTAATTTTCTCCATTGCTTTGAGTTCCTACATGAGATGAGGAAACTTCTGTTGAACTTGGTCCCTAGTGAGCCACTTGCCTTGATGCAGGAGATGACCTTCTTTCACAACCCAATATAGTTGGACCCTATGTTGGCAGGTTTTCTTAATCTCTATGTCCCTAATATGATTATTCACGGCTTATTAAATGTAATCTAGGTTGAGCTCTCTTGGTTTCATTTTCTCTATAGTTTCTCATGTGTGCAATAATGGTGGAAAGTATGGTTGAAAGCGGTCCACATTAAATATTGGGTGCATGCTAAGGAATGGGGGGAAACTGAGCTCAAAAGTTCTATCACCCACAGCCTTAGTGATGGTGTAAGTTCCATATTAGAGTGTCCAAAGCTTCTAATGTGCCCCTTCAAGGATTCCTTCTACAAATGCAGCCAAACCTTATGTCCCACTTGAAACTTGTGGCACCCAGTGTTTATCATGACGTTATTTGTACTTAGTATTGGATTTATGCAATATATCATGAATATTTTGGTGGAAAGTATGGTTGAAAGCAGTCCACATTAAATACTAGGTGCAAGCCAAGGAATGGGGGAAAACTGAGCTCAAAATTTCTATCACCCATAGCCTTAGTGATGGTGTAAGTTCCATATCGGAGTGGCCAAATATTTTGATGTGCCCCTTCAAGGATTACTTCTACAAATGCAGCCAAACCTTGTCTCCCACTTGAAACTTGTGGCACCCAGTTTTTATCATGATGTTATTTGTACTTAGTATTGGATTTATGCAATATATCATGAATATTTTGGTGGATGTGTTGAATGTGTTCAATAAACTTGGTGGTTTTATCAATTTTGGATTGAACAAGTGTGGATTCTACCTATGTAGTTGCAAGGGGAATTGCGCCATCAATGGGACACAATGGTTGAAATCCTAGACCCACTTGAAAGGGGTTGTGGTTAGTTGAGCTATGGAGAGAATTTTTCTAGTAGTTTTGAACATGGGGGAGACTCTCCTTCCATGTTCGTGGGTGCTTAAAGTTTTACATGTGTAATATGTCCATGATCATCCTATTGACGACATCTATCTGGACATTAGTATGGTGGTGGAAGGTGGTTGACTTGGTGAGATAAGTTTCCAACAATGACCAAAGGATCGACCAAAATGCACTTAGGAACTTGTCATCCTGATCTGGTATGATGTTCTACTATATCCCAAAATGTACCTAGAGTTTTTCTAAGAAGAGCTTGGATGTGATTTTTGCTATGATACTCTTAGAAAATATATCATGACTACAAAAACATAGTGAATATCATGCTTCGAGGAAGGAAGGCTAAACATGTATTCCATGGAGATAGGTTAGATAGGAATAGGTAGAGGGATGCACAAGCCTTTATTATTAATGATTGGATTGGAAATGACGCAAGTAGTGTAGGACCTGATATATTTGCAAAGATCCTATCATATTTTTGGCCAATAAAAATAATTTTGTAGTACCACCATTGTCTTCTCCACACCAAATTTCCCTACTACCCAACTGCAATGTGCCTCCCAAATCAACTTGGAACTCTCATTTGAAGGAACACAATGGTGTCCCAAATAACACAATAGTGCATCCTAGAGGCAGAGGTATATAATTTTTTCTCCTTCCATCATCATTTGGTATGTGGCAGAAAATTTCAGATCATTTTTGTTTATTTGTGGCCACCCAAAGGTCTCGTGCCCACAAGAGTTGAGAACAGTGTCCAATGCCACAATTAGGGGCTGCTTGAGGTAATTTTCAATGTGATTGGTGCTACCCTTCTTGTATTTAATGTTAAAATGGAATTTTTTCAGATATGTGGACAATTTCTGATGGAAGTGTTGTATAACTTCCCTTGTGTCTACATAAATTGAAGAAGTTAGTGATCTATGTGGATTATCATCTCCTTCCCCATCATGTAATGTTCCTACTATTGTCAAGCCTACATGATGGAATACATCTACTTCTCATATGTGGGATATATATTAATAATATTAGAGAGTGTATCACTATGATAGGCCTCTGGATGCCCTTGCTAAGTGTTTATTGCACCAATAACATATTTGGAGGCATTTGTCTCAATCTCAAATGGTTGTTATAGGTATCTTAAGGTGTGGATTAGTGAAGAGAAAAGGAATTTTTTCAGTTCAATTAATGCCTTCTATTGTGACTCAGACCAATATTAGCATCATCATGATTTTCTATATCATCATCCAAAACATGCTCTTCTATGTTTGGTTCAACTTTTTCAAGGTTCAACTTCTTCAATTTATTCATCTGACACAATGCCAAATATATCATCTAGTTCATCCAAATTAACATTGGCTTGATTAACATCTCCTTGAACTTCTTTAACATCTTTGTCTGACACATGAACCCCTTCTCCTCTACATCATCTTCTTCTTCAATTTCATCTAGTTCTTTCACTGCATAATACTTTACTAGCCTTCCTCTTGGGTCATATCTAACAACATATGACCAACTCTCTTTACCTGGAACCTCTACATAAAATACATGTTCGCATTCACTTGGAAAAACATAAGGCTCTAATCCTAGCTCAACATTCCTTATATCAACCATGTTAAATCCATTAGCATGCTCAATAACAGTTCTATCAGGGTCATGTTCAAGTATTCATAGCCTAAACCATTTGACATCGAACACAACTATTTGGAAGAATTTAAAGTCACACTCAAGTATATCATGCAGATACCCATAATATCAATTATTAGATACTTATGGATGTATGTCACCTCTAGAGAAATCATTGATAACTTGAAATATTGAATTTATGCCACTATCGAAAGTTTTCATCTTTTAATCCAACCTTTTGATGTGAAATTTGTAGATATCGCACCACATTTTTTTTCTGGTGTTTCAACTGCAATATGTAAAACACATAAAGAAAATTCATTGTAATTGATTAGCATATTTATACCTAGACAGTTTGCAATTTAAGAAAAAAACATTCCATATGCATCAATATAATTATAAGAAAATCTAAGTAGTATGGGTGAATATGCTTGCCTAATAATATTTTAAACCATATGCTAAATCAATTTACCTCTATGTAAGATTGCTATCTCCACTGCTTTGAGCTTCTTTGACCAATATATACACACTATACCATGATAACCTACCATTCTTAGCTTGTTTGCATCATTCAATCCATACCTTCATCTAATCAAGATTGTTCATAATGTATAAATGTATTTCATCCTACACTCAACTGATCGTATTAAAATAAAATAATTCACATGCATATAATTAGTTACCATGTTATAACTTCATAATAATGGATTATGAAGGAAGAATAAAAAATAAATAAGCATGATATACATAAAAACAAAAAAGTCAAATGTACTATAATTATCCACTATCTTCTTACATCTCACTTTCCTCATTCTACCTTTCCACAATAGGTGCTCCCCTTCAAAGTTTTTTATGGATTTGACATCCCAAACGTGATCCAATACATTAATACCCTTTCCTATTGTAGGACTATATTGATGAATATAAAACATGGTTTGATATACCATATATCTCTTTATCATAGAACCCTCAAGACATGATCTTTGTCTGACCAAAGCCTTCAGTAATTTCAAATGCCTCTCAACCATCTCAATTGATCTTTTGTGTACAGATCCAAATTTTTCAATCTCCTCGATTTGGTGTATGAGGTAGTGTTCTTGTACATTGAAAATTTTTGAAGATAAATGCCTTTTCATTTCACACGTTAGACGAGGAATTTGTTTTCTCCAATAATTTATATCTTCTTTATTCATTTATTTAGATGAAAACCATTTAAAAATGAAGCAAAAAAATGACATGTTTCAAAAAAAAGTTATATAGTACATGATGGCAAGTAATACACATGCATTCAAATATAAGTTGTATAACAAATTATTGAAAAAATTACACTTTTTACATAAATATCCACTTACCTCATGTATTTTCCAAGATTGTATATAACTTGTTTGACATTGTTTCCAAAGTTGTATGGGAGAGATACAGGTATAAAATATTGTAACAAAAATAATGATCGATCATTATTTATTCCCAAATTAGCAGAAAAAAACAAACTATAACAAGATGTTTCACCAATGTACAAATATATACACCAAAATAATTCACCTTTTCCCCACCTAATTCATCTAATTCACCTTTCTTTGTTAGGATATTCTTTATGTTTGAAGAAAATCCAGCTGGAAATTTTTTTTTTAAATAACCTCTTGAACATCCTTGCTTTGCTGCTCTGTCAATAACCATGGAAGGACACTTATATTTTGGTTGTCTCCGTCACTATTTGAATGAATCTCACTTTTAATTACATTATTGGCCTCCTTAATGTCATTAAAAATATTGGCACTTTTTTCTTCATATCTCCTTCCATCTAATATTATCCATAAGGTCTATGCTACATTCTTCCTAATGTGCATTGTATTAAACAAATGAACAGTCTCTAGGTGCTCATAGTAGGGGGATTCTATGGAATTTCTCGGGATAACTTTTCATTCCTTGTGGAAGTGATTTGTTATTAATCTCTTAACAACATACAATGTGAATCATAGCTAACGATATTATAACAACAATATAACCTATAAATTAGTAGATTGAAGATAACTACATAGAAATATGAAATAATCTAGACATATCATGTATATTGATACACAAACAATTCTATCCATACCTTGAGAGGCTATATTATATCGCAACTTCCATCACAAGGTGTGATTCTCCATGGTCTTAATCCAGTCTCTTCTTTCCCATTGAAACTATGTTTTTTGGTACTTCAATACATATGGTTCTTATAAAGGAAGTGCTTATACTCATCAAACACCTCCTTTCCTAAGCTTCTTGAATGACGAGATTTAATATTAGGATTTTTTGTAACCCTAGAAACAACCTTTGGCTGAGAAGAGGTGAGTGCCTAGGACATTTGTACAAAAAGATAAAAAATATGATTTTTTCCCCATACATGATTACTAGATATATTTTATTAAGAAGTAATTCAAGGGGAGACTCTTGGAGGAAAAGACAACTTTCTAGATTGCCACACTGCCTAAGAAAATGAACTTGGAGTTGTAATAATATGACAAAATGAAAAAGTGGAATATTTAAAATAGAAGTTTGTAGTAGCATAATATTTTGTAATAAAACTTAGTAGAAAACATGAAATACTAAGAAGATGAAAATATGAAAATATGGAGCACAGTTTAAGGTTATTTAAATTATAAGTACTGCGAGCTTTCTCAAGAAAAGTAAATATGTATTAATTTAACCAACATCTTATTTACACATTTTCAAATGAAGAAAAAAAATAATGACTTGCAATAGATTTAAAGAAACCCATATTATGTTCAAAAGGTAGTTGGAATCATCCAAAAAAATAATTAAATCTCCAAGAAAATGCTAAAACATTACACCATTATTTCCCTTTAAGGTCAAAATCTGGAACCCCAAATTGGTCCCTCCATGTATTTTTTAAAGAAAAATTACATTGAGGAATGTTATAAAAATTATTAAATGACAAGAACTGACTTCAAACTACTTTATCTCTACTCGGTCCTTACGAGGACTCAAAAAATAAACTTAGAAATTAAAGTAATTTGACTTGAAATTACAAAATATAATATTTTTTTCCAAAATTAAATATATGCTTTGTCTTCATGCGATCACTTGGGATTTCTATGTAGGCTCACTTGAGGAATATCTAGGTTCCATCCCTTTTGTTGGTGATATTAAATCTCGACATTTCTTCCACACTATCAAGTGAGGATATGGACACTTCATCAATCTTTCATAGGCCATATTGAAATTTTTGATTTTGTTGTAGGTTGGATTTTCAGTGAAGAGAGTCTTAATTAACCATAACAATCAAAAATATATTTGCAAGTGATTCACAATTTCTGACCCCTTCATAATCACCATTTTTTTATGGAAAGCATTGATTTTACTTTTTTCTTCCACTAATAAAGTTTCATATGTTTCCCATGGAAGACAATTTCCTTGTTGGTCCCTATTAATTTTTCTATATAGGCCTATATTGTTCTTTTCTTTTATAATTGAATGTATTTATAAATACATTAATTTCACCCCATAACATCATAACATTATTCAGATTTACACCATTATTCAACAACATATACAACTATGTAGAAAGAACAATATCGTCATCATTAACAATGCAATGAAACATAAATTAAGAATAGAAGAAAAGCATACACACATAGAGACACCAGGATTGGTCGGAGACCAAGGAAAAAGCCATTATGGTGGAAAATCTTGCAAATTATTCTTCTTATATTATCATCAAATGATTCATCAAAAGAGAGTAAAATGATCCATATCATCATCTATGCAACTAACTAGAAAAAAATACAAAATCCATGAAATGAACCCAGCAATGTATATATAAAAAACCGTTATTCATAGGACTATAATGTATTTTCACTGTCTACATTCAACTTCCAAACACTGTGGTCCTTGAGTTGGATCTTTAGAAGACTAAAGTTTCATCTTTTAGTCCCCAGTCACATGGAGGAGGATCCAACCATGCAACTATAACTTCCTAGTCTATCCCTTAAGCCTGACAAGCATGTGAGTGGGGTCAAAATTGGACTACGGAAACCCTAATCTCCCGATCACATACACAAAGTGTTATATGTGTGACTGGAAGGCTCTAGTCACACTCATGCGCATGTGTGGGAGTGACTAGGGTCGAAATATTCTTGTTTTGTGCCTTCAAGTGGGGCCCAAAACCATATATCAAAGATGCGAGCTTCATACTTGCAATTGTAGCTCAGAGTGAACCTAAACCTCCGCATATGAGTGTTATACATGTGTGAGCCAAAAAAAAGATAGAGGTTGTCTCATCATTGTGTCCAAATGAGGTAGAATTCACTGGTATTTATAGCCTTCTAATGGGTCCATTTTTCTTTAGGTTTGACCTGATCTAATATGCACATGTGTGTAGGGCCGACCTAATCCAATGTAAATGAGTGGGTTCATAAATTCAAAAACCAACTTCTTCTTTTCCAAATTAGGTGATATTTAGGTTGATTTTGGTCCTCTCAAAAATATCAATTCAATGCAATTATCATATCTATCAGCTGATTTTCCCAAGGTGGAATTTTACCCTAGTTGCAAAAATTAAGACTCCCTATCAACTAGGAATAATTCCACTTACCAATATATGTATGTTGATCATCACATAATCCTATCATGTTGTCGTCATTCCATGACCATCTCAAGTATATTCATCATCTCAAATCATAAATGTTGATCTTGATCCATACCTTGCTTATTTATTCTTATCTCTTTATTTTCCCTTCTCATATGCTAAACATTCTAAAATATAAAAGGAAAATAATTTGGCATTGAAGGGGAGAATAAGATACCACCCTTCATTCATTAGAATATGATCCAAAATCTTTGTTAGTGGGCTACTAATCAAAATCACATCAATGGAGAGACAATCATCATCATCGGAGAGCATATCATCAGGGAGCATATCTCAACATGGAACCACATTGGATAGATATTACTCAACCCATAATCTCATGGGGGAGCTAATACTATAACCCCATATCACAAAATAGGATATCCAAACACCTATGGGAGCACGTCTCAACTTTGGAAACGCATCATGGAGCTCATTCTCAACCTGGAATTGCATAGGGGTGAAAATCTGAACCCGATACTATTTTCTATTAATATTACCATAAATGAATATAAGTAGTCATGTGGTAGAATAATTGTGTCATAATCGACTTGGATTGTACACCCCAAGTACACTCTCAACCCGTTTTCCACATGGGGAGAAATATTACCAAAAAGCGCTACTTGTGGTTATGATGCCAACTTGGGTATACTCTTCATAGACCAGATTGGGGAGAAACATCTACCACCCTATGAACATAAGGGAGAAACATATCCAACCTTGTGAGTAATAGATAGGGGTGATACCCTATTTTCCATAGTTCCCTAAACCCCAAGAGCCCTCCATCACAATTCCACACCCTGGGAGCTCAAACAGGGGAGGAATAGTTGGATCAGTGTCCTTGATCATCGATGCTCTCTATAAATCATTAACATATCATCATACTCAAATCACCATGTTTCAATAGTATTTTTATATTATTCATAAATGGAATAAAATCAAATATCATATTAGAACATAAAAAATCATATATATATATATATATATATATATATATATCACAAAAAGTATATCATATTCACCCTCCCTCTCAAGGAGGTGCAAACCACAAGCCTAAGCTTGTCTCATACAACTGCACTGTCTCAAAATATGAAAGTATCTCAGTCCCAAATATATGTATGGAATTCTCTGTCAATTAGACCCCACTATTTATCATTGCAAAGTATCCATGTCATATCCAGATCATGCTCAGACATCTCTCTAAGGATATTCTTCATCCTGCCTCATAGCTAGCCATGCTAGCAACATAGTACTCAACCTTAGTCGTGCTATGGACCTATCATCCAAAATATCCCCTATCATCCAAAATATCATGGCATATCTCATACTAAAGCAACATCCAATTATGCTCATCAATAATACTATCAAATATCAATGATACATCCATGCAGTCGCATATCATATAAATAATATCTTAGATCAAGAATTGATCATCTTATGCAGATTTCTCGAAGGGTGCTCAGTGGAAACTTAATGTGTATTAAGTGGATCAACTGACTCAGGTTCTTTGCACATCATATATATGTTCAAAATAGAGCATCAATGATTCAATTAACTGTCGGTTTCCTAGTCAAGTTCAACTTCTTGAAATTCAATTGGGGTGTCCAAGCCTTTGTATTTCCACTTTTCAATACTTCTTCAATAGCTTAGAAATATAGATTATATTCTCGCAACTTCAGAAATCGATGCCATGATTCATCATTTATATCTTCAAAAGCCATATCTGTCTTACTTAGATCATCAAAGGCTCATTACCTAACAATAGTAGATCATATGTATATAAAAAACAAAAACAAAAAAATCAAAGCCATACCTTGGAACACTTTTGAAGTAAAGGTTTGGAAACACATTATCTTGACTTCACCAGATAACTGTCAATGCAAACATATCTGGACCAGGGATATTTCTTCATGAAATGCTCTCTACAACCATAAAAATTTACCACACCAACATGCTCGGCCTTTCATAAATCAATATTTTGAAATCAAGTCAACTAAATCATCTCATCAAAGTTTAGAATCCAGATCAACACTAATATCAGAGTCATTAATATCACAATATCAATTATTTGGACCAAATAACAGGTATATATTTCCTTAGGTCATGACATCATCTATTATCATGCCAACATGTTGTCATAAACCATTCAATATCAATCCAAAACTTTATCATATTTTTCTTATTATCATAATACAAGTCATTTATGTCACACCAAGGATAAGTTATGCAAGTTCCATCTTCATACTAAATCACAATTGTACATACTTCAACCATTTTTTCGAATACTCATATAAGTCATTGGAAGTCACTATGCTCATATATAATTGTCATCAAGGAAAGTCATCCGTCATCAAATCAAATAATTAGACATCATTTCAACTCCAAATTTTCCATCATAGTGAGATCTATAGTCCAAGACATATCCCAATCATTGAGTCAAATTTCTAAGTCACTATCAAGCATCATACATCTCATCTATATCAATCAACCAAATCATGTCAAACTCTTGTAGAATAAAATTCAAACATAATGACATACATATATGTATGTCCAGGTCACATGCAAACACAAGTTCAATATTCATGTTCATATTATAGCAAACATTCAAACTTTCCTGCTCAAAGATCTTTTTGTTATCCACACTACATCTGTAGAAATGACATTCTTCAGGAGAACTTACGATTTCATGGAAAAAAAATCATTTTTTATGTATTACTATCATAGTCACACCCTTCAAGATGCTATGTGAGCGACCGTGGCTTCCCAACTACCAAACCCTAGCTCATAAATGACTAAGTGTCTTGGTCTTGTTATCACCCTAGTAATTCTTAGGTCGTGGGATTTTGCTTTATAGTTAAATAAAACTAAGAGTAACTAAGAAACTCTTTTAGATTTCAAGATCTAGCCTTCCTGAATTCCGGAGAGGGATCTCTCCTTATGATTTAAATTTGTTTTATATTTGAATTTTAGGTTAGGTATGATTAGACAATTGGTTTGTTTGAAAATTTTGGTGGGAAATAATATTACTTGGAGACAAATTAAAGAGGGATCTACTAGTCCATTGGGCTATGGAGTCAAAATGTAACAATCAAGACTGAAAGGCAAGGCTAAAAAGAAGCTAATATACTCAAGGCAAGGTAGATAACCCTCAGAGATTTGAATAGTTTGATTGGATGGGATGGCTTGCTTTTGAGATAAAGGGTAGTGAAGGATCCTTTAATCCAGAAATAAGGAGAAGGAGGTAGAGGTCAAACAGGACTCAGGAGAAACTAAGAATTCCTAGGTCCAGAAATCAGCAGAAAATATTGAAATGATCAATTAGTTAAGAGAGAGAGTTTTTTACACTTATTCTGAAATAATACTCCCAATTAATCATTCATATTTGAACACATATATGAAATTTAATGGAACTTCAGAAAATGAAACAATGACATAAAGAAATCGCTTTGCTCATTAGCTTATCGCAAGAATCCTGAGTTATGAATTCTAGTTAGTTGTCGTCTAGTCTGCTACTATGCAATCAACACATGAGCCTCCAAACCACCAAAAAAAATATCTATAATAATCTCAGTAAATTTTATTCCACCCTTAATAGTAAATACTTCAAAAAGATAAGTATTTACACAAATCAATTGTTTACAAAATATCTAAGAGATATGAGAATATCTCTAGGAAAAAATAAAGATTATTACATAGAAAGAGGGACAGCTGCAAAACAAACTGGAAAGTTGTCCTCTTATCAATAAAAAATAAGACTAATTATCTTAACTTATTGCTTTTTTGTAGTTGCTTGCTGATACTTGGAAACAATATCTTGTTAGAAGATAGCTTGGAAGACACTCTTTCCAATTCACATTATTTAACGAGTGCTTTATCTCTGATACTCTTTATGTTGTTTTCTTACTGCCTTACTACTGTAAAATAAGAAATAACACGTAGTAAAAAGTGTTTTGGATGATACTCTTTGACTTTGATCATTACCCTGATACACTTTAACTAAAAATCTTAACCTTTAGGTAATAGTAATATTTTGCTTTTCATGTAATTTTCTACTCTTGTTTACAAACCTTTATATCAAATCAGTGAATTCCTGCCCATTTAACTGCACTGGGAATTCCCATGTTCTTCAATTTCCTGTAGCTCTCATCTGCCTCTGTGTCCTTAGCAAAGTTGGACTTGAAAATGAAGATGTGTTTAATCTCATTTTGTAGAAAAAACAAGTTCTCAAAATATTCCAAAATAACTTTGCCAGTTGGGGAACCTTGTGGCAGAGGCTTATTTACCTGTTCTTCAGCATATGCTCTTATCTTCTTGTCATACTCTGTCTAAACCATTAGTTTTTCATTGAAGAAATGAATTTCTGGAAGACCTACTTGTGTTAATATAGTGTATTTTTCAAAGAACTTTGTTATTGAGAAGTTCATGTCTTTTCATCTTTCCTCCAAATTGTTCATTATATTCCTTTTGTTCAGGACTTTCTTGATTTTTAGTATTCTCTCAATTCTATCCTAAATTTTCAGCTCTTCAAGGTCTTATCTCTTTTTTCTATTTAAAATTTAATTAGTTTCAAAGCTTGAGAAGGTTTGTCAGCCAGTTCTTCTTTTGTCTTCCGAATTTCTATTTGTGCTGCCTTGAGTAAATCCTTATGTTCATAAATGATTTGATTTGAAGGCCACTTTAGATATATGCCTTGAATTATGTTGTTCTAAAGATATTTCTTGATATATGATACTTGTTCACTAATATTAAACTATTGTTGTAGAATCTTTACCTGATCTTGAAGTCTGTTTGCTCTCTGCTCATGTCCCTTGGATGTAATCAATGCATCTCTATTTGATGTTTCAAGATTTCGTATGGTGCCTTTCAAGTTGATTATCTCTTTATTCTTCAGGGACATGTCTTCCATAGCCTTTACTATGTCAGTTGTTTCACTTGTTTGATTTACTTGTGTTGTAGATGATGAAGTGGCAGAAATATATTTAGATGTAATTGACACTGCAGTTGCCAATACTCCTTTTGGTGCTAAATGTTCTGCCAATGTAGAAGGAACATTAGTACTAACAGTTGGAATGACTGTAGGAATGAAGACTTCATGTGCTTTTTTCAATGTTTCATTTTCCTTCATTAGAATTTCTGTCTGATTCTCCATTTCTTTGATTTGAGCTGTCATCTTTAAAACTAGCTGCATTAATTCATCTTTCTCTATTTTCTCCTAAATAATTTCTTTAGCCTGTCAGTGTTCACTCTATGGAAGTTTAATTTGCTTTCTCAAGGCAACAATATCTTCATTCTTTTTCTTATGAGAGTTTTATCAACTTCAATATTGGAGGGATCCACTCCAATTTCTATCACCAAATCTTCTAAATATTTGATCCTCAAATCCTTAGCATGTAGAGATGATTTATCTAATTTCATTTGAGTTTGTAAATTAGATACAGTCTTTTGAAGCATGGTAGCATTCATGGTTTTGTTAACTACCTTTGAATACAACATTTCTGAAGCACTTCTATGAAACTCTATTTGGCCAAGTTCATGTATGGTATTTGCATTTACTTCAAGCTCTATTTTCCTGTAATCTGCAGCTGACTTTGTGTCTGTAACCATTGGCTCGAAGAAAGACATAATCATTTTATATGTTGAATAATCAAAAGTTGTCACAAGGTTGTCTTTGTCTCCTGGTTTTTCTTTAAGGAGTTTGGAATAGACCTCATTCTTAATTTCCTCATTTTTTTCTCTGATCTGCTTGAAATTTTTCTGGATGTTAGAATCTATTTCTTCTGCTGCTCTAGAAAAGGAGGGAGCTTCTGTATTTATCTGTGTTTCAACCATCTCTTTGCCTTTTCCCTATGATAGTACCTACTCATTCTGAATTTCTTTAAGTGTTTCATTCACAATTATTGTGACCTCATCATCTGTTTGTTGATCACTTTCGTTTTCTTGATCTTCATTTTCATCTATCTCTATGGCCTTTTCTTCTTCTACAATAATCACTCTAGCCTTCTTACTATAAATTGTCTTAAATTTATTTTTTGTAATGGTTTCTGCTAAATAACCTTATTCTTTTATGGGTATTTTATTGGACACTTATTCTTCTTTTCCAACTGTAATCACCTGTGTACTATCGATATTTTTTTCCTGCATGTTATCTGTTTGCATTTCCCGCATATCATCAATCAGTGTGTTTGCAACCCATTCAATCTGATTAGCATGCTTTTCTATTTGTGGCTTTGAATCATGGAGGAATGGAGTTAACTTACACTTGACCCTGAGGTTACTTATAACAACTTCAGGGTCATAATTCCAGTGAAATCTTTCCTGGAATTTAAATTCTGATAATTTTTTGATTATCTCTCTCAAAGCATCTCTCTTATTAACTATGAAGGGGCCAATTTGATTTTTTAGCTTGAAATGTGCTTTCTTTTTGGAAGCTATGAAATTCACTACATCTACATTCAAGATCTATCTTAAGTACTCCAAAGAAAAAATACTGGTAGTTAGAAACTTGGGTAATTTGTAAGGAGCCAGGAGTGCACCATACACTCTGATTTCTGTGTGATTTTCGTAAAAATACTAGTCTCCTACCTTACAGTTTTTAGACAACTGTAAAATTCTTTTGATGTCTTCATTAATCCTTGGTGGCTCTACTTTGTTCAACAAAATCATGGTAGGTTTAATAAAAAAATCATTGAAGTCCTTGTAGCTATATTCACTATTGTTTTTCCTGAATAGAGAAGTCCAAAATATCACTGAAAGAGGTTTACCTTCCACATCCATCTTCTGTAATGCAATTGGGAAAAATTCTGCCTGAAAAAATAGGAAGAGATGTAACAGATAGGATGAATATCTGAATACTCCTTCCTCAGGTAATTTAATTAATTGATAATGCATATTATCAGCAATGAATTTGGAAAAGTTGAAAACTAGTTCTAGATGTTGTCCTGGAGATAAGGTAGAGAGGAAACCTAGAATGGAGGCATCTGTAAACTCATCATTAGCATAGCCTAGAATGAATGAAAGCATGAAATGATTTGTTTAGAGCCCTGAGGGAAATAAAAAGTATCATAAGGTGGATTTACCTTAGGAAGGTTAACATGATTAGGCATGAAGTTTTGAAGGATCATAAATTTCCTAGGGAAATCCAAGTCTAAATACATCTGAGTCAAATCTTCAATGGACAATGATACTACTCGTGGATCGTGGCTTAGTTGGAGCATATGATTGATGGCTTCAGCAGTTATGTAAAACACGACCTCATTATCTTTGTTTACCATACTTCTCTGGTCAGAGATATAGTGTAACTAACATAACCTAATGAAATCTTGAGCTTGATGGGTGATGGGAATCACATATTTAGGCAAGTTGGAGTCCCATATAGGTATATCGTTTTCCACTTTATTCACAAATTTCTCATGACACCAGCTATGTACTTCAATTAGATCAAATTCTAAGGTAGCATAGCCAATTCTATAGTCTAAATCAATCAAGGGACTGTTCTCTTCAAAGGTGACAGGTGGCTGCAAAAGTCTAACTACTTCAGTGGAATCTGCAGTTAGGGTAGGAGTAGGTTTATCGATTTTTGAAGGTTTAGGGTTTGGAAGCTTGCTGGATGTAGGCTTCTGAGGTTTGGGGCCTCCATTCCTAGGAGTGACCTGCTTTTTTGTCATTTTGAATAAAACTAAGAAAGATTATATTGTTTGCTTAGTTTCTTTTGGGAAACAGAAGGCCAATTAAGCTGCTTTTAGGAAAAATTCAGAATCTGGGCGAGGGTTCTAGGATGAAAATGCAGATTTACAATGTGCAGAGGAATGGAAAAATGATTTCAGTGGATTTTTCTGTAATTCAAAAGGATTTTAACCACAGAAATAGCTTTTGGATGGTCAAAAATTCTTTAAAACTGAATTAGGCAGAAGTGGCAAATTCTGAGAAATTTTTTACAGGGTTCCCCCTTTTTCTTCAAGGTTTGAATATTTTCAGTCTAGGCAATTTATATTTCACAAAGTAACTAGTTTCAATTTTCTTAAATTTGTGAAATGACAGCTTGAAATTCAAGGAAATACCTTTTTAGTGGTATTATGGCAGTCGAGGAGGCTTTCAGATTGTACCAGTCTTCAAACTGATCGCAACTGTTTGGCAGAAAGCATAGAGACTCTTTGGCAGTGAATTTCAAAGGGGAAATTGGGTTCATATGGGAAAATTGGTTAGTAGAGGCTCAACAATGGTGTCTGTGAGTGATTTCTCAGAGGGAAAAGGCACAAAGATATGCAAATAATGAAAAACAAAGGTTAAAACCTTAGGTTTTATTGATCTGCAGGACATTAATTATAGGTAAAAATCAAATGGCGAGAGTGGTTTTGGCATTGAAGGCAAAACCATTAGTGGTTATCGCATTGCTCCTGAGCGGTAAGAAATTTTTTCCTTTTGGAATGTGATCCAGTAGAATTTGGACATGTAGCAGATGGTGGTTTCATGAAACAACTTTTATCACATTATTTTTCATAAACTTTGCCTAATCAATTTTGTTATGCGATATTGAATATGCGCCGTCCGATTTGATCGCACGATGCGAACGGTTGAGATTTCTTAGGAAGCTGCGGGGTAAGGAAAGGTGGGACTTGGGTTAAATGTCAGTCATTGATTCGATAGGTATGATCAACGGTTGAGTTTTAATGCGATGAGGAGTGGTGGGGCAAGGGAATGTTTTATCGCATTAGATTTGGACCGTAGGATCAAGGCGAGCATTGGTGATCGGTCGGCTGGGGATGAATCATGAAAATGTTGGGTTTAATTCAATGGATTAATAAGTTTACGTATATATAAAATAGGTTTTTATATCTGGTAAAAATGCATGGGGTGGGTTAATGGAGATTTTAACCAAGGTTTGATACTTATATAAAACAAGAGGTTTCATATATCATAAAGGGGAAAAGGCTTAAGGAAAAATAAGCTTGGGCTTTTAACCTTGGGTTAAGGGTAATCAGGAAAGGGAATAATGATGTAAGTATTTTTTTCTGCGTTGTTTTAAATACATAGAATGTAAATAAAGTGTGCCTTTTGTATTATTTTAACTTTATTATATAGTTTTAGACTGTGGAGGGGTCTAATAACCATAGGGGAAAGGGGTATATTTTTATAGGTAGTTTTATGTCAAAGGGGTAATTTCAGGATGTTATTTCAACATGTGATTAATATATTTGACACAAAAGCATATGATAAGGGGGTTTTTTGGGATATTAAATAAAAAGAAGTTATATTAATAGGACTAGGATATTTGATAGGGAGTAAATAAAATAGGTTAAGTGTTAATAAGGGACAATGAATACTCAAAATTTCATAAATAAAACTAAGGAAAGTGAAAATTAGAGTAAAGCTTCATTTTCATAATTCATTCACTTTTACTTAGTATATCATGTTTTTTGAGGGTTTTATGCTTTGTAACATGGGGGAAGTTAATTAAATGGGCCTTTATGTAACATTTAAGCAAGAAAAGAGTTCTTACTTATGCAGAAAAATGGTGATGAGTGCATGGAGGGGTAAATGAGGAAAATTTCCGAGATGAATATAGAAACTTAACATTTTCAACTAGTCAATCATTGAGCCTTGGGTCCAGTCCCAACAGAAGTCAAGGAAATGCCTTGAGCCTCTTTGATTGATAGTCTAGAATATCAAATTGCTACAGGGAGGGGAAATTAGTTAATTATAGCCTGGTGAAAGATATTTACAATGATGTTTCTCACCTTCCTCTACCTACCCAGTCATATCTTCTAACATTTTTTCCTTCTATTTTAATCAGGTGCATTTGAACTAGCAACCTTACAACCTTTTCTTTTTTTTGAAATTAGTAAAATATCTAATTCTACACTTATTGCATCCAAGAATCTAGATTAAACTGTTGGATTCTTTTATTCTCTACCTAACTAGTGAATTTTCATGATTAAACTGTATGACAATTCTTTATTCACTATATACAACAAGTAAAATTGAAACATGACAAGTTAAGATTAAATTGTTCAACTCATCGTGGATTATGGAATTTATTAACACTCCTCCATAATCAACTGCAAAAAGTAAAGGTAGTGGCATTTAGACTTGCACACTTTCATGTTTTATTCATATTTTTTCTTTTGGGGTATATTATTTTTCTAAGTCCTTTGATTTTTCTTTTAGGACGTTTACCCTCTTTTTGATTTTTGATTTTTTTTATTTTTTTACAAAATATGGGAAAATAACTTGCAGAAAGAAAATTTTGTACATATTTACAAGACTACCATCAGTCAAGTCAAAATTATGAATCCTATATATATAGGTTACTAACATCGGCTTCACTTGGGGATGGCATTTCCTGATGGAATGTCAAGAACTCTAAGATCAGTAGCCTTCAACTTTAACCTTGGTGAACCTATAATTTCCTTTTTATTTCTACAACAATTCATACTTATGACATTTTGTACTGCAAATCTTAGGGCCTTCTCTTCAGGCTTCAACTTTGTAGATAAAATATCCAATCCAATTTACACACTTGCAATGAATATTTACAATGATAAAAATAAATGAATCTAACTAGTGACTGACTTAGAAGAATAGTAGTGTTTTAGCATCCTACCATTGACTAGTCCTTCTTGTAGTTCAGTTCCATCCAAATTCTTGATGAAAAAAGAATTTTTACCTCTGTAACCATATATCACATAAGGTCCTTGCCATAGAAAGTCAAACTTTCCATGTTTGCCTTTATCCTCTCTCCATGAATCCCATTTCAAAACTTGATCTCCTATGAAAAAATCATCTTCTTTAATCCTTTTGTCAAAAATATTTTTAATTTTATCATGTAAAACTTGTGATATTTCATAAACTTCTTCCCTTGTTTGTTGGAGATGTATAGTTTCATTAATTCTTCGTTGAATATCATTTGTTTCCACCTATGATTCCTGAATGATTTTCATGACTAGAACACCCAAGGAAGAGGGGAAAAATTCATCCATTCCATAGAAAATCTGATAAGGTGAACTTCCAATGGACTTCTTTGTGGTAAGTCTATCAGCCCATAAGGCATAGACTAGCTTTTTGTTCCAGGCCTTTTTGTTTTCTTGAAGTAATTTTTTGATGATATTGATTAGGCTTTTGTTTGATGATTCAGTTGAACCATTACCTTGGGGATAATATGCAGTGGAATTACCTAAGGTAATATGGCATTTATGACTGAAAGAAATCGTTTTCTTGGATTTGAATGTAGCTGCATTTTCAGTAATAATCTTATGTGTACATCCAAATCTTGATAAAATATTACTTTCTATAAATGATATTATAATTGAATTAGTGGCTTGCCTAGTAGGAATGGCTTCTATCCACTTGGTAAAATAATCTGTAGCAGTTAAAATGCATTTATGTTGGCTTGAGGATGGAGGGTGGATTTCACCAATGAAGTCTAACCCCCATTATTGAAATGGCTTTTCAGTAGATATAGGCTTAAGAGGTAAGGGCAATAGTTTCTTTTTCCCTTCAAAAATTTGGCATTTGTGACAGGAGGTAACAAATTTTTTGACATCAGAAAATAAAGTTGGCCAGTAGAAACTAGCTCTCAGTATTTTTTCTGTTTTACTCTTCCAGTATAAGTGGCCTCCATAGTCACCTACATGAAATTCCTCAAGAATTTTGTCAGCCTATGATTTTAATAAAAAATTTAGTAAAATCCTACTATTTTCTTTCCAGTAAAGTGCATTGTTTAAGATACAAAACCTCATTGCTTTTTGTTTGATGAATCTAGCTTTGGTTTTAGTTAACCTAGGAGGAGCTTGTAAATGTGTGAGTACAAAGATAATATCAAAGTACCATGGTGAGTCTAGATAGGCCTCACTGATCAATGGAGTCTCCATCTCCTCCTGGTCATCTATTTGTGCAATGAAATTTATATCTAAAGCATTACAATTATATTCAGCCATCAATCTGGCTAAACCATGTCCTTTATTGAGATTTGTTGGTTTGATTTCTAGATTGTATTCAAGGATAATGGCGATCCACTTTCCTCTCCTACTATTAGGTCCATCTTGTGTTAGAATATCTTTGATTACATCATTAGGAACATACGCAATGATGTGGGAATGGAGTATGTAAACTTTGAATTCCTTTGTGCCTTTAACTAGGGCTAAAGCCCGCTTTTCCATTATATTGTATTTCAGAGGTGCATCTCTAAGGGATTTACTAAAAAATGCAATTGGTTGTTCAAAACCTTGATTTTTTTCTGCAGATGAACTGCAGCTATGGTATGCTCAGATGCAAAGAAAAAGATTATAAAAGCCTTTGTATAATCTAGGTTGATGAGGAGTGGTGCTTTCTTCAAGGCTTGTTTTATGGATTTGAAAAATTGTTTGGATTTTAAATTACACTTTATTGCAGAGTCATTTTTAAGAATATTTTTGAGTTATTTTATGATTTCGGCCAGGTTAGAGATAAATCTTCTTAAAAAATGGATTTTACCCAAGAAGGATTGAAGTTCTTTTATGTTCCTTGATGGTTGAATGTGTTAGTGTCAGCCTTTGAAGCCTTCCTCCAGTGATCAAACATGCTCTTACAAAGTGATCTTAAAGTGTCAAGGTCAAATTTTGTCATTTCAATGAGTCTTCAAGCAAAATTTGGTCACTAGGCATTAGGTCTAGGGTTTGTTTTCACTCTTTTCGAATTTGTCCAAATGTCGGTTCATGTCACCATTCAGCTGAGTGTACCATCATTTAGAGGGTTTTCATCATCATTTCAGGTTCCATTGGGTCATTTTACATCTTGTTCATGCTTCAGTTGTGCCTTGGTAAGGCCCATTTCCCTCTCCTAGGGTTTTGGAGGTAATTTCTCTTGGATGGTCAAATCATTGAAAAAAATTGTATCCTGATGTTCATACACCTTCCCCTATCATTAATGTACCTTATTAAACACTTCCCATCACTGATATTCCCCAAATTCCTCATTTTTGCACAAACCCTAGTTTCTTGCCACAACTTGGCAATTTTCTAGGCTAGGCCTGTGTTTTTCCCTTTTGGACCCCTTCCTCTCACTCAATCTCTGTGATTCCACTTTCCCCTGCTTCCTAACATCCCTCCCTACTTCCAAAAATTTCCCCAAGAATTTAGAAGCCCCTTATCCCCTTCATTTCGCTTCATTTCGACAAAATCCCTTGTTTCACACATTGGGATAAGTATCACTCAAAAGATGTTTCAGAGCAATAAAAGATTAATTTTGGAAAAATGAGAGAGGTGTTTGTTCAAAACATTCCAAGGAATAAAAACCTCCTTCAATTTTTACACAGGTATAATGGTTTTGAAGAAATGTTAAGAATATTGTTGCCTCAGGAGAATTGGGGCACCTGCAGGAAGTAGTGTTGGGAGATTTAATTTTTGACAGGGTAAATGAACTCCAAATTGAACAATTCCACTTGGGTTGGAAAGTAGACTCCAAAATATTTCCAACGACCTATCACATGCTCAATTTGGACACAGGGAAGGCCTCCAAAAGCCTCCTGCAAAATGCACTATGTAGCGCGCTATGCATATAAAAGTGCACACTACTCATTGGGCCAAAACACAAAAATTTTTGCCATTTCTCTTCAATATCAAATTTGCTTGGTTTTTCCATGTTTGAACATCAGCAGAGGCCAAGACACATCAAGGAAGTGAAAAAATGAGTTTTGAAGCCAAATTGTGTGTTGGGCTGGCGCGCTACGCGTAGGGTGACGCGCTACGCGTATAGCAAAATTTTTCAGTGTAAAATTACACTGGCGCTACGCATTGGGTGACGCGCTACACGTATAATCTCAGAGCCAAAAAAAAATTTCTCCTTCATCCAGATTCATGCCAAATTGCCTCCAACTGCTTGCAAGTAGGTTTTTCACGATTGCTCAGTGAATTTTGGATATGATTATGGTGTTTTGAAAGTAGAGAAACAAATGTTTAATGTAGAGAAATGTAAACCCTATGTTTATTAACAAATTCACTTCTTGGGGTTTTGAGGCAAATGATAGTGACTGTG
Source organism: Pinus albicaulis (assembly GCA_034641835.2). Lineage (NCBI taxonomy): Eukaryota > Viridiplantae > Streptophyta > Pinopsida > Pinales > Pinaceae > Pinus > Pinus albicaulis. The sequence goes on along the minus strand of CM076579.1, from coordinate 297,657,628 downwards.
TGGGGGTTTCCAAGCTTATGCTGTTGATATATATGCCTGTGTCATCTATTTTCAGTGGTGTCTCTGCTTCCACGCCCTCTCTTTGCCATTACATTACTGTTGTCATTATTATTGCCATTGTCATTTTAACACTGCTCATCATTCATGTTATGACATAGTCTCATTTTCACTTGTCCACATTCTCCATTGACATTTGTCAAACACTGCAAGGGATATTGTCATTTTGTTCCTAACAGTTGTTTTCCCCACATTATACTCTCTTCTACTCACTTGTCAAATTCTCTTATGATCAAGATGAAGATCGTTTTTTGCAAACCTACCTGATAAGTCATTACTGATCAGAAGTTTCTTAAGATACTTTGATACATATAGACATATTTGGGTTTTGAGTATTATTAATTTAAACTCTTTGTTTTCACACACTATATCTGTATAGCATTTGTTTTAAATATTGTTTTCAAGAAAGATGCTTAGGCTGAATTCATCATATGAGTATGATATGAGTAGGACACATCAACCGTTGAGATCAAGGAGACCGAGATGGAGCAGAGAAAATAAAACGGTAGTGGTAACATATCGTAGAGGCTGCTGTGAGCTGAGCTTATAAAGATTTTGATGAGTTATCTCCCACCTGGCATGGAAGGGGTCTCGCCTTCTACATCAGCGCAGGTACATTCACACGTTCAGGACAGAGACAAAGACATGTTCCGTCATATGAAAAATCATTATTGGGCCCATAATCACGTCTGCCGAGCTACAATGAAGATCCTGAAGGCAAGGTTGAGCAAAGCGCTAAAACGGCGAAAAAGGCCTGATCCGCTTAGAATTTTGGCTGAGGCTTCGTTGGCTGGGCATGATACATGATGGAGGGTCTTCGCTCCTAATTTGAGCAAATTCGGAGAAGTTTTTGTCATTTTGAAATATTTTGGTCTCAAAACATATTTTTCAGCCATACGAGTAGCGCGTCGACGCGCTCGCTTATGATTGGGACACTTGCTAGAGGAAAACTTTATATTTTTGGAATTTTCATGGAAATTTATGCATGCTCCAGTATGGCCAAAGAATTTCATCAATTTCTGGATGATCAAAAGGGCCAAAAACACCATGAAAACCACCTTTCTGCCACCTTTTGCACCAGCAGGAAGTACTTCTGGGCGAATGACGTTTTGGAGGGAACAATGAGCTCCAAATTGAAAAATTCCACTAGGGTTGGATAACCAACATCCAGGGCTTTCCAACGAGCTATCATGAGCTCAATTTGGACTTCGGGAAGTGCCCCAAAAGCAGGCTGAAAGGCGCGCTATGCATATGGCTCAGGTGCGCTACGCATATAGATTTTTGGTCAATTTTTCACCTTCCAGCACAGAATTTCGGCCAATTGGACCAGTTTTGCTTGTGGATGTAATTTTTGAGTTATCTTGATGTAATTTTGTGTTTGTAATGTAACTTTGACTCACTTTTACCTATTCTAGAAGATTCACTCCTTAAAAAGTAAAAATCAAGTGAAAGAACTGGCCTTTAGATAAATGTTTTGCCTATTTACATTCTAGTTCTTATTTGGAATTAGTTGGAACTTCTCCTGAAGGAGGAATTTATCCAGAGTGTGGCCAGTTAGATGTCCCATATGGATGCATTTTTCAACTGCTTCGTAGGTTCTTGATTGACTCTTGTAGCAGTTTTCAACAATTATTATGTTATTTTTCTGCAGGCTGGCTATGCAGTGATTCATGTTTCTTTTCCAGCACTCGTTGGGATTCTTGTGGCTTTAAGTTCTTGATGGTGTTTTCTCTCAGTTTATTGTAAGTTATTTCATGTTTAATGTATGCCATTCCCTTCTTATGCTTCTGAAACTAAATGAATGAGTAAATGAGGTTGAATCCATTGATTTCAGTGCTCTGCCTTTGAATTTGTTTAGTTTTACATGTTTTCGCTTGTTTGGAGAGGATCCATGTTCTCCCTTGCCCTCTTCAGCTCCTTGTCGTTCTGATCCATCCATACACTCGATCAAAATCATCAAGACTGCTGCCTACCTCGCCCCAACTCGAAATCTGCAAAGATCTGGCCTTATCCCCGGACCCAAAATTGTTTCCCATCTTTTCAACAAAAACCCAAAAAAATAAAAATCAAACTTTCCTATCTCTTTACTAGCCTAAAATCAGTTCCCTTTTGAAGTCATCTCGCACCCTATTGCTCATTTTATCGAGATTGACTAGAGAGAGCCCTCTCCTGTCCTCGTAGGGCTAGCTACGAGGCTGAGCGTGGTTTGATGTTGCCTTGAGTTTTACCTTATTTCAGCCTAAGGTAGATTTGAGCGCTAAAAAAATGTTCAAAATAGCTTCAATTCTTGCAGGGTATATTCTAATGCCCTCCATGGAGATTATGCATCCTAACAGTTTTCCTTCTTCTAGTTTGAAAAGAGTCTTTTTAGGATCTAGGGATATAGCATATTTTCTACACTTGATAAAGACTTGTTTCAGGTGATCAAAGTTTTCATCATTTGTTTTTGAAAAGACAGTAATATCATCAAGATAGATAACTGAAAATTCATGGATCTCTTTAGCAAAGGCAATATCCATGGCCCTCTGAAAAATAGCTCCTTCATTTTCAATCCAAAAGGCATTTTCACATACATGAAAGTGCCCCAAGGATTGGTAAATGAAGTTTTAGTTTGATCATGTTTATGAACTAGAATTTGATTATAACCAAAGAAACCATCTAGTAAATAAATTCTTGAAGAACTTTCCACCCTCTGCAAAATATGATCCATTTTAGGCAAGGGGTAATTGTCTTTCAAGGAATCTTTATTGAGATTTATGAAGTCTATACACTATAGAATTTCTCCTGTTTTCTTTCTGGTTGGAACTAAATTAGAAACCCAATCAGAATACCTAATTGGTGCAATTATTTGTGCATCAAACATTCTTTTAACCTCTTTCTCGATTAAAGGTAACAAAATTGGATTAATTCTTCTTAATTTTTGTTGAAAAGGTTTTTGATTTTCTTTCAAAGGAATCTTATGTTAAATTATGTCTTTGTTGTAATTTTTTAGATCTTCATAACCCCATGCAAAGACATCTTGATATTCTTTCAAAAGTTATATATAACCTTTTCTTCTGGTGGTAAGGATTTTGATAATTTGATCATTTTTGGTTTTTCATTTGTTCCTATGTTACACTCTTCTATATCAGACTTGACTGGTTCCATTTTTGGCCTTTTGGGCACATCATTGGAATCAAACAAGTCTTCTAAGGGAGTCAAACCTCTGGGTAAAATGTTATGTTTTAAATCTATCAAATCTGGTTCATCTTCCATCATTTCCTCTATATCTACTTTTTCCAAGTCATCTATGTCATTTTGAGTAAATATAGTAGGTCTATCAAAATTATGTACATCTAAATCATCTATTTGACAAAAAATTGAATCCATGTTACAAGATGAATCTATATTACAATCATTATCAATTTGGCAATTCTAAAACTCTCCCTCATTGTTCAAAAAATGATATATTTGTTCATCTTCTGAGGAAATTTGCCTGTATTTTACATTATCTAGTACAATAGGTCTATGTTTGATTTCAACAATGTATTTTTGTATTGGTGAAAATGGAAGTTTGCAAGTGCTGGAAAAGGTTGCTAAACAATGGGCTTGTAAATTCTGTTTCCTAGGAATAATAGCAAACTTGCATTCTAACAAATATTCAACCAAATCTGTTGTTGTGTCCCTGTATCTAGCTAATCTGGGATTGTGGATAGAGTATTCTGTGTTTATTTGCTTCATAACTAACTTTGAATCTCCCATGATCAATATTCTTTGACCTCCCAATTTTCTAATGATTTGAACAACTAAGATTAAAGCCTCATATTCAGCCATGTTATTGGTACATTTGAAATTCAATCTAAAGGCATGCCCTTGGGAATGGCTAGTTTCAATGTTGGTGATCCATAAACCAGCACTAGTTCCTGATTTATTCACTGATCCATCAAAATCCAAATTCCATAAAGCTTCATGACCAACGCCATCCTCCATTATTTTAGGCTTTATATCAGTGAGTTCAGTTTGGATATTATTATGATCAGAGTTAGAGAGAGTAAAGGAATCAAGATTAGTAGGAGTTGAATAGATTGGGTAATTGGTAGGTCTTTCGGCACTGCTAATCATAAACTTCATTAAGGTTTCTTTGTAAAGCTTTTTGGGTTGTCCAAATACTGAGATAGTGGCATAACTCATGTCAAGTTGTAGAGATCCTTGCAACTTTTCTCCCCATGAGCGAGAAAGAAGCATGCCATATTTTGGCAGGATATCAGCTACCACAACATCCATGATCATGCTTTTACCAGGATATTGGACCAAGTTTACACACAAATCTTTAATCAATCCTATGCATTGGACTTTACATGAATCAAACGAGAATAAATCTTTATATGGCTGGGTTATGTCTAGATTCATGGTTTCCATTAATGCTTTGGGCATTAGATTATGGGAAGCTCCAGTATCTAGCATTGCATTATGTAATATATGATCATGGATAGTAAGACTTAATTAAAATGGAGATACTGACCCATATGAATTCTTACCATCTACATTTGGACCAAAGATTAATTCAGGTCTATCATCACTCATATTAATTGTATCCTCATTTTCATTTGTATTCAATGTTTCAATAATAATATATCTATACAAGTCATTTTTAGCCAATTCAGTTAAGGAAATGGCTATCTTCAACTTAGATATTTCTGACTGAATGTTAAATGTTGACTGAGATTTGATAGCTTGAATTATTTCATCTTTTGGAACTGTTGTTTGGGATTATTTTTCTTGGGTTTCAGCAGTTTTACCTTTAGCTTGAGATTTTATTTTATCTTCTGTTTGAGTTTCCCGATTTCTGCTATCTTTGATTATTTTTTCAGGAACAGTTTGAGTGTTAGCAGATGCTTTGTCAGATCTGGAATTTTCAGCAAAATATTTAGGATTTGATGATTTTGAGTTAGCTAGATTCTTTTTTGGATCAGTAACTATTGCTAAATTGGTGGCCTTTGTGGTATTAGCCTTTGGGCATCTTTGGAGGATTGAGCCATCTCATCAATGATACTCTGCAATCTTAGGACTAGGCTACTTTTTAGGACTGGGTGGGTTCAAATTTTTTTTATTTTCTCTAGGAAGAATTTGAAAAAGTTTCATTTTGGGAGCCTCTATATTCTTTTTGTTTTGACTTTGTTGATTTGGAGCATTGTTTTTTGTAGTAGGCTCATTTGTTTTCCTGCTCCTAAGGTTTTTACTTCGCTAGTTAAGCTTTGTGCAAACAACCTCATTCAGACATCAAATTCATCTATCTCATAAATTTCCCAAAAATCATTCATTCTGGTGATATGTTGTTGTGCAGTAATTTGTGAACAATTATCAAATAATGGGATATCCTTTTGGTAGTTTTGGGGCATGTCATGGAGGTTTTCAGGTAAGACCAGGGGAGCATATCTGGCTGCCATGGCTTGGATTTTTGTTAAACTGGGAGGTACAATAGTAGTGGAAGGGATAGTGCTGGTTATAACAATAGACGTGCTGAAGGCTGTACTTGAAGAGCTTGGAAAAGGGGATGAAAAATAAGTGGTATGGCTAGGAAATATAGATGAAGTGCTTATGAAGCTATTGGGTGCAGTGGTAGTTGATGATGGAAATACTATCCTAGGTTGCACAAGCAACTCAGGAATGAATGGGTCTATGGATGAAGTTGCAGTGGATTGAGGGTATGATGAATATATGATCTTAGGCTGCAAAGGCAGCCTTGGACTAATAGGCTCTGTGGGTGAACTGACAGTGTAATTTGTAAATGAAGTGGCAGCATACATATTATAATCTGTTGCTGGAAATATGGTGGTGGATAATTAAGAAATTGGAGGTTTAAATTGAGACAAAAAATTGGCTAATTTAATAGCTTCATCAATGTCTTTAATTCGTGTAACATTAACCCTTTCTATTGGACTTTGAATTTCAGTTTTGTCTGATTTTATAGGTGCTAAAATAACTTTCTGTTTCTCATTTACAAAAGAAGTAAAAATAGGATCTATAACAGTTTCCTTTAAATCAGTTTCAGATTTATTTCTAAAAAATGAATTTTCAAACTTGAAATCAAATTCAATATCTGATAAGTTTACTAATTCTTTGGGTAAATAATTAGCCTTTCTTAGGGGCACTTCAATTTCTAAACTAACAATCTGTTTTTTCTTTTTTCCAATCTGGTTCAGATTGTCTACTATATCTGCAGGGTTGGGATTAGGGTTGGATCTAGTATAATAGACTTTCTTGGGAGCCAGAATGATTATTGTATAAATACCCACAACCTTTAAACTTAACCTTAAAGTAGAAAATATATTTTAAAAAAAAATCTTCCTCTAAGATTAAACTTAAAACTGGAGAGTAGTTAGTTCCCCAGTATGGTTGCCATTATGTTATCACCCTAGTAATTCTTAGGTCGTGGGATTTTGGTTTATAGTTAAATAAAACCAGGGGTAACCAAGAACCTCTTTTAGATTTCAGGATCTAGCCTTCCTGAATTCTGGAGTGGGATCTCTCCTTATGATTTAACTTTGTTTTAGATTTGAATTTTAGGCTAGGTATGATTGGACAATTGGTTTGTTTGAAAATCTTGGTGGGAAATAAGATTACTTGGAGACAATTTAAAGAGGGATCTACTAGTCCATTGGGCTATGGAGTCAAAATGTAGCAAGCAAGACTAAAATTCAAGGCTAAAAAGAAGCTAATATACTCAAGGCAAGGTAGATAACCCTCAGAGATTTGAATAGTTTGATTGGATGGGATGGATTTCTTTCTGGATAAAGGGAAGTGAAGGATCCTTTGATATGGAAATAAGGAGAAGGAGGCAAAGGTAAAATGGGACTCAAAAGAAACTAAGAATTCATAGGTTCGGAAATTAGCAGAAAATATTGAAATGATCAATTAGTTAAGATAGAGATTTTTTTACACTTATTATGAAATAACACTCCTAATTAATCATTCAGATTTGAACACATATATGAAATTGAATGGAACTTCAGAAAAGGAAACAATGACATAAAGAAATCACTTTAATCATTAGCTTATCACAAGAATTCTGAATTATGAAGTCCAGTTAGATGTTGTCCAGTCTTCTGCTATGCAATCAACACATGAGCCTCCAAAGCACCAGCAAAAATATCTATAATAATATCAGCAACTTTTAGTCCACCCTTAATACTTCCAAAAGAGAAGTATTTATACAAATCAATTGTTTACAAAATATCTAAGAGATATGAGAATATCTCTAGGCAAAAATAAAGATTATTACATAGAAAGAAGGACAGCTGCAAAACAAACTGGCAACCTATCCTCTTATCAATAAAAAATAGGACTAATTATCTTAACTTATTTCTTTGTTGTAGTTGCTTGCTAATACTTGGAAACAATATCTTGTTAGAAGATAGCTTGGAAGACACTCTTTCCAATTCACATTCTTTAACCTGTGCTTTATCTCTGATACTCTTTAGGTTGTTTTCTTACTGCCTTACTGTTGTAAAATAAGAAATAACCCATAGTAAAAAGTGTTTTCACTGATACTCTTTAACTCTGATCATTAAGCTGATACACTTTAACTAGAAATCTTACCCTTTAGGCAACCGTGATATTCTACTTTTCATGTAATTTTTGCTCTTATTTACAAACCTTTATATCAAATCAGTGAATTCCTGCCATTGTTCTGCACTAGGAATTCTCATGTTCTTCAATTTCCTGTAGCTCTCATCTGCCTCTATGTACTTAGCAAAGTTGGGCTTGACAATGAAGATGTGTTTAATCTCATTTTGTAGAAAAACAAGTTCTCAAAATATTCCAAAATAACTTTTCCAGTTGGGGAACCTTGTGGCAGAGGCTTATTTACCTATTCTTTGGCATATGCTCTTATCTTCATGTCATACCCTGTCTGAACCATTATTTTTTCATTGAAGCAATGAATGTCTAGAAGACCTGCTTGTGTTAATATAGTGTATTTTCCCAAGAACTTTGTTATTGAAAAGTTCATGTCTTTGCATATTTCCTCCAAATTGTTCATTATATTCCTTTTGTTTAGGACTTTCTTGATTTGTAGTATTCTTTTAGTTCTATCCTGAATTTTTAGCTCTTCAAGCTCTTCTCTATTTTTTCTGTTTAAAAATGAAATTAGTTTAAAAGATTGAGAAGGTTTGTCATCCATTTCTTCTTTTGTCTTCCAAATTTCTATTTGAGCTGCCTTGAGTAAATTGTTCTGTTCATAAATGATTTGGATTAAAGGCCACTGTAGATGTATGCCTTGAATTATGTTGTTCCAAAGATATTTCTCGATATATGATACCTGTTCATTGAGATTAACCTGTTGTTGTAGAATCTTTACCTACTCTTGAAGTCTGTTTGCTCTCTGCTCATGTCCCTCGGATGTAATCAATGCATCTCTATTTGATGTTTCAAGATTTTGAATGGTGCCTTTCAAGTTGATTATCTCTTTATTCCTTAGGGACATGTCTTCCATAGCCTTTACTATGTCATTTGTTTCACTTGTTTGATTGACTTGTGATGTAGATGATGAAGTGGCAGAAATATCTTTAGACGTAATTGACACTGTAGTTGCCAATACTCCTTTTGGTGCTAAATGTTCTACCAATGTAGAAGGAAAAACAGTACTAACAGTTGGAATGACTGTAGGAATGGAGACTTCATGTGCTTTTCTCAATGTTTCATTTTCCTTCATTAGAATTTCTGGCTGATTCTCCATTTCTTTGATCTAAGCTGTCATCTTTAAAACTAGTTGCATTAATTCATATTTCTCTGTTTTCTACTGAAGAATTTCTTTAGCCTATGGGTGTTCACTCTGTGGAAGTTTAAGTTGTTTTCTAAAGGAAGCAATATCTTCATTCTTTTTCCTTATGAGAGTTTTAGCAACTTCAATATTGGAGGGATCCCCTCCAATTTTTATCACCAAATCTTCTAAAGATTTGATCCTCAAATCCTTAGCATGTAGAGATGCTTTATCTAATTTCATTTGAGTTTGTAAATTAGATACATTCTTTTGAAGCATGGTAGCATTCATGGTTTTCTTAACTACCTTTGAATACAACATTTCTGAAGCACTTCTATGAAACTCTATTTGGTCTAGTTCATGTATGGTATCTGCATTTACTTCAAGCTCTGTTTTCCTGTAATCTGCAGATGACTTTGGGTCTGTAAACATTGGTTGGAGGAAAGACATAATCATTTTCTTTGTTGAATAATCAAAATTTGTCACAAGTCTGTCTTTGTCTCTTTTTGTTTCTTTAAAGAGTTTGGAATAGACCTCATTCTTAATTTCCTCATTTTTTTTCTCTGATCTGCTTGAAATTTTTTTAGATGTAAAAATCTGTTTCTTCTGCTGCTCTAGAAGAGGAAGGAGCTTTTGTATTTATCTGTGTTTCAACCATCTCTTTGCCTTTTCCCTGTGATAGTACCTGCTCATTCTGAATTTATTTAAGTGTTTCATTCACAATTATTGTGGCCTCACCATCTGTTTGTTGATCATTATCGTTTTCTATATCTGCATTTTCATCTATCTCTATGGCATTTTCTTCTTCTACAGTAATCATTCTGGCCTTCTTGCTGCAAATTGTCTTAAATTTATTTTATATAATGGTTTTTGCTAAATAGCCTTCTTCTTTTCTAGATCTTTTATTGGACACTTCTGCTTGTTTTTCAACTATAATCACCTGTGTACTATCCATCTGTTTTTCCTACATGTTATATATTTGCATTTCCTGAATATCATCAATCAATGTGTTTGCAACCCATTCAATCTGATGAGCATACTTTTCTATTTGTGGCTTTGAATCATGGAGGAATGGAGCTAACTTACAATTGACCCTAAGGTTACTTATAACACCTTGAGGGTCATAATTCCAGTGAAAGCTTTCTTGGAATTTAAATTCTGATAATTTGTTGATTATCTTGCTCAAAGCATCTCTGTTATTGACTATGAAGGGGCCAATTTGAATTTTTAGCTTGAACCGTGCTTTCTTTTTGGAAGCTATGAAATTCACTGCATCTGCATTCAAGATTTGTCTTAAGTACTCCAAAGAAAAAATCCTTGTAGTTAGAAACTTGGGTAATTTGTAAGGAGCCAGGAGTGTGTTGGGGATCCAGTGTTTTGGCCAAATTGGCAAGACCAAAATACTATACAACATCAAACCACTTTGGGATCCTAGGATCTAGCCCTCCTGGGTCCAGAGAGGGATCTCTCTATAAATACAAAGAATGATATATATCTTTGAAGCTCAAAATGTGGTATTAGGCTAGGTATGAAGCACAAGGGATTTTTTAAATTATTTGGTTGTTGGGTTGGAGATCATTAACTGAGAAGGCTATGGGAGAAAAGGAACAAAGTAGCAGGATGTTTCGGCAAAAGAAGATAGGTCAAGAAAGTTCCAATCCATTGGGCTATGGAGTCATGAAAGGGTTTAATTTACACAATAGCTAACCAAGGCTTTCAAATGGGCTATTCATCTATACTAAAGGATCTTTCAGATATATGGTGAAATGCAACATTAAGGAGTGAAAGTGAAAGAAAGAAAGAAACCCAATTGCATTCTGGAGATCAAGTCAGATATCATTTAAATCCAGACCTGATTTGACATACTCAGAGGAAACTCTCAATGAAGACACAAAGGGTAGCTTAAGATCAGGTCAGAGGTCATTTAACTCTAGTCCTGCTTTCAACATACTCTCAAGGAAAAACAAAGTTAAGATTTAACACAAAGAAGGGCCTAAGATCAGAGAAGGACTTTTAACCTTCAATGCTTTTGACGCTAGATCAAGAGATCTTAGAAAGGCCAATCTGTTGGAAAAGGACCCCAGTGGACAGGGCTAACTCTAAATCCCCAGAATCCCAATTCTTCCATCTTAAACCCCACAAGAACATCTAAGCAACAAGCTCCAAATTCGAACATCAGTAAGCATGGGCTTGACCAACATCTTTGACTGGTTAAATTACATGAATTTGTTCTCAGATAAACAATAAGCAGAAAACATCAAAGATAAGAAGAGCAGGAAAGCATTAGGGTACCATGCAGGGGTATATCCTAAGCCAAATTATTGATTCTTATCAGAGAATAATGAACAGTGTGAAAACATGAATTAAGTAAGAAAACATCACCCGTAATATAGACCAGGATCCTGTGAAATTTGCTTGTTCAATTGATGTGCAAAACCAGGCACATAATTTGAGCTAAATGGCTTTTACATTCCAAACATATCATCCCAACCTACTAAATTACAAACTACTAAGCTATTTCCCCCAATAACTATTCTAACAGTCAATAGAATCCCTACCAACTAACAACAACCTTTACAATGTATTCTTCAGGGGTTCTTATAGGAGAGTGAGTAACTGTGGTAGTAGATGTACATTTAATTGATTCATTAAGACATAGTGGAGGAAATTTTCATGCCCACTCTGCTTAATGGCTCTGTGTTGAGTTTATGTACTCTTCAGGCTACTTCGGAAGTCTCTATCAGGTGGAAAATAACTCCAAGTATGCTCTTTCAAATACTCTTTGACTGTAAGGTACTATGTTCTGTCTTCTAAAGCAAGTAAGGTGAATGAAGGTCTTCAGGTCTTCCCATGCTTCCATAATTGCTGTCCTGACAGCTTTAGAAACTTTTGTCAGTGAAAAAACCTTTAAGGGCTCAAGGAGGCATGGAGAATGTTGTAGGAATGTGTCCTTCTTGGAGAAAACACATTCTGATGATGTTGTAACACCGATATGACTTATTTGTGTGCTTAGTCTTCAAACTGTGCCTTTATCCTTTGAACACGGGATTAGAGCATTAAGTATTCAATAACATGCTTAAATCCCTTAATTCCACCCCTGATACACTTTGCCACTGCTGTGATGGTCATCTCTGCGCTCTCAGTCACAGTGACTGTGACTCTGGAAACAGAGTGAATTTCTCACTCTATAAACCCTGCACAATACAATAAACTCTCTATGAAATCCAGGGGAGTGGTGAGAGATTGCTGCGGAGGCCTATGGAATGGTGGCAGAAATGGTGAATTCAGGTGAAAACAGATGAAAAAACCATGTGGAATGGTGAAACAGGGTTGATAAAAGTTTGGTGTAAAGAGGGTCACAGACCGTTGGATTAGATGGACAGTTGAGATCAACGGTCAGGATTTATTGGGGAAGTCTGTTAAGACTGAGTTAAGCAGAAGAAATGACCCTTAGTGTTATAACACGAAGGTTTAACTTTGGGAAAATACAAAGGGAATGGACCAAAATGTATGAAAGCGAGGCCTTTTAGTGGTGGGACACGAAGGGCGGAGGGCGACTAACTGTGGGCCATTAGATCTCAGGAGGAGATCAACGGTGGGGGTCTCCCGATCAAATCATTGGAAGCCCGGTGAACACAATATGAATGGAGAAGTGATGGAATGTGGGTCGTTGATCTAGATCAGATCAATGGTTGAGACTGAATGGAAGCACTTTCAGAGGCAGAGGAGGGGAAGTGGTTTTAGTGGGAAAACAACTGTTTTCGCGCTGCTTGGGAGTGGTTTTGAAAATCTCGCAAAAAAACACGATACATGTCGCTGCATGACACGTGGCAAAACAAAACCGCCCATTTCACATTTTTTTGGAACGTTGACCTTCGGATGCAAAAATTATGCGAAACTCATTCTCCACCATTGGATGAGGGTGCTCTGATCAGACGGTTGAGGTGGCAACGTGATATGGAAAGATGCGCTGGTGGTTAGGTGGGGGATTGTCAAAGGCGGATTGAATCCCAATCGTCAGATCTATAGAATGGACGATCAGGATTGAAGGAGGCAGCGGGGAGGAAAAGGGTCAAGTGGACGGGCGGGATGAACGAGAGCCATTGGATCAATCGAGATGGATGATTGTGATTCAATTGGAGAGATATCTTTGGGCCTGGTGAACAAATGGAAAATGGGCAGTGCGATTGGATCTTAGCTTTTCGATCGGCAGAAGGATCAATGGTGGAGATTGATCGGAAGGGGAAAGATGGGGGGGGGAAATGAGCGGAGCACGGAGTGATCTGGATCGTTGGATCTGAATGGATGAATGGTTAGGATCCAATGGGGGCTCACCAATCGGCGGGGGTCAAATGCAATGGGATCGGGCCTTGCGATGGTGCGATTATGCGAGAGTCGTCGGATCTAGCGGGAAGATTGACGATCCACATTCAGTCGGAAGGGTGAATGGAGAGAGGTGACAGGCGCACAGCGGAATTAGCAATGGCTGTTAGATCTATATAGATCAACGGCTAAGATCGAGCCCTCGGTCGATAGAACAAAAGACCTCACATCTGAAAATTTTGAGTTAACAAAGGAAAGCGCTCACCTTCAAACATCTGATTGCGATAAGCGCCCGGGGCTTAACCGAAAGGGGCTTAAGCCTGTAATGAAAAACAAGTGTTTTTAAGCCAAAAAGGGATTTTTAAGGCTTTGAAAGGGGTTTCGGTAGGCAGAAAAGGAGGTTATTAAACCAAACAAAGCGCAATTGTAAGGTTTAAAGGTGAGTTAGGATGATTTAGAGGGTTAATGAGGGATTTTGAGGGGAAATTTGTGAGGGGAAAAAGGGATGAAAAATGGGGTTTTAAGGGGACAAAAAGGGAAAATGGAGGCCTTTTTGAGAATTTTCTTCCACAGAACAGCAGGGATTTTTAATTGAAAAAGAAATGAAGATAGTTCAAAGGGAAAAAGACACATGGAGGCTTCAAGAATGATATGTTTTCAGACGAAATGTATTTCTTTAAGGCTCAAAAAACATTTTAGCCACCTGTTTTCTTGTCAAAAAATTCATAGGTGCCTAAAAGTGGCTCCACATGGGGATGGCATCTTCTTGAAGGTGTTAAGAATCTCATAAAATTATCTTTGGAGTAGGCCAGATGCTTGGTACTTGACACATCCTTTTCTTTTCTTGGATCAGCTGCCACAAATCATGAAGACATCATATTAGTAGTGATATTCTCCCAAACAACTACCTACACATACTATTGTCCTAACATTTTTTCTTCTGGGTGCATTTGGACTTGCAGACCCTTTACATCATCAATTTTTTACAAACAGGAAAATAAACCTATTCTATTTCTACCCTTATTTCTCCATGAGACCAGATTAGACAGTTGGCCTCATAGATTCTCTACCTAAACTACTATCTGTTAGGATTAAACTATCTAGCATATTTCTTTCTCTACATTCTAAGACAGAAATTGAAAAATGGTCAAACCAGGATTATACTTTCTGGTTTTCCGTGGGCCCATGACATAAAGACAAAACTGCTCATGGACTAAACTTTGCAGAAATTTAAAACAACTAACTAAATGCTCACAGACTAAGCTTTATTGAGATTTTCCTACCTACCCTACTCTAACTTGAAATATTTACATGTCTAGCTTTCAAACTTTCTTTTCCAATACATCCAGTCAATTAGATGATCCCATGACTATTATTTTTTTCTCATCTCTTTGAGCATGTTGGATAGGCAGGGCCACTCCCATTCTCTTTGCTTCTTAGCAGCAAATTTTAAAATGTTTCTTGTTGAATACAAAAATATGCTCTTGATGACCTTTGATCCTTCTTCACATGTATGCAGGAAATGAGCATAAGGATCTTGAAATGATACCTGGTTGTGAGTATTTGACAACTGGTTTTCAACCAAGACTGCTTCCTCTCCCATTGGATCAAGACAAAGACTTTCTTGAGAAAGAAAATCTCCCTCACCTTCATCACTTTTTGAACTGGAGGACTCATCATAATTGACAGTGTTTTACTCTTGTAGCTCTGAAACATTCTGATCTGGTGAGCATAACACTGTGAAAATATTAATGTGTTTTTTAGTAGGGGTTTTCTCCATCGCTTCTTCTTTTTCCAGAGAAGGCTCCTTATTTTCAACCTGCTAAAAAATGTCTTCCTTATTTTCCTCTTCATCCTCTGAAATGAAACGCTGCTGACTTCCAAACACATGGAAACTATTACTGATGATCTGAGATAAAGCAAAGTGAAGATTCAAAGAGTCTTCATCTGCTACTAGACTTTCATAACTTTCCCCATCAGTATCATAGATAGCTTGACATGGTTCATTACTTTCTTGAAGATGCTGAAACTAGTTTTCCTCCCACAAATCTACTAATGATGGCCCTACAAGATCATTTTCTGTTTGGCGAACATCATCATCAGATAGATCAAAAATAGGAAAATTATTGAAGTAAGTAATGTTACCAATCAAACATACTGGATTGTCAGCAAATATTTCTTCATTCTGATTTACAGAGGAGCTACTTGAATTTCTACAATCAAGCTCAGTAGGTGGATGAGTAGAAATGTTTGTTCTATAAAATATTTTAGAGACTGGCTGACTATTGATGATCTGATCTATTTCTTCTTTTGTCAAAGGGGAAGATGTTCTTGTGTTCCTTTGAACAGAAGTGCAGTAGCTCTCTGTTTCTTGTATTGGATGATTTAGAGGCAATATGTTTTCTTTAGCCTCTTCCAGGAGATCTTCACTTATGCTCACAGGGAAAACTTGAGGATTTTCTGATGTTTCCTGATCTTTTTCTGTTTCAAACAACTCTTCATCATCATGATGATATTCAGTTAGAATAACAGGCTCATGAGTTGTTTCTTCTTCCACATCAAATTCTGCATCTTCTACATGGCTTCTTGTTTCCTGAAAGCAACATTCCCTATTAGCTTTTTCCATTAGGTCATGACATTCTCTAGTCAGCATAGTACAAGATACAAGTAAGCAATCAGGCAGTTTTTGATTACTTTCCTCTTCATCTTCTATAGATTCTTGAGCATCATACATGTCTTGCTCATTGTCTAAATCTTGAGTTTGTTCTTGCTCTGGAAAATGCATGGGCTACTCTAGATAATCAGCATTCATATTTATATTAGCCACATACATCTCCATTACTTCACCAAATATTTTCACCAGTCTTATAAGTTTATCCTCTAAAGCATTTATCTTTTCTTCTTGATCCATACTTGGATCCATGTTTATACAAAGAGGTCACTTCATCTTCTCAACCAATTCAGGGTCTTCTACTAGTGGATTCATTTGGTATTTTAGGAGTTATGGAGTGTAGAGTCACCAGGTGGATGGATTTGAATGTTTGAAGTAGGATGCTGTCCACCATCAGCATTAAAATACCAATCTGAGCTAAGTGGTCTTTGGTCCCCAGTGGAGTCGCCATTATGTTTGGAGACGACAATGGGACACACTACCAGATATAGAAATTAAGGGAACTCATAATTTTTTGTCCCCAGCGGAATCACCATTATGTTGGGGTTCCAGTGTTTTTTCCAAATTGGCAAAACCAAAAGACCAGACAACATCAAACCACTTTGGGATCTTAGGATCTAGCCCTCCTAGGTCTAGAGAGGGATCTCTCTATAAATAAAAAGAATGATATATATATTTGAAGCTCAAAATGAGGTATTAGGCTAGGTATGAGGCACAAGGGATTTTTCAAATGATTTGGTTGTTGGGTTGGAGATCATTAACTGAGAAGGCTATGGGAGAAAAGGAACAAAGTAGCAGGATGTTTCGGGAAAAGAAGATAGGTCAAGAAAGTGCCAATCCATTGGGTTGTGGAGGCATGAAAGGGTTTAATTTACACAACAGCTAACCAAGGCTTTCAAATGGGCTAGTCATCTATACTAAAGGATATTTCAAATAGATGGTGAAATGGAACATTAAGGAGTGAAAGTGAAAGAAAGAAATAAACCCAATTGCAGTCTGGAGATCAGGTCAGATATCATATAAATCCAGACCTGCTTTGACATACTCAGAGGAATCTCTCAATGAAGACACAAAGTGTAGCTTAAGATTAGGTCAGAGGTCATTTAACTCCAAGCCTGCTTTCAGCATACTCTCAAGGAAAACAAAGTTAAGATTTAACACAGAGAAGGCCCTAAGATCAGAGAAGGACTTTTAACCTTCAATGCTTTTGACACTAGCTCAAGAGATCGTAGAAAGGCCAATCTATTGGAAAAGGACCCCAATGGATAGGGTTAACTCTAATTGCCTGGTATACCAATTCTTCCAACATAAACCCCACAAGAACATCTAAGCAAAAAGCTCCAAATTCAAACATCAGTAAGCATGGGCTTGACCAACATCTTTGACTGGTTAAATTACATGAATTTGTTCTGAAATAAACAATAAGCAGAAAACATCAAAGATAAGAAGAGAAGGAAAGAATTAGGGTACCATGTAGGGGTATATCCTAAGCCAGATTATTGATTCTTATCAAATAATAATGAACAGTGTGATTAAACATGAAATAAGTAAGAAAACATGACCTGTAATATAGACCAGGATCCTGTGAAATTTGATTGTTCGATTGATGTGCAAAACAAGTCACATAATTTGAGCTCAATGGCTGTTACATTCCAAACTTCTCATCCCAGCCTACTAAATTACAAACTACTAAGATATTTCCCCCAATAATTGTTCTAACAGTCGATAGAATCCCTATCAACTAACAACAACCTTTACAATGTATTCTTCATGGGTTCTTATAGGAGAGTGAGTAACTGTGGTAGTAGATGTACATTTAATTGATTCATTAAGACAGAGTGGAGGAAATGTTCGTGCCCACTCTGCTTAATGGATTTGTGTTGACTGTATGTACTCTTTAGGCTACTTCGAAAGTCTCTATCAGGTGGAAAATAACTCCAAGTATGCTCTTTGAAATCCTCTCTAACTGTAAGGTACTATGTTCTGTCTTCTAAAGCAAGTAAGGTGACTGAAAGTCTTCAGGTCTTCCCATGCTTCCATAACTGCTATCCTGACAGCTTTAGAAACTTTTGTCAGTGAAAAAACCTTTAAGGGCTCGAGGAGGCATGGAGAATGCTGTAGGAAGGTGTCCTTCCTGGAGAAAACACGTTCTGCTGATGCTATAACACCGATATGACTTATTTGTGTGCTTAGTCTTCAAACCTCACCTTTATCCTTTGAACATGGGATTAGATCATTAAGTCTTCAATAATAGGCTTAAATCACTTAATTCCACCCCTGATACACTTTGTCGCTGTTGTGATGGTCATCTCTGTGCTCCCAGCCATAGTGACTGTGACTATGGAAACAAAATGAATTTCTCACTCTATAAACCCTGCACAATACAATAAACTCATTATGAAATCCATGGGAGTGGTGAGAGATTGTTGCGGAGGCCTGTGGAATGGTGGCGGAAATGGTGAATTCAGGTGAAAATGGATGAAAAAACCATGCGGAATGGTGAAACAGGGCTGATGAAAGTTTGGTGTAAAGAGGGTCACAGACCATTGGATTAGATGGACAGATGAGATCAACGGTCAGGATTTACCGGGGAATTCTATTAAGACTAAGTTAAGCGGAAGAAATGACCCTTAGTGTTATAACACGAAGGTTTAACTTTGGGAAAATACAAAGGGAATGGAGAAAAATGTATGAAAGCGGGGCATTTTGGTGGTGGGACCCGAAGGGCGGAGGGAGATTAACTGTGGGCCATTGGATCTCAGGAGGATATCAACGGTGGGGATCTCCTGATCAAATCATTGGAAGCCTGGTGAACACAATATGAATGGAGACGTGATGTAATGTGAGCCGTTGATCTGGATCAGATCAACGGTCGAGACTGAATGGAAGTGCTTACGGAGGTAGAGGAGGGGAAGTGGTTTTAGTGGGAAAAAAATTATTTTCGCGCTGCTTGGGAGTGGTTTTGAAAATCTCCCAAAAAAATGCGATACATGTCGCTGCATGACACGTGGCGAAAAAAACCGCCCATTTTGCATTTTTTTGGAACGTTAACCTTCGGATGCAAAAATTATGCGAAACACTTTCTCCACCATTAGATGAGGGCGCTTTGATCGGATGGTTGAGGTGGCAACGCGATATGGAAAGATGCGCTGGCAGTTAGGTGGGGGATGGTCAAAGGCGGATTGAATCCCAATCGTTGGATCTATAGAATGGACGGTCAAGATTGAAGGAGGGAGCGGGGAGGCAAAGGGTCAAGTGGAGGGGTGGGATGAATGAGAGCCATTGGATCAATCGGGATGGACTGTTGTGATTCAATTGGATAGATATCTTCGGGTCTGGTGAACAGATCGAAAATGGGTGGTGCGATTGGATCTCAGCCGTTGGATTGGCGGAAGGATAAATGGTGGAGATTGATCAGAAGGGGAAATACGGGGGAAAAAAATGAGCGGAGAGCAGAGCGATCTGGATCATTGGATCTGAATGGATGAACAGTTAGGATCCAATCGGGGCTTGCCAATCGGTGGGGGTCAAATGCAATGGGATCAGGCCTTGCGACGGTGTGATTATGCGAGAGCCGTCGGATCTAGCGGGAAGATTGACAGTCCACATTCAGTCGGAGGGGTGAATGGAGAGAGGTGACGGGTGCACAGAGGAATTAGCGATGGCCATTATATCTATATAGATCAACGGCTAAGATCGAGCCCCAGGTCGATAGAATAAAATACCTCGCATCGGAAAATTTTGAGTTAACAAAGGAAAGTGCTCACCTCCAAACCTCCGATGCGATAAGCGCCTAGGGCTTTAGCGCTTGGTCCTGGGCGTGGGTCATATGTGGGGAAGTGGTTAGGGGCTTAGCCAAAAGGGGCTTAATCCTGTAATGAAAAAAAAGTGTTTTTAAGCTAATAAGAGGATTTTTAAGGCTTTGAAAGGGGTTTTGGTAGGCAGAAAAGGAGGTTATTAAACCAAGCAAAGGGCAATTGTAAGGTTTAAAGGGGAGTTAGGATGATTTAGAAGGTTAATGAGGGATTTTGAGGGGATATTTGTGAGGGGAAAAAGGGATGAAAATTGGGGTTTTGAGGGGACAAAAAGGGCAAATGGAGGCCTTTTTGAGCATTTTCCTCCATGAAACAGCAGGGATTTTTAATGGAAAAAGAAATGAAGATATTTCAAAGGGAAAAAGACACATGGAGGATTCAAGAATGATATTCTTTCAAGGTAAATGTATTTCTTGAAGGCTCAAAAAACATTTTAGCCACCTGTTTTCTTGTCAAAAAATTCATAGGTGCCTAACAGAGTGCACCATACACTCTAATTTTTGTGTGATTTTCGTACAAATACCAGTCTCCTACCTTACAGTTTTTAGACAATTGTAAAATTCTTTTGATGTCTTCATTAATCCTTGGTGGCTCTGCTTTATTCAACAAACTCATGGCAGGTTTAATAAACAAATCATGTAAGTCCTTGTAGTTGTATTCACTACTGTTTTTTTAGAGTAGAGAAGTCTAGAATATCACTGAAAGAGGTTTACCTTCCACATCCATCTTATGTAATGAAATTGGGAAATTTTCTTCCTGAAAAATAGGAAGAGATGTAACAGATAGGATGAATATCTGAATACTCCTTCCTCAGGTAATTTAATCAACTGATAATGCATATTATCAGCAATGAATTTGGAAAAGTTGAAAACTAGTTTTGGAGGTTGTCTTGGAGACAAGGTAGAGAGGAAACCTAGAATGGAGGCATCTGTAAACTCATCATTAGCATAGCCTAGAATGAATGAAAGCATGGAAATGATTTTTTTAGAGCCCTCAGGGAAATCAAAAGTATCATAAGTTGGATTTACCTTAGGAAAGTTAACATGATTATGCATGAAGTTTTGAAGGATCATAAACTTCCTAGGGAAATCCAAGTCTAAATACATCTGAGTCAAATCTTCAATGGATAATGATACTACTCATGGATCGTGGCTCAGTTGGAGCATATCATTGATGGCTTCAGCAGTTATGTAAAACATGACCTCATTATCTTTGTTTTCCATACATCTTTGGTTAGGGTTATAGTGTAACTGACATAACCTAATGAAATCTTGAGATTTAAGGGTGATGGGAATCACATATTTAGGAAAGTTGGAGTCCCATATAGGTATATCATTTTCCACTTTCTTCACAAATTTCTCATGACACTAGCTATGTACTTCAAGTAGATAGAATTCTAAGTTAGCATCAACAATTCTATAGTCTCAATCAATCAAGGGACTATTCTCTTAAGTGGTGAGAGGTGGCTGCAAAGGTCTAACTACTTCACTGGAATCTGTAGTTAGGGTAGGAGTAGGTTTATCGATTTTTGAAGGTTTAGGGTTTGGAAGCTTGTTGGATGCAAGCTTCTGAGGTTTGGGGCCTCCAGTCCTAGAAGTGACTCAATTTTTTGTCATTTTGAATAAAACTGAGCAAGATTACACTGTTTTCTTAGTTTCTTTTGGGAAACAAAAGGCCAATTAAGTTGCTTTTAGGAAAAATTCAGAATCTGGGCGAGGGTATTAGGATGAAAACACAGATTTACAATGTGTAGAGGACTGGAAAAAATATTTCAATGGATTTTCCTGTAATTAAAATTTATTTTAACCGTAGAAATAGCTTTTGGATTGTCAAAAGTTCTTTAAACCTGAATTAGGCGGAAGTGGAAAATTCTGAGAAAATTTTGACAGGGTTCCCCCTGTTTCTTCGAGGTTTGAATATTTTCAGTCTAGGAAATTTATATTTCACAAAGTAACTGGTTTGAATTTTCTTAAATTTGTGAAATGACGGCTTGAAATTCAAGGAAATACCTTTTTAGTGGTATTATGGCAGTCGAGGAGGCTTTCAGATTGTACCAGTCTTCAAACTAGTCACAGCTATTTCGTAGAAAGCATAGGGAATCTTTGGTAGTGAATTTCAGAGGGAAATTGGCTTCAAATGGGAAATTTGGTCAGTAGAGGCTCAACAATGGTGTCTGTGAGTGATTTCTCAGAGGGTGAAGGTGAAAAGGTATGAAAACAATGAAAAACTAAGGTTAAAACCTTAGGTTTTATTGATATGTAGGACATTAATTATAGGTCAAAATCAAATGGCGGGAGTGGTTTTGGCATTGAAGGCAAAACCATTAGTGTTTATCACATTGCTCCTAAGTGGTAAGTAGTTTTTTCCTTTTTGAATGCGATCTAGTAGAATTTGGACATGTAGCAGATGGTGGTTTCATGAAACAACTTTTATCGCATTATTTTTCATAAACTTTGTCCGATAAATTTTTTTATGCGATATTGAATATGCGTCGTCCGATTTGATCGCACGATGAAAACAGTTGAGATTTCTTGGGAAGT
Source organism: Pinus albicaulis (assembly GCA_034641835.2). Taxonomy (NCBI): domain Eukaryota; kingdom Viridiplantae; phylum Streptophyta; class Pinopsida; order Pinales; family Pinaceae; genus Pinus; species Pinus albicaulis. The sequence continues at coordinate 297,635,482 of CM076579.1, read as the reverse complement.
TGCGGGGTAAGGAAAGGTGGGACTCGAGTTAAATGTCAGTCATTGATTCGATAAGTATGATCAATGGTTGAGTTTTAATGCGATGAGGAGTGGTGGGGCAAGGGAATGTTCTATCGCATTAGATTTGGACCATAGGATCAAAGCGAGCATTGGTGATCGGGCGGCTGGGGATGAATCATGAAAATTTTGGGTTTAATTCAATGGATTAATAGGTTTACGTATATATAAACTAGGTTTATATATAAGGTAAAAATGCATGGGGCGGGTTAATGGAGATTTTAACCAAGTTTTGATACTTATATGAAACAAGAGGTTTCATATATCATAAAGGGGAAAAGGCTTAAGGAAAAATAAGCTTGGGCTTTTAACCTTGGGTTAAGGGTAATCAGGAAAGGGAATAATGATGTAAGTATTTTTTCTGCACTGTTTTAAATACACAAAATGTAAATAAAATGTGCCTTTTGTATTATTTTAACTTTATTATATAGTTTTAGACTGCGGAGGGGTCTAATAACCATAGGGGAAAGGGGTATATTTTTATAGGTAGTTTTATGTCAAAGGGGTAATTTTGGGATGTTATTTCAACATGTGATTAATATCTTTGACACAAAAGCATATGATAAGGGGGTTTATTGAGATATAAAATAAAAAGAAGTTATATTAATAGGACTAGGATATTTGATAGGGAGTTAATAAAATAGGTTAAGTGTTAATATGAAAAGGGACAATGAATACTCAAAATTTCATAAATAAAACTAAGGAAAGTGAAAATTAGAGTAAAGCTTCATTTTCATAATTCATTCACTTTTACTTGGTATATCATGTTTTTTGAGGGTTTTATGCTTTGTAACATGGGGAAGTTATTTAAATGGGCCTTTGTGTAACATTTAAGCAAGAAAAGAGTTCTTATTTATGCAAAAAAATGGTGATGAGTGCATGGAGGGGTAAATGATGAAAATTTTCGGGATTAATATAGAAACTTAACATTTTCAACTAGTCAGTCCTTGAGCCTTGGGTCCAGTCCCAACAAAAGTCAAGGAAATGCCTTGAGCCTCTTTGCTTGATAGTCTAGAATATCAAATTGCTACGGGGAGGGGAAATTAGTTAATTATAGCCTAGTGAAAGATATTTACAATGATGTTTCTCACCTTCCTCTACCTACCTAGTCATATCTTCTAACATTTTTTCCTTCTATTTTAATCAGGTGCATTTGAACTAGCAACCTAACAACTTCTTCTTCTTTTTTTGAAAATAGTAAACTATGTAATTCTACACTTATTGCATCCAAGAATCCATATTAAACTATTGGATTCTTTTATTCTCTACCTAACTATTGAATTGTCATGATTAAACTTTATGACAATTCTTTATTCACTATCTACAACAAGTAAAATTGAAACATGACAAGTTAAGATTAAATTGTTCAACTCATCATGGATTATGGAATTTATTGACATTCTGCCATAATCAACTACAAAAAGTAAAAGTAGTGGCATTTAGACTTGCACACTTTCATGTTTTATTCATATTTTTTCTTTTGTGGTATTTTATTTTTCTAAGTCCTTTGATTTTTCTTTTAGGACCTTTACCCTCTTTTTGATTTTTGATTTTTTTTATTTTTTTATAAAATATGGGAAAATAACTTGCAGAAAGCAAAGTTTGTACATATTTACAATACTACCATCAGTCAAGTCAAAATTATGAATCCTATATTTATAGGTTACTAATAGGTCCCACTAATGATCTATCATCAGTGTGGATGGGAGTCTATAGTCGCACCTGTAGGCTTGCTTCCATGAGTCTGAGGCTTAGAGAAAAGGAAAGCTATGAATGTCATATATCTATTTATTTATTCCCTTAAATCATGTTTCAACAATACACAATATACATATAATGAAAATTTCATTAGAAGAAGGGATATTATAGAGAGGTTATCCCTATGAATGGGAATCCACTTTAGTCATCCTCATTCATGCCAACAACCTGTATAAAATGCATTAGCAGATCTATTAGATCATACAGTCAAACATATACCCATCATGGTCATAACATGCTCACATCAGCTACTACATCATCACATCATGACATAAATCTTTCATCAAGGGTTATATTCACATGATAGGGGCATATGATAGGTATGACATCGCACTTCAAAGATCATGAACACACTATCACTTCTATCAAGTCAAACCATCAAGTTATGGAATTCAAATTTACCATATCCCACATTCACTAATCACATCAAAACATAACCATGGTTAATGAAGGATCTAGAATTTCAATTTCATATTCATACTCCTATCATCATGGTTACCATGCTTATCATGATCAATAAGATGATCATAGGTCATTCAATAAAACTTTACCAAAACAAAAAGAGTGTCAACCCTTTTTCCATACTTACATCATGATCCTCACAAGCATTATCAATACCATTGTATATAAAAATAAATGAGGTAACCTTCTATATGAGATCCATCATGTCTTATGCATGTCAAGTGTTGAGAGTATCATTTACTAGAGTAAAGGTGCTAGCCTTCTTCACGGGATTAGGATATCCAAAAACAATAGATGTTAGCCAAACAAAAATTTATACCACTATATCAAAGATCAACATTAAGTAGTCTCATAGAATTTAAGAAGTTAATCATGCAATATACTTGCTCAACATCAAGTGCACAATTTCATCATAAGAACCATGGATCCAAATTACTTTCATATGCATAAATGAACTATTTGAGAATGAGATATTCTCAACATACCTTAGGGCTTATCTTTCCATTCAATATTACACCTGAAACATAACATTGACACAATATACCATGCATACCTTGTATTATTCTCTAGCTATATTTCTTGCATCTAAAATGATCCTCAAGAAGTATCCTCTTATTATATCTCATCAAGGAGGTTAGACACATCCAAATTCCCAAATATACATGCATCAAGTACCGATAAAAAAAATAATCACAATAATCAGATCCATAAGTCTAAACAAAAGTAAATACAAAAAGAAACATCATAATTTAATAAATAATTATCTTCAATGAGAGGTGATCCTCTCCCTCTTGAACCAACCTTCAAGATCCATCATTATCCATAGTTCCACATAAAAAAAATTCCTTCAATCAACCAACCAAGCCTACTAGGGACTATCCCATCAAGGACTTCATCAAATATTTCACAAGAGCATCTTCATATTGATCATTCAAGGTTTCATACCTTTTCCATAAACCATGGATTCTCTCAAACCCTAACCTCATTGTATCCATCAAACCCTAATGCACAAATTTCCTAAGGTTTTCTTCAAACCCTAGATTTATTTTAAGTAGCCTTCTTCCTCTTCTTACTTCCATCAACAATGTCATCATAGGGGTGATCCCCATGAATTTTCTTCATCCTATCTCTTTCCATGTCAATTTTTTATAGGGCTATATTATTTTTTTATTTGATAGTTTCATTTATTCATTAATACATTCAGTTCACCCATAACTTCATAACATTATTTAGCAACATATTCAACTATGTATTAAGAAAAATATCATCGTCGTCAACAATGCATCAGAACATAAAGGAATAATAAAATAAAAGCATGTGCACATAGAGACACCAAGATTGGTCGAAGACCAAAGAAAAAATCACTATGAGGATTATTCTTCTTATATTTTCATCAAATTGTTCAAAAAAAGAGATTATAATGATCCATATCATCATTTATGCAACTAACTATAAAAAAAACTACAACATACCTTAAATGAAACCAACAATGTATATACACAAAACCCTGATTCAGAGGATTGTAATATGTTGTCACTATCTACGGTCAATTATCAAACACTGCGGTCACTGATCAAAATCTTCAGAAGACTAAAATTTCATCTTTTAGTCCCCATTCGCATGGAGGAGGAGAAATATGTGTGACTATAGTTTCCCATTCTCTCCCTTAATCCTAGAAAGTGTGTAGTTGGGTTCGAAACTAGAATGCATAAACCCTAATCTCTCAGTTCCATGCACAAAGTATTATCCATTTGACTAGAAGGTGCCAATCACACCCATGAGCCTATGTGGGAGTGACTATGGTTGAAATCTTCTTGTTATGTGCCAGCGACTGGGTCCCAAAACCCTAAATCATATATGTGAGCTTCATACCTATAATTTCACCTTAGAGCGAACCCGGACCTCCCGCAGATGAGCCTCAGACCTATGCGAGCCAAAAAAAGATAAAAGTGTCTCATCATTATGTCCAAATGAGGTAGAGGTCACTTGTATTTATAGCCTTCCAATAGCTCCACTTTTCTTTAGGGCATACCTAGTACAATATTCACATATATGTGGGGCTGACCTAATCCAATGTACATGAGTGGGTTCATAAATTCAAAAACCAACTTCTACTTGTCCAAATGAGGTGATATTTAGGTCAATTTTGGTCTTCCCTAAAAAGAAGAATCCAATGAAATCATCATCTCTATCACATGATCTATCCAATGTGGAATTTGACACTATTTGAAAAAATTAATAGTCCCAACATGAAGGTATTCCTCCTTGATCTCTCTTGTCAAAATTTGAATTAAAGGCCAACATCAATTCCTTAATCTCTCCCTGTCTGGTTTCTACATTCATCCTGCAGATATTCTTATACACCATGTTATTTATTTATGAAAAAATAGATGTTATGTCTTCAATATCCTTTTCCCTCAACTCCAAATAAGACATAGTATTCATAAAATCAATAATCCTTTTTTCCAACCATGCAATTTGTTGTGACTTGTCTTTATTGGAGTAAATAATCATTTCTAGATATATTACCATTATTTTCTCCTCTCCCATGAACAACATATGATCACATATTTCATTTATCTATTGTACAATATTATTCCAAATGATTTCGCTTGCATGGATAAGAGACATGCTACCTTTTTTTTCTTTTCATCCTTTAATTTCATCACAGGTTGTTTGATCCTTTTTTTGGACTTGTGATGCATTTTCTCTAGCCATGGTCAACTATATCTCCTTAAGTTTCAATTTTTCTTTAGTATCGTCCATAGTTTTATGTATTTTCCTCAACTCATCCTCTTAAACATTTAATCCATCCATCACCCTAGTGATTTTACTAGTAGGGTCTTCAGAGTCTGGTTGCACTACAATTGTGCAAACATGTGCATCTATCTTCCGTTGTGGTCCTGCATTGAGTTCCTTCAAAGTTTCCACCTCATTATTCCTCTCCAATAATTCATGAGCTATAATTTCTTTCTCATTTTTAATCTGAGCTACTTCTGGATCCAAGGCATGTTCAGTAGCAGGACATTTCAATGTTCTTCTTAACACTTGGATCTCATATTCTACACCTTGTATTAGTATTTGGAAATCTATTTTTTCCTCTAGATTCACCCCCAAATTGATGATTAACTTCTTAAATTATTCATTTGAGTGTGTAGAGCTTAGGATTTATCCTTTTATAATTTAAATTGACCAGTTACTTTCCCCTGCAAGGAATCTCATTTTCTTGTGCTAATTTATCTTATCATGCTAAGGAATATCTTTTGTATTCACTAATAAGCTAATTGTCTTGAAATCAGCTCTAGAAGTAATTAACTGTGAAACAAGGTGTGTAAATGAGAGTTTCAACTGACTCCTCTCCAAATCCATGGCTAAAAGAAGTCTATTCTGATAACCAAGAACAAGATATACCTGCAACTGGGTAGCAACATTAGTCTTGATTTTCTGGTTCCTTTCCTTAATATTTTCATATGAATCTTTAAAAACTTTTAAAGATACATGTTCTTCTTCTCGAGGAATGGGGGATGAGGGTGAAAATTTAGCTCCTCCTATTTGTAATTGAAATCCAATTTTAGTGGAAGGATTTTCCCTGAAATATTCAACTTTTTTCCTCCTTTCTACACCTTCTTCCTCTTGCTGATTTGAGAAATTTCTCCTTCTAGATACACAACATCTAGAGATCTTTTCAACCCCTTTTCAGAAGGAAGAGGAGTTTTGATTTCCATATTTCTTGAATTTTGAACTGCACCTCCATTTTCCAATTTCTCCCATTCAGGATTTGGTTCATGCACATAAGGAACATAAGAATTTTCGATTCACCTCTTGGAAATGATCTCATGAGGATCATAAGAACACTTCTCTCCCAGCTGGAATTTATACCCTGTAACAGTTTTTATACCTCCTCAACTTCTTTCCTGTTATTGACAATGAAAGGCCCAAAATTCCTGGGCAACTTAAAAAAATATCCTTTCTTGGCTAGGACAATGCACTTGATCAACATTTATGCTTTGCCTAATGAATTCCACTGAAAATAACCTCATAGGCATAAAAATTCGTAGCCTATATGGAGGAACATCTGCACCATATAATTTTAACTCTGTGTAATCATCAAATGGAAACCAATGTCCAACCTTTAAATATCTACTCATTTGCAACACATACTGTAATTTTGGAAAAATTCTAGGAGGGGCAACATTGTTGAAAATTCTGTAAAAAATTGACATGAAGGAAGAAAGTAAATAGGAGAAACCTTCGTTATTTGGTTGGACTATAACAACATTAGTCAAATTCAAAATTGTTTGCTTATTTTTATTGAGCTATGAAACATTCAATCCTAGGTCCATGAATTTCTCAACATGTAAATATAAAAAGAGATATACCAACAAACAGGGAAATATGAAACAACTAGTCATTAGGAGCTCAAATTTTAGCTCAAAAATAAAAGTCCTTAGATTTTCTTGAAAACTAAATTACCATGTAGTGCTCGTCGTCCTAATTCTCATGAATTTCATTTCATGAAAAATGGTCTCTGTATGCTCTCGAAAACACAATTTTTTCGCTTTTCTAAACAAGAAAATTTTGTGATAGGGATGCTGACTAGGCATCCGTACAGTCCAATCAACAAAATGTATATTCCAAGGAATATTCCTTGGAATATTCTAAGAATATTTCCCCAGGTGGGCCACTCAGCAGATTCCAAGTGGTAGTTTCTTACTGGCTGAGAATTCGGTTATGTGTCAAATTTTGGTTGGTGTTGGGTTGGACAAATGAGGTCACGACACATGGAAATACAAGAAGCCGCCACGTGACCTCATGGCTGTTGGTAAAAATTTTATAGTGGAGGCATCAGGGTTCGACCCTATGACCTCCCCACTGCCAGCTCCAGGCTTTACCACCTCTGCTACACATTGGTTCTTAACTACTATGGGAGTCGCCATATATTTATGTTTAAACTTAGTTCATAGCGGGGTAAGGTGGGGGCCGACCCCCAATCCATAGAACCTCAACACATGATTTTCGGTGAAGCTCCAAACCATAGCACGAAGGTTTAACCTTAAGCCATGGATTATTTAACCTAATACATACTTAATTATGCGCTTAATACCATTTTAAATTCGAATTAAGATAATTTTGGGATGAGCGCCTTAACTATGCTTAATTAGCGCGTTAACTCCCACTTAAATTTAATCACGGATTATCTTGGTGGACCCCCCAAATTCAGGATAGATTCTAGTTTAGTTGTTATTTGCGAGATTTAGTGGATTGTTTCTAGGTGAAACTGGCAGAAGTCATAACTAAGGCAGTTATCGACCAAATTAGTCTCAAAGAGAGGCTAGATTACCATTTTTGGGTCTTATGGACTCATTGGTGCAATTTTCCAAAGCAATGGAGTACTTCTAGTTGATATTTTCCAGCTTGAAGTTTAAGGATGCTTAGGGCCACCAGAGGGTTAGGCCATATCTGCTTCACCTCGAGACCAATTGAAGAGAAAGAAGAGGTTAGATAGCCATTCTTGGCCATTATGAGTTCGTTGGAGTAGGTTTAAGGAGAAAAAGAGGATTGTAAATAGGTAAATTTTACAATTTGAGCATAATATAGAGGCCCAAGCCATGAAAGCTAGACCAGGGAGATGTAGTCCTAGATGGGTGAACTCCTTCATCAAATACCTATTTTAATGTTATGTATGGTGATGTTTAGTACTTTATTTTTTGTTGTTCATCTCTTGTTTTTTATGTTAAATTTATCACTAAATTGACATGAAAAACACTCATGGGACTTGTTAATTTGCAAGAAAACCTGAACCCTTAAGAACACACAGGACATTTGTTTATAAAATCTGAAAGGGAATTAGCTGAGCATTAATAACATACTCCATTCAAAACATTTTTGGTATCAAAGATACAGGTTTATTGTTAGCTTGTGTTTCTTCGTGCAAGTGGTGTGTTTTGAAGCTCAAGTGAGGAGAAAATATTTGGGAAAGGAGAGCAATTCTCTACCACCAGTTCTCCCTCAAAGTTCCAACTTGAGGCTTTAACAAAAGTATGTTTCAAGGAGGAGAGTCTACCAAGATGTTGGAAGATGTAAAAGCTTTGGCAAAAAGGATTTTATAGACATGGTAGATATGGTGAAGGTCTATTATGAAGAGAGGCACACCAATCTATATGGTGAAAGCTCTACACCACCTCCAAGTATAGAATGTTCTTCAAAGGAAGAAGGAGATAAGAATGGTGTCAAGCCACCATCCTCTCTACAAACTCCATGTTTTTCCACAACTTTCGTGCAATATGCATGGGTAGAAATTCCTTCAAAAAGAGATGATGGACAAGTATGTACCTTTTTCCCACATGATGAGGAGGATGAGGTTAAATCGGTACCTAAGTTTGGGGACCTGAAGGAAGAAAACCAAAGATTCGAAGTGGATAACTCCAAGATAAAAAGGGAGTTTAAAAGTGTCTTTGTTCCCGAAACAAAAGATGGAAATATTGGTAAGAAATTGCATACTTCTTCTTTTCATAAAAGTGTTAAAGATAGTTCTTTTTCAGCTTTTGAGAAGTATGGCAATGGAATTGGGTCCAAGATCTTGTACAAGATGGGTTACAAGGGAGGATGTCTTGGTGTGAACCAACAAGGCATCAAGAACCCAATTGAAGCTAAAGAGAGACCTAAGTATGAAGGCTTGGGTTATGTTGTAGCAGAAGAATGGTCTTCTAATGACATTTATTGTGTATCATGTACCTTTTGTCATAAAAGAGAACATGAAGAGGCAAGGTGTTGGACTTTGCATCTGGAAAAAGTACCTGCTTGGTTCTTCAAATACAGGAAACAATTGAAGGTATATCCAAAGAGAGATGGGGAATATGAAGAAGATCATAAATCAATTTCTTCTCACCATGAAAGTCCTACTTGCCATGCAAGTTATTTATGTAAGAAGAGAAATCCAAAGAACAAGAAAAAGAGGTATAATCATCCTATTGTATCAAATTTTTTTCAAGATGAGAAGTAAAATGAAAATTTGAAAAACTTATTGAAGAATGTAACTCCATGTACTTTTTTCCCTTCATCTAACCAGAATGTAGATAAGTGTGAAAAGAAGGAAACAATTCTTGAAAGGATGTACATGGTTATTGGAAAGAAACTCGAGAAGGGAAAAGCTAATCCAAAGTCAGAGGAATGTGAGCCAAGAGGAGCTCAAAGAAATTTTTGCACTCATTTCAAAATTAGTGGACATTGGGTTACAAAATTTTGGAAATTGCATCCGCATCATCATCCTGGTAAGGGAAAGGAAGTTGTGCATGTACATGAAGAGGAATAAACCATGGAAAAATTGGCACAAGAAGTAGCCATACCTGATGCAGCCTTATAAAAATAGGAAAAACAAATAGAGGGTTCACTTACCTTGTTGGGTTAGAAGTGGGCGGACTATTTTTCTAATTGAAGTTGTAAGTTTTATTTAACACTAGTTGCATGTCCCATAGTTGGACTATTGTAAAAGGTGATATGTATAAATAAATACCTTCAAATGCAACAATTTTTTTTTAGAGCATTTTCATGCTACTTTTGGCTTGATAGTCCACATGTTTATGGACTTTGTGAATATACAAATTGACATTTAAAAATTGTCTACTAGTTGTATCATATTCACATATACAAGTATTCGTGTTGAAACGTGTATGAATGAATCCTGTTTATAAGATTACTTAAATATAACTATCTATTGCAGGCAAAGCCAAAAATCATGAAATTTTTGCAGCAAAGTACTTATATGTACAAGCTCAGTTTGAAGACGCCAAAGAAATTTGATTTGTGTCTGATCTCTAGGAAGGCGTCAAGTTTGTCTTCAAGATATAAGCTTCGAGATGAAGTGTTATTTGGAGCCATATAAAGATGAGTCTTAAGAGAATATTCATATTCCACTTGCTGGCTTGAGGAGTCATGACCCAGGTTCAAAGTTATAGGTAAACCAACAAAACCTCCAACGAATGATTTGCAAACCAAATTCTCACCTGAAGTAGTATGGGGGGGTGTTGGAACCAGGTTTCTGCACCCTAAGGGAGACGTTGTTGAGTGGTTCTCAGCAAAAACCCACAACAAACTTGTAAATATGTGTGCAAATATGCTGCACAAATATCAACAGAGACCACAGAATTTCTATCACTTTGTTGTAGATAAATATATAGAAGTCAATCCAAGTCACAACATATCAAAGACTTAAATAGAGCTATTATGTATCAACAATTAATCATAAGTTATCCACATATCTTGTGCAATAGCTTATGACATAACACAGATATAGTATCATAGATTTAGGGTTTGCTTTAGCACAGACAACATATCAGAACCAAATATCACTCTTACTTAAAAAAGGTTAGAATTCATGCATTATTATATCGAATAGCCCTATGCATTTATAAGTAAGAAAACAGATAGTGTGATTTCATCAAAGCATACAACAAGCATAAATAGCCATTACACACATAAGACAAAGCTTCTCCAGAAATGTTCCTTCTATTAATCTTTTAGATCTATCAATGCATCAAATTTTCCTTCAAAACCCTTACAAAAGCCCTACTATCCCTTCCATGCGCACCAACAGAGTCCACACAAAGCCAGGACTAGGTCTCCGCGCACACAGCCAACAAGAGCCTTTTACCCAACCCAAAACCCAACAACCCTTATAGACGCACATATTATCCAAATATCAATATCTCATAACCTAATCGAACTACCTAGCTTAGAAAAAATGCTACCTATTTATAATATGCCTAGTGCACAGATACTATGGTCTCAAACCATGGTTTGAGACCCATAGTTTACATTTAAGATTAAAAATTCCTAAAATTAGGGAAAAGGCCCTTTGACTACCCCTGCGCAGAACGCACATACAAACATACACAAAAACAAGCATTGAAGCTTGTGCCTCAAGGTACCATGCTCCAACAGGTCCCCTACACAAACATGTGACTCGTCCTGAGTCATTGAGGCATTGTGGATGTATCATTGGTCTTGTCTCGAAGCATCTTGACAGAAGTTTGGAGAGGGAGCACTAACTCCAAGCTTTGCACTGATGCACCCTACGCCTGCTGAAGCATTTTTCTATTGTGGGCCCTTATGCATCCATCTCCACACTACATTCTGTCTACTGGATGATATTTAGCATTTTTTTTAGCTTCTGTGAAAGGTTTAGTTCTTCCTCTAACCATGGTTGCATTCTTTATTTGAGCACTTTTTCTTTCTAGCTCAAACCTACAATTTCAATTTGGATTTTGTGTGATATTCCAATTTCTCCATCAGATTATTGGAATATTAGAGCTCTTACTTTTTATAATTAATTAAGTAAATAAGAGGGTGGAGGGACCCATAAACCCCATAGATGAATAAAATCCACTTTTGATGTGTGTATGTGGGTAATTTAGAAGTAGATCAGCATTATGGAGTAGTGGAGCAGCTTATTAATGAAGGAAGAGTGGAGATCATGGATCATTAATGAGAAGATCATGGAGATAATGGAGGATTCAAAGTAATATCATGGAGAAATAAAACTAATATCATAGAGGAATAATGATGAAGTGATGGAGGAAGTGGTGCATTAAATGCACACATGATGGAGAGAGTGGAAACTAAATGTAGAGATCATGGAGATCATGGAGAGACAACGCAGTCTTGATGGAGGCTAGTGGCCACATGTGTAGCGCATTTATGAGGTGGGCCATGTTTAGGGGAGGCTCACCAATCATAAAAGTAATATGAAGGAAGCCATAGAACTCAGATTTTAGAATTGGATTTTAGATCCGGATTCATCATTTGAAATTTCTAAGCATGCTTCAGCTATTTAGCTAAGTCTGCAGTGTTGTTTAGCACACGGGTATTTCCGAGCATAAATCCCACCCTTACCCACAAGGGACTTCAAGTGCCTACTCTGAGAAGGTTTCTTTGAGAAGCCATTCATCATTAGGCATTGGTGCCACATTCAACCCCTCTATATAACACATTCAGTCTAAGGAATTATGCATTCCTTCTTGAGGGGTTGAGAGGAGGAGGTTGTTTCTAGCATTTCAGCTAGGAAACCGATGGAGGGTTCATCCTTTCAACTTGAGCTTCAATATCAGTCTTCCAGGAGTAGCATATTTAAATCCAGCACCAGTTCATCAGTTTATAACTCCATGCGGCAACAATTCCCCAGGAATTGTGTAGTCTGGTCTTGTAGATCTATTAAAGGAAGGAAGTTTCCAGTATTTCAACTAGAAACCCTATGAGGGATCATCCCCTCACCTTGTTGAGATTATTTCCATCATTATTGAGCTGAAATATAGCATCTAGCATCAGGCTATAGCTTCTTCCTCCTAGAAAATGCATTTATTTCCAACTGTTGTGTATTCAACAGCTAGTGGAGGAGGAAGAAGGAGCTAGATCTCAAGCTTCTAGCTTGGAGATCTGGAGGAGGGATCAAACCTTCCTGTATTGAGCTGATTGTATCATATTGTAGCCATATTTATCTTCAATTCATGCAGCATATTTTCATACCCAATAACTATATAGTGCAAGCCATAGGAGGGTGGTTTTCCAAGATTGTTAGATCTGGAAATCCTTTCTTGGTTATTTTGGGTTTTCATCAGAGAGCCTGGATCTGAAATTTCGGCATCATATGAGCTCTGGAACAACCAGATCTACGCATTCCCTTTAAGCTAATAGCTATATTTCCATCATTTTCTGAAGGTACAATGCATTATGGCCTCTAGTAGTTATGTAATGCCTTTGACAAGAGGACTTCAGGGTCACTCTAGCCTTCTTGTTTGGCTTGATTGTTTCTATTTTTTAGCACTGTTGTACATTGTAATCCACCTCCATATTAATAAAATGGCTAAGTTATTCTATCTATTTCTATGGTGTTTATATCTTATGTGTACATTTTTGTAGCTTCCACTTATTGTGTTTCCATATTCCTGTCTTCCTCATTTTGGGATATTACAGTTTTATCAAAGCATGATCTTTGGCTCAGCTTGTGGGCACTACATATTATGACATCAGAAGAAGAAGAAGAAGGAAGAGATGTATAATGGCATAGGGATTAAGTTTTTCCACAATTCTCTTTAGAATTATGCATAATCTCTCCAAGTAGGTCAAACAAATGAGAAGGGATAGGAAAAAATAAACCTCAAGAAGGTTTTAGAATGAGGAAGGTCCAAGAAATTCCTATCAGTAGTAGAAGAAACCGCCAATGCAAAGAGCTCCACAATATTCTACTATGTCCACTTTCTTTGAAGAGGAATGTGAATGGCATGGAAATGGAGGAAAATTGGAGCATGAGACTCTAAGTAGTTATCTTTCAGAGTAAAAATCTAAAATAAGAGCATTCAAGGAGAATCTAACTCTCCAACAGTTTTTCTAGATCAAAGAAGAATGAAGATCTCGCAGTAGCAATAGAAGAAAGAGGTGCATACAGAATAGATTCTTCTTGCCTACATTTGATGGGTCATCCACAAGCACAACAAAGGCTTGGAGGAAGAAGTTAGATGCATTATTCCTGCTACATCCAGTAGCGGAAAGAGAGGTTGTTGAGATTGCAACACTGCACCTTGAGGGTGAAACAAAGGACTGGTGGTTCAGTCATTTGAAAAATGCAAGAGTGACTGCTTATGCAGACTTCACTGAAAGGTTAGTAAATAAGTTTGATAGAAGAAAACTAGAGACACTTTCCGTAGAGAAACTTGCCCACATTGTTGAGAAAGTACATGACGAGACAAAGGAAGATGTCATCATTATCATTCTGGAAAGGGAGCAACTACCACAACCACCAGCTGCAGAAGTACTTGCATCAGGAGAAGGAGCACTTGCATATTTGCAAGATGGTGTTGAGCTCTTGACATTGGGAGTCCCATGCTTGATTCAGGAGATGCATGAGTAGGAGGAGGAAGATACCAATGCTGGTACAGTAGAAGATGAGTGACCATCACCATTACCAGTAGTTGGAGAAGCCATTGCACCAGTTGGAGGAACTCTTGCAGTTGATCAAGATTTTCCTAAGTATCATCTTATCCAAGGTTTGAAAACGTTTCCATCCCAGATTATTTCAGTACCTCAACTTTAGATTTGTGGGGACATGCCATCAAGGAAATTGCATAACCAAGGATTAGAGCACCTTGCTAATTTGGAGAAGAAAACTATCACTACACATAGGACCTTTGATTTTTTCAAGGAGGATATGTATAGCCATCCCAGTTTTTCATTGTTGAGCTACACATAACACTTTGTGTTGAAGTGTGGGTTCTCGAAGGAAGGGATGTGCATAGTCCTAATATTTACAATGTTGAGCTTTGAGTTCAGCATTGTGTATGGCCATGAAACAACATATGCACCATCATGTGGATCAGCAACGCTGTCACTAAGTAGCAGTGATGAGATGGGGGCCCAATTATTCTTGGAGAATTCTGAGGACATATTCACTCATGAAGCACTATAGGGAAAGATGATAGATGGTAGACATCTTGTGATGGATAACATTTTCCATTATCAGGATGGAGTTTCTTGGTGAGAATCTCACTGCTCAAGGAGGAATTTCTACCTATAGCATATATAGAATCTCGTGGATTCTATTGGGCCATCGATGAGAGGATCTCATGGGGAGACCTTAAGGAGGTTTCACTTCAACATATCATGGAGTGCAAAGCTTATCAGATGGTATTCTACCTTGGGTAGATACCAAGTGGGAGCATGTTATCATTTATCACCCATAGTAGGATGGATGGATGAGGATGATGAGCAAGAGGTTAACAACCCACTTGTAGATCTATGATACATGTCAGCAAGAAGCATGGCTGCACTGGTTGCTTTTGGGTGAGTATAGTTACTACCCAACATCTCACATTTGTATGATTTATGCCTTGCATAACACTGGTGTGATGCAGCAATAGGAGGCATGGTTGCGATGGTTATTGTTGAGAGAGTTTGGCCATCACATGAAATATCCTATGTCAATGGATTTGTCTTTGTTTGGGACGTTGTATGGCACTCACATGAGGTGGCAGCATGGAGCTTGGTTGTGTTCACCTGATATGACAATCTACATGTCAATTAGTATGTTGTTGCTCCATGATTTGCATTATGATGATGTGAGGTGGAAGCAAGAATCCTTGTTGCTTTGGTTACTCTTGGGAGAGTATGGGTTGACATTCTTCCATACCTTGCATGATGATGATGGAAGATGGAAACATGAGGTCTTACTGTATTGGCTTCTGTTGGGAGAGTATGGCCACCATACTTGGTATGATGATGAGGTGGTGTGGCAGCAAGAGGCTTTGTTGTGGTGGCTTCTCTTGAGAGTGTATGGCTACTACACTTGGTATGATGATGGTGTGATGTGGTAGCAAGAGGAATTATTGCAGTGGCTACTATTAGGAGAGTATGGTTTGACATTTTACATGTCCATCCATATGTCTCTACTTATTATTTTGCATAGTGCTGATATGATGCTTGGAGCAAGCAAGGCCAATAGGGCCAATGATGAGAGCATGGAGAGATGAAATCTACTCTGTGTAGCATGGGTTGGAAAGATATTTCATGAGTTGGGACTTTTCACATTGGGAAGAAACCACTTCACTTCATATATCTCATGCATATAAGAGAACCTGGAACAATAGATGATTGCCACTTGGAGACTCATTGATAAGGAGAAGAATCTAAATTTACAGTTGGAAGCAATTCTAGACATTCTAGAGAGGTAGTTATGGAGTTGGGCATTCATAACACATTGGAGAAGATGGGGAGACCTTCCATATGAGGATGCCATTTGGAGGGAGGTGGATTGTTGTAGCATCTACTTTTGCAATTGCTTGAGGACAAGCAACTTGGCAGGGAGGACTATAATATTCAAAATTTTCCATCATATTATTGGAATATTAGAGTTCTTAATTTTTCTAATTATTTAAGTAAATAAGAGGGTGGAGGGACCCCTAAACACCATAGATGAATAAAATCCACTTTTGATGTGTGTATGTGGGTAATTTAGAAGTAGATCATCATTATGGAGTAGTGGAGCAGCTTATTAATGAAGGAAGATTGGAGATCATGGATCATTAGTGAGAATATCATGGAGATAATAGAGGAGTCAAAGTAAGATCATGGAGTAATAAAAGTAAGATCATAGAGAAATAATGATGAAGTGGTGGAGGAAGTGTTTCATTAAATGCACACATGATGGAGAGAGTGGAAAATAAATGCAGAGATGATGGAGATCATGGAGAGATAGCACAGTCTTCATGGATGCTAGTGGCCACATGTGCAGCACAATTATGAGGTGGGCCAAGGCTAGGGGAGGCTAACAAAGCATAAAAGGAAGATGAAGCCATCCATAGAACTCATATTTTAGAATTGTATTTTAGATCTGGATTTTTCATTTGATAGTTTTGAGCACGCTTCAACTGTTTAGCTAAGTCTCCAGTGTTGTTTAGCACATGGGTGTTTTTAAGCGGATATTCCACCCTTACACATGGGGGACTTCAAGTGCCTACTCTGGGAAGGTTTCTTTGAGCAGCCATTCATCATCAAGTATTGGTGCCACATTCAACCCCGCTCTACAACACATTCAGTCGCAGGAATTACGCATTCCTGCTTGAGGGTTTGAGAGGAGGAGGTTGTTTCTAGCATTTCAGCTAGGAAACCGGTGGAGGGTTTATCCTTTCACCTTGTGCTTCAATATCATTCTTCCACAAGTATCATATTGATATCTTGCATCAGGCAATGAGTTTATACCTCTATGCAGCAGCAGTTTCCCCAGAAATTGCACAGTACAGTCATGTAGATATATTGGAGGAAGGGAGTTTCTAGTATTTCAATTGGAAATCCTATGAGGGATCATCCCCTCACCTTATTGAGCTTATTTTTATCATTCTTAAGATGAATTGAAGCATCTAGCATCAAGATATAGCTTCAGCCTCCTAGACAAGGCAGTTATTTCCAGTTATTGTGTATTCAACAGTTGTAACTATTGAGGATGAAGAAGGAGCTAGATCTCAAGCTTTGAGCTTAGATCTGGAGGAGGGATCAACCCATCCTGTATTGAGATGATTTTATCATATTACAACCATATTTATCTTCAGTTCATGTAGCAGATCTTCATACCCAGCAACTATATAGTGCAAGCCCTAAGGGGGTGATTTTCCAATATTGTTAGATATGGAAATCCTTTCTGGGTTATTTTGGGTTTTCATCAAAGAGCCTAGATTTGAAATTCCAGCATCATCTAAGCTTTATAATAGCCAGATACGCATTCCCTTTTAGCTAGTAGTAATATTTCCATCATTTATAGAATTTACAATGCAATATGGCCTCTAGCAATTACATAGTGCCTTTGATGAGAGGACTTCAGGGTCACTCTAGCCTTCTTGTTTGGCTTGAGTGTTTCTATTTTTTAGCACTGTTGTACATTATAATCCACCTCCATATTAATAAAATGGCTCAATTATTATGTCTATTTGTATGGTGTTTATATCTTATGTGTAAATTTCTGTAGCTTCTAGTTATTGTGTTTCTATATTCCTGTCTTTCCCATTCTAGGATATTACAGTCTGTGACATTCTTGTAGACGAGCAAGTCTCTGTTGAACCAACAATGTGGGCAGGACTCTATGCATCTCTTCAAACCGCTACTATTTTGTGATAAGTGTGTCACACAACTGCTTCACAACTAGATCATTCTGGATAGATTCCCAAATATCCATGGCCTCGGCCAGATATTGGTCACACTGGGTGACTGTGACGACAATACTTTGTTGGGCATGTTTCACCTCTCCAACTATCTTGGTGTGGAATTTTGGCGATGTATCTAGCTGAAGCTTTGTCTGAAGGTCCCTAATTTTTTGTTCATACTCGTCTCGAAGGGTGTGAGCTTCCATGTGTACAACCTGGATGGCAGCAGTTAGTCCGTCTAACTTCTCTGAAGGTGCAGCAGTGGCCATGACTGCTGGAATATCCTGACATAATAGATTGATCTTAGCTTCTAGTGCAGCATGATAAGCTTCTCCTGTATGATAGGCCCCCTCTTCCTAACGTTGCTACTCATGTGCTTGTGCATCTTGTTTATGTGTGTCCTGGTTCTCTGTATGCACGGTTGCTTCATGGTACTACAACTCATCAGCAATGACTGAATGGAGAAGATGAAGCTTTCCTGAATGCAACACAATAATATTAATATGCACATCACTTATACCAGTGAATTGGGTTTGTTGGCTCGCATCCATTTGAAATGTTGGTAAGGGGATATGGATAAATCACCCCTCCCCGGATGATGTCAGGGATACGTTTAAAGGTTGTGTGCTACCAACAAGCACACTAGTCTGGCTCGCTCCAATCACGCTCGCCTGCGTCTAGCTCGCTTGCATTTTCAACTCTTGGAGGCCAACCTAGACAACCCCCAATGTAGATTTATACTAGACCTCCACGTCTGGCTAGCGATCCTCCTGTGCAATAGTGCTTGTATTTGCGATCTCATTAAGATCATCCTTTGTCAGTGTTAAGACCTCCTATCGTGTTTGTTTGGAACCATTATGCTTTTTCATTGGCCCAACCTTGGGTTGTGCACCATGATTTGGGCCTTTGGAGGTGGTTACTTCAGTTTCTTTGGGCGAAGAGCCATTATTTTTTGTCACTGTGGTGGTATCAATAGTTTCTCTTGTAGTGGTTTGTGTAGGCTCTTTGTCACCAAGTTTTTCTGTCACCATCTGTGGTATCACTTCACAAGATTTTCTGTGGATTTTCTTGTTGGGGTGCGTGATTGTGTTGTTGGATTCAACCACGCTGACAGCCAGTCTTCTGTGACCCTAATTAAATAATCATTCATCACCAAATAAGGCTATTTTTACCAAACACCCTCCACAGCGTCCTTCATGCAGATGTGGATGTTGTGGAATGTAGCCTTGAAGTTAGCTACGATTTTATATTGCTTGTACAGAGTGGGAGAGAGTTGTGGCTTTGATTGTACTGCCTAGTATAGACTTCCATGACATAATACCCAAAATATTTTGTTCTCCTTTGCTCGTACTTCGTCCGAGGAGTTCCATAGGGTTGCGTAGCGTGTAGCTTCGCACATGGGTTCGACATGTTTTGGAAACTAGGTATCTTCAGGAGTCTTCCACCCAATCAGTGAAATTAACAATAAGAGCCAAGCATAGTGAAAATGCTTGCCCTCCTCCTACACTTCGCACACATTTTCGAGAAATAATTTACATAAGTATCCGCACTAGTTATAGATGGATCCTTTTTTGCATATCCCTACGAGCACAATCACGTGTGTGTTTACTTCCTTTGGCCGACACTTTCACGTCAGTTTGAAATCCAAGAGGATCATGCCAAAATGTACTACCATTTTGTTAATTTCTTCTACCACAAATCCCTAGGATTTGTGCGTAACATCATATTTCTTCTTGATTTTGTTTACCAACACTTTCTCCTATGCTTTCCCTCTAAAATTGGCCATAGGTTTGGCCCCCTTGTTTGCTAACCCAGTAATATTGTGAATTAGGTCCACATTAATTGGGATGCACTCTCTCAACCAAAGCGCATCATCATGCACTAATTCCAACAACTACCTGACGCAGATATCATTAATGTGGCTACACCCAAAATGAGGGATCTGCAAAAGATTGAGGAGGCTTGCATTGTATTTACCTAGAATTTCTTTCTCCAGCTCAAAGGCACCAACCCCCCTGCATATGGAACTAGATCGAGGTATAGCTTTGGCATGAGATCTAGAAATTTCTCCACATCTACCTTATCCCAGTTATCGAATCATAGCTGAGGGATTTTGGCCAACATGTCCCCCTCCATTGGGACGTTCTCTAAGATCAACGCAACTTAGATGCCTACACACACCTTATCCAAGTATTTTTTCACTTTCACGATAGGTTTGTGTGGCACAATGTATCCAAGAAGCCGCACAAATGTTGCTACTTCTACGACATCGTCATCCCCTTCTTCGATAGTTTCTGGGAGTTTATACATGGGGTTTTTCATATTCTCTCTGAAAGAATGGCAAGGCCTAGGGTCTTCTCTCTCAGGGACTTGCATGTCCCAGAAGTGTGTCACATAGTTGTTTTAGATGGTGCAGGGGTCTCTACCACAGGTACCTCCTACGTGGTAAGGTATTCACCACGTATGGTGGCAGTGTTTCTGCTATAAATCATGTACCCTAAACCCACTTGACTCAAAGATTCCTCAAACACAAGGTCCAATCCGAATATAGATGCAGAAAAATAAAAGAAAAATAAATAGCTTAGAGTATAAAAATCAAATAGAATTCAAAGGGAACTATTGCGACCCCCTGATTCATATTTATACTTGTGGCGCATCTGCAATGGCTCCTGAGGCATTAACGAGGTTTCATTAATGACAAAATGGTCCCAAATCTAGAAAAATCCCTTCATTAAATGCATCTTGGGCACTCCTAAAAATGGTAATAATTTTTTCTTATCTAGTTTTACTCTTCTAACGACTAGTTTTTGACACCTCTGCACACCAGTCAATCCACTGGCGCAGATACCGTGTGCTTGCCACACATTTCTGTGCATGTAATCCATAGGTAAGTATTACCATTGACAGATCATCACCCCCAACAAAGGCTTATGGACCAGGTACTTCAAAGCATATTACATGGTATCCATCATATCCCTGAGTAACAGAAAACTTCTCTGACAGTCATCATCCCAATGGAATGTCACAATTCTATGGATAAATCTGTTCATACGCTCAGTTATCAATGCTTACTGGGGAATGTGATTTCTATAGTATGCCACAAGACTCAGCATCAAGCGAATTTTCCTGAAGTTCGAGGGGATAGAGGGTCCTGCGAGCACGCGCAGGTCTTGAACTTCTACTAGTGCCAAGTGTCGACAAGACATAGTCTCCCTGATTGGTGCCTTAATGATCAAAGCTTCACCCATGATATCAATCCCTCTTTCAAATATAAATTTAATAAGGAAACTATCTATCAGTGTAGACCAGTTGCTAGTGTCTCTGCATAGCTCTGTTTCCAAGAACCATTCAGTTGGCACCTTTCCCAGGGTATGAATAAACATGTGAACCCATTCAAGCCTTGGTTTGACACCCCATACCTGATTCCATCTTGCTAGATGGTTGCGCGGATCCTCCTTGCCAGAGTATAAGTCTTCTTCTTTAATTATTGGTTGTTCAAATCTTAGACGCATCATCTGCATTCTTTTCTCCCAATATCCCATATTCTCCTTATGTGTTAACCACCATCTCGCTAGAGTACCACGCAAGCCAATATCTAAAGCCTGGAACCCTTGTGCTGCCAGCACAGTCCTTTCCAATTCTTTGAGAAACACGTCTACATCAGTTGAGCCATCATAATGTGGGAACTTTCTTACCAAATATGTTATATAACGTATATATCTAGTCACCTGATTACAGTGCAGCTCAAATACCTCATGCAATCAGTTCTACCAATTATCAATTTCCTCATCAGAGTCTGAAAAAAAAAAAAAAATTCCTTCTCCCACTTAAGATCTCCATCCGTTGTTGGGTTGATTCAATCCTGTTCGCGCAAGTTCAGCTTATAGATTTGGTTAATACCATCCCTAACATGCACAGGCTCTGTATATCGGTGTCCTTTAGTAGGGTCTAGAGGGATGATAACTCAAACTCCATTATTCTTAGAATCCATCCTTATTTTATTCAAGTCTATGACACCATCCATGTCAATAGCCCAATCAAATCCCAGCATCACAGGGTAGGGATCTGTATCATCCACGATCTCTATCACTTCATAATTTGCTTTCACATTGATGCCCTCAATATTGATTATGACTTGAGACAACTTCCCAAGAGGAATTATCCTTTGTTTATTGGCCATGCGCAGTCGGATTGTGCACCATTCTAGCTTGGTTTCACCCATGCGCTGCCATGTATGTTTTGGTAGAACATTAGCATCTGACCCCAGATCAAGAATTACCTGGTCCATCTCATAATATCCTATCTACACAGTCAGGCGCATCTCTCTACCTGTTCTTTTCTTGTTTTTTTAGATTTTATTGACAGTGCGCTATTATACCATTGGTGGTCCCTTCACTGCGTAATTATCTATCAGAGCCTCTAATTTTTCTATTTCCTTCTTGTCGCACAGTAATTTCATACATTATTATAGGAAGGGCTTAATATCTTCATCTCCTTCAGTGCCTCGCAATGTTCTACTTGATTTTGATACACCATCCTTGGTGAATTATTTTCGTGCCTCACTAAAATTTTCTTTTGCAAACTACAGATCAACTCATGTTTTATGTTCTACTACCTTATGGATATAGATGCCTATAGCTGATTTCCTTCCCTTATCTTCATTGATAGCTATGTTTCTCCTTGTTACTACATTCACACTTGGATCCTCCCCGCGGGGTTCAACATGCACCATTTATATATTTTGTGTTAGGGCTTGCCTCTTCCTTTCCTGCATCTTCACAATCAAGATATGGTAATCTGCAAGCATATGATCAAGTTTCCTACAATGATTGTAAGACTGGCACGTAGGATTCATACAATCTCTCATATAATAGGAAATAGCTCTACAATTATAACAAATGACTTGTCCTCTTCCTCGACCAGATGATCCAACCCCCTCGGCCTCTTCCTTTGCTCGGAGATCCTTCATGCCCAAAAGGGGATGCTGGTAAGAAGGACTTAACCTACACCCTGTATATTTCAGATTTATCCATCATCATCTCATATGTGTGACATTGTTGCTCGTTATGCCCTAATGGAAAACAGAAACTGGAAAATAATTTCTCTAGGTCAGGCTAATACTTCCCAATCCTTGGACAAGAATATGTGTCATACAATCTAGCAACTTGACAAATTGTACACCAGAAAAAGCTCTTTAAGGGACTGGGACCTCTAGCATTCAAATAATTAGTGAAAATAGGACACTGATCCTTATGGTGCCCAGAATATTCACGTTCTATACACTATATCTCTGTGTATGCTTCCCTTCCCTTATCGTTATGCATGCTTTGAATTTCCAAGAGCATGGCTTCCAGTTGATTCTGTATCTATTGGGTCCCAAGCACAACAAGTGTTGGTGCAGCTTCTATCTTCATTGCAGCCTCTACAGCCTCAGCTAATGTGGAAATATTTTGTTGTCCTAACGGTTGCCACATATGGGGGAGAAACATACCAATGAACCATTCTTTATGCTAAGCATCGTCAACGATGAATCCTCCATCCTTTATGACATGCTTCAACCATTGATCTGCTTTCCATACTAACTCATTAACCTCCTGGTGGATATCTTTAATCTCAATTACCGTCTGTGAGTATGATTTAGGCTTTTTGAACTGCTCTTTTAAGGTTGTCTTTATCTGTTGCAAGGTAGCATTACGGTTATTATGAACATACCTTATATACCAATCCAATGCTCTATCCTGGAAGGCAATACCAAGCTACTTTATCTTGATATAATACTGTGAACTTGTTGCTACTGCCACACAGCCTTAGTCACAAACCAGAAGTGTTTCGTGTCCTCATTCCCTATACCCTTCAAATTAGGCAACTTCATTGACATGGCCATTGCTACTTGTAGGGAGGGGAGGAGATGGACTACACGGTGGGGTAGGTGGTCTCTGGTGCGATGATAGAAGTGGAGTGGATGGGGTAGGAAACAAACTTAAGGGTATCTAGTGGGAAAAGGTTTCATCGTTCGATTCACTTGAGCTAGCAGTTTCCGGTTCAGGCTCACTATCATATCTAAGCTTCAGAGGGATATAATGGATTTCTTATGAATCTCCACAGTAGATTTTCCCACTTCACATAGCTGAACCCTTCTAATGCATTCAAGAAGTGTGTTCACATAGACAACCCTTTTCAAAAAATAGAATCTTCAGCGACAATTTCAATGAGCACAGAAACTTACCTCTAGGGCCTTTGAAAAACCTCTTCTCTGCTTCAGAATAATACACAAACTAATCAATAGAAAATTCAGTTACAAAGCTGCAAAAGAGCTAGTCAATCAAATGATCCATTAGGGGAATTTTGAGGTCTAAAATGGGCCTCCTAAGGAAATTATAAAATAATAGTGGAAATAATAAAATAATATTTGATTACATCATCAAATTTTGTAGGGAAAAAAGAAAAAACTACTTTTTCAACTCATATTTTCAACTTATCTCCCAAAGTTTTTACTCAAATTTTGAGTGGAAATACTCATTGGATGCAAAATTTAATTCCTCATCCAAGGAGTACCCATCTTGCATACTTTTGACAGATCCTACTACACGAAAAATGAGAAATACAAGAAAAACGTGATTGCAATCATGCTTTTTCATGTATTTCTCATTTTTCGTGTAGCATGGCCCATCAAAAGTATGAAACATGGGTACTCCTTGGATGAGGAATTAAATTTTTCATCCAACGAGTGCTCCCGCTCAAAATTTGAATAAAAATTTTTGGAGATAAGTTGAAAATACGAGTTGAAAAATTAGTTTTATTATTTTATTATTTTTTAATATTTTTTCCCTTTTTCTTAAAAATGGTGAATCAACCCCCATGGTTGACATCATCATATTGAATCCTATTGATTCTTATAAATTTTATTTTGGTTTTACATTTTTCTTAGGAGGCCCATTCTAGACCTCAAAATTCCCCTAATGCTACCACACGAGTAATATTATTATCAAATTTCTCTACTTTTTGGATCAATTCATATGTTCACTCAGTAACTGGGTCGTCTCTTATACAGTGATGAAATTTGGTTAAGCGCGATAGCCACTCATGAAGCTCATATGCAAGGGAACTAAATAAAATATCATGCACTTCTGTATAGATATATTTTCCAATCCATTGTTCAACACATATCTTATTTCTCTTATTCTTCTAAAGTGCAAACTTTGGGATATTTCTATCCAGCCAATCTTGTAATTTGTTTCTCAAGGGCTAGCACAACATCAAATCTCCCTCAAAATGACGATCCTAGTCCCGGCAATGGAACCATTTGTTGGCTTGAGGAGTCCTGACCCAGGTTCAGAGTTATAGGTAAACCAATAAACCCTCCAACTGTTGGCCCTTTCGGTAGTGATATCGTTGCGAAGACCAAAGTCTCACCTGAATCAATATGGGGGGGTGCTGGAACCAAGTTTCCACACCCTGAGGGAGACGTTAATGAGTGGTCCTCAGAAAAAACCATAGAAAACTTGTACATATACGTACACAGAGACTACACAAATATTAACAGATACCACAGAATTGCTATCACTTTGGCGCAGAAAAACAAACAGAAGTCGATCCAAGTCACAACATATCAAAGAATTAAACATAGCTATTATGTATCAACAATTACTCATAAGCTATCCACAGATCTTGCATAGTATATTATGATATAACACATAGATAGTATCACATAAATAGGGTTTTCTTCAGCGTAGACAATAGATCAGAACTAGATCTCGCTCTTACTTAACAAAGCGATAGCGATATCAACTAGCCCTGCACATCCATAAGTAACCAAATGGATAGTGAAATTTCATCAAAGCGTCCAGTAAGCATAAATAACCATTAGACACATAACAGAGAGCTACACCAATTTTTTTCCTTCTATTAAACCTTTAGATATGTAATGCATCAGCTTTTCCTTCAAAACCCTTACAAAACCCTTATTATCCCTTCTACGGACATAGCCAGTAGATTCTGCACAAAGCTAGGACTAGGTCTATGTGCGCACAACCAGCAGGAGCCTTTTACCCAACCCAAAACCCAACAACCCTTACAAACACATATATTATCTGAATATCAATATCTCATAGCTTAATCGAACTACCTAGCTTAGACAAAATTATACCTATTTATAATATGCCTAGCACATAGATACTATTGATCCAGGTGGATATTGGTGGCCACCCACCTATTCCATTTGGACCTGCACCATCAACTCTTTTAGTTCTTCACTTCCAGCAGCTTACTATTTTTAGCAGGTTTTCAGGTCCTACACTCTCGGAGCCGTTTTGGGGCCTTGATGATCTAGGTGGATACTGGTGGCTACCCACCTATTCCATTTGAACCCCTCCATCAGTTATTTCTATTTTTAAGTTGTAGCACAACTTACTATTTTTAGCATTTTTTCGAGTCTTGAACTTCCAGAGTCGTTTTGGGGCCCTAAACGATGTTTTTTGGAAACACTGGGAGAAACATGGGATCTTCGAGCAATGTTGCTCACACCAAAAGTTGTACTCCTTTGATTGATCTTTCTAATGAGCTATTGAGTGCATAAAATGGAGATTTTATGCCAAAGTTACATCTCCAGGAAGTTGAAACACCAATTTCCCCAAACAGGGCCCACAATTTTGGCACTTCATCTCCTAGGGTTAGGTTTTTTGGACGTTTCGGGTTTTACATTGTTTCTCAACAATAAATAGGCCTTCGAGCCTCATTGTAACATAGTGGAGAGGCCTGTAGCCATCACATCTCTTCTCAGGGATATGCTACCAATGCCCTCGCCCACTCATTTCCATTATTCTTGTAAGCATGTTTCAGTCATTTGTTTTATAACACAGTTCAGAGCGTTGTAGCCGCCACATCTCTTCTCAGAGATAAGCCTACCAGCACCCTATCTATTCATTTACATTATATCTATAAGCATATTTCAGTAATTTTTTATCAATAAAAGGAAGCATTATTTCTGCTGCATCTCTATGTTTATGGTTATATGTGTATTCTGTTGCATTCCTACAAAAATCTGGATCAGTGGTATCAAAGCAGTCTGCTCTTTCTATGTTTTTCTTTGCATGTCCCCAACACGGATAGGGTATAAGGAGGGGCTTGACCTGGTTGAACCACTGCAATATCAGCCACGAAAACCCCGATGACCCCCCATGGTGGAAGGAAAGAAAGACGAGGGAGCAGGAGATCCTATCAAAATTTTGCTCGAGGAGGCCCTCGAGAAAAAGAGGAACGCGATGATGGATAACTTTGCCTAGATCCTTGAATGGTAGCCCACCGACGACACACCTAAATCCAACATGTCCACCATCAGGTTCGTGACATCCTGGACAAATACAATACCAAGTTCAGCAAAATTTTCCACCCCATGGAAGAACTTAACGCCATGGGGACCACCGTTTCCTAAGGAGGGAGGAATGATCCAGGTGGATATCGGTGGCCACCCACCTATTCCATTTGGACCCGCACCATCAACTCTTTTAGTTCTTCACTTCCAGTAGCTTACTATTTTTAGTATTTTTTTGAGTCCTACACTCCTGGAGCCGTTTTGGGGCCTTGATGATCCAGGTGGATATTTGTGGCCACCCACCTATTCCATTTGAACCCCTACCATCAGTTCTTTATGTTTTTAAGTTGTAGCACAACTTACTATTTTTAGTAGTTTTTCGGGTCCTAAACTTCCGAAGCTGGTTTGAGGCCCTAAATGACGTCTTTTGGAAAAATTGGGAGCAACATCGATATTAGTCCACGGACCAATGTTGCTCACACCAAAATTTGTACTCAGTTAGATCTTTCTAATGAGCTATTTGTTGGAAATACTGAAAGGGGGGGTGAATAAGTATTCCTTTCAATTAGAGCATTATTCAATCTTCAATTATTATCAGTGTTTGTACAATGATAGCAGCAAACAAGAGGAACAAAAATGCACACATTTTTTAAGGTGGAAACCCACTCCGGGACAAAAACCACCTAATTATTTTCTAATAATTCTTTAATATTCAACTCCAATTGAAAATAAAGCTCCAACTTCCTAGAATCTAGAAAAGAATTCTTATCTATCTCCCACTGGATGGAAACTCCAATGCCCGAGATTCTTCAAAGTCAACTGAATAGATGCCCCAACACCCAATGAGCTACAACTCACCCTAGCACCACCCTACCACCCTATAGAAGAATAAAATAAGAATGGACTCCTGTACCAGGGAAAATGGTCCACTTTACAATGATATAGAATGATGTAGAAGAATAGCATATACTAGACCATAACCCCAACTTTGACACAACCACCTAATGATGATTCTAGACCTCCCAACACTACCTCTTCAACCCTTGGCAGATAGACACTAGTACAAATTTACAATAATGTATTTACAATGACTTAGTACAATTATACCTTTACAATGATTGTATGTAGTGCTGCCCACATGAAGACTTCATAGCATGAACTTCTTGCTGTTGTTATGCACCTTGGTTGATGCTCTTTTCATGCTACCCTTTGCTGCACCTTTCTTTGCTTTTCTTCCCTAGAAATTCTGGTCCTTTGCAACCCTTGACAACACATGATCTACCTTTTTCTTTGCATTCTGGGAGCTCGATATTGAATCTGGTGTATCTCTGTTATTTCAGATCCTCAATATATAATTTTTAGTCCTGTAGTATTCATGTGAGTCATATTTCCAATGCCATAGGTCTGACCCAATTTGGATTCTTCAAGAAAGCGTTATACCCGATCTCTCACAATGCCCTAATTATGGACTATTTCAGTAGAGCGCACTTGTACGGTGTGCCACGTGTCATTGTTTCTTCATTTGGCTCAAAAATTGATAGAGAGAAAATTACAGACTATGCACTATCTACCACATTTTACAGAATTTCAATCCAATACTTAGAGAGAGAGTTATGATGATTTTACCAAGGTCACTTCTTTGAAATGAATTTCAGGAGCCTGCAAAAACCCTGACTTCCACAGATAATATCTCCAACAATATTGTGCACCGTGATCTAAAATTTTTACAGCATCTTCCTCAGTATTTCTGCTTCACGTCATAAAAATTTCAGCTTCTGAACCATCGTAGAAAAAAAGTTAGAGTGAAAATTCCATGATGACCTATTTCAGATGGCGAAATCCCTTACCTAAGGAGGAAATGAAGATCACAATTTATATAAATGCTTAAGTTGAGAGGGGATTCAACAAGTGAATGTGGGATGGATTTTAGGAGCTTAAAAAATATTAATTATGACTTTTCAATGACCCATGCCCCAACCCCATGGGGTTTTAGCCCACTAACTGGGGGTACAAACTTCAAACATGAATATCTCTCAAACCGTGAAGAATTACATGGTGTGCCATATATCAATGAAAACATCTCAACAAGTAGAAACCATCAAAATAATTATTAACCTAGAATATATTCATTTGGTAGGTCAAAATTCTCATGCAATATTGGGTTAGCCCCTGGTGCTGCTTGGGTTGACATCAATGACAACCGCTGATCAACAATCTCCCCCTTTGGCATTGATGGAAACACAAGTACTCCCCCTACGATCATGACACCTCTTCCTACAACATTCTCTCCCCCGTTAACATCAATGGAAAAGGTTAACTCCCCCCTAAAACAAAACCATCCTGCGGACCTGTACACACTTCCACTCCCCATGACACACAACTGTCCTGCAGACCTGTAATCTACTTCCACTCCCCCTTTATATTCTGAAAAATGAAAATCTAATGAGAGCTTGGGAGAATCCCAAGCTTCTGGCGAAGATATTCCAACGTTGGTGAATATTTAATATGTGATTATTTTGGTGCTGCTTGGAATCTTGCTACTTTTCCAACTGCTTGCATAACATCTATTCGGGAGGCTATTACATATAGAAGACTACTAATCATAGATCTGTACAACCTTTGATCCACATCCTTAGATGAGTCGTCTATGCTCAATTTGCAACCTGTTACCATTAGAGTAAGGATGGGTTTGCAATCTTCCATTTTAAATTTTTTGAGAATTTCCTTGATGTACTTGGCTTGACATATAAATATTCCTTTCTCTTGCTGAGATATTTGAAGCCCTAAGAAGTATGTCAACTCACGAAGTAAAGACATCTTGAAATCAATTTGCACCTTTGTAGAAAACTTCTGACTTAGTCGATCATCATTGCTACCAATTATTGTATCATCCTCTTTAGCTATTAGACATGCTTTAGTTGCTTCATCTGGAACATATATGTTGTTTGGAGCTCAACTTGATGTAGCCACAATTTCACCATACACGTCTTTCCTGATTTCACACTTCATGGAGTTGAATAGTATTGTGTGTCCTTGATCACACATTTGTCCAACACTGAGCAGATTGTGATTCATGTTTTTAACCAATAGAACATTCTTGGCTATAGCATCTTTTCTTCCAAGAGCGATAGTACCTGATCCTATAACATTTGAAGATCCATCATTTCTAAAGGACACGGTTCCATCCTTCTTCTCTTTCAGAGATACAAATTTATTCCTATTTCCAGTCATATGCGTTGAGAAACCGCTATCAACATATTACACATCTTTGTTCTTTTTAGCCTTGAAAGTGAGAGCACAATTATCATTCTTCTTCTTCTTCCATGTTCGTTTGTTCTGTGGCTTCGAAGATTCTTTTGGAGGATTTTCAATTCTACAGTCTTTGGCTATGTGTCCATAGTTCTGACATTTGTAAAATTCAATATTATTTCTTAAATGTTCAAATCTATTAATGTTTCGCTAAGCCTAGGGAGGTTCATATTTGACAAATCTCCTGGAATTGTATTCGTTCCTAGGGTACGTGTGACATTCTACAGCTTTATGACCAAATTTTCCACATGAATAACAGTAGCCATAAAAAATATGTTGGTACCTGGATGGAAATTTTCATCGAGGAATTGTCTTCCAAGGTTTTTCTTGCGAATCTTGTCCAATGAAGTCTACATGCATGTTAGATCTCATAGTTTCATTGTATTTTGTTGTAGAAGGTCTTGCTTCTTATTCTTTGTAACCGATGCCAGTTTTGTCGTTGTAATATCGTTGATTGCTGATGAGTCCTTCCAATGCCCTTGAGTTGTTGGCATAGTTTTGGATAGTTTTCCCTTTCTTCACTTCCTCACGCAGCGAGACTACTTTGGCTTCTAATTCTTCCCTTTCTTGGTTGCTTTCTTCCAACTTCTTTTGAAGTGACTCTTCAATTCACTTGTGTTCTTCAACTTCAATTTCGAGACCTTGAACTTGTTCTTCAAGAGTATTGGAACGGATCTTCTCTGCCTTGAGATCTTTTATAAGCTTGATTGCTTCCTCATAAAATTCTTCTATGGTCCATCCTTCTTCTTCGTTGTTTGATACCTCTTGTTTATTTTTCTTGGCCATAAAAATTACTCTCTCATTGGCTTCTTCTTCACTGTCATTGTCTTCATCGGATGATGAGATATCTTCTTTAGAGAGAAAGTTCCTTTTGGCTCCTTGCTTGTTGAATTTCTTAAAGCCTTTCTTTCCTTTTGAGTTTCCATTACTTATGTTTGGACATTTTGCTACAAAACTCCCAACCTCATTACAGCTGAAACATATAAATGGAAGTTTACCATTGAATTTTCCCTTACCAATTTTTAGTTTTCTTGTGAAGTAAGCATATTCTTCATCTGAAAGACCTTCTTCATCATCTACCTTTTCTTCACACTTACGGGTGCATGTCTTTTCAATTGAAGGTTGTTTATCCTTATTGGTTTTGTTATATTCAACGAATGCAGTTTCTAGATGCGAAGTACCCTCTTCTTCATCAAGTCTCATTTCATATGCTATGAGAACTCCATGTAATTCCTCTTTGCTGAGTTTGTCCAGATTTTCACTGTATTCTAAAACTAATACCTTTGGGTTGAATCTCCGTGGTAACATTATAAGAATCTTCTGTATAATAGTCTTCTTGTCAACTGGCTCTCCCAATCCTTCCAGAGTATTGGTTATTTCATCAACATATTGGAAGTATGCAGCAATGTTACAGTCTTCTTTGTTTCTGAGTTGTTCAAATTTTTCTCTATAGATTTGAAGCTTTGCTTCATTGACATTTGAGTCACCTACATATATATTTTCAAGCTTGTCCCATACATTTTTGGTAGTTTTACAACCCAACACCTTATGATAAGAAGATTCAATAAGTCCATTTATAATAATATTCTTTTCTTTTGCATCATTTACCAAATTCTTCTTACCTTGTTCATCTGTGGTTGATGTAAATCCATTTTGAATAGTGTCCCATACTTCGTAACCTTGCGCCAAGAGATAGACCTCCATTCTTCATTTCCAGAGTGCATAATTATTTTCATTGAATAGAGATACACCATTCTTGGTATGCTCCATGACCTCCTTACAGTTGTTAAACTACTATTGAAGGAACCAAGCTCCGATACCAATTGTTGGAAATTCTGGGAGGGGGAGGGAGGGTGAATCAGTATTCCTTTCAATTAGAGCATTAGTTAATCTTCAATTATTATCAGTGTTTGTACAATGATAGCAGCAAACAAGAGAAAAAAAATGCACACATTTTTTAAGGTGGAAACCCACTCCGGAACAAAAACCACCTAATGCTTTTCTAATAATTCTTTAATATTCAACTCCAATTGAAAATAAAGCTCCAACTTCCTAGAATCTAGAAAAGCATTCTTCTCCATCTCCCACTGGATGGACGCTCCAATGCCCGAGATTATTTAGAGTCAAGTGAACGGATGCCCCAACACCCAATGAGCTACAACTCACCCTAGCACCACCCTACCACCCTATAGAAGAATAAAATAAGAATGGACTCCCGTACCAGGGAAAATGGTCCACTTTACAATTATATAGAATGATGTAGAAGAAGAATATATACTAGACCATAACCCCAACTTTGACACAACCACATATTGATGATCCTAGACCTCCCAACACTGCCTCCTCAACCCTTGGTAGATAGACACTAGTACAATTTTAACAATAATGTATTTACAATGACTTAGTACAATGATACCTTTACAATGATTGTATGTAGTGCTGCCCACTTGAAGACTTCATAGGATGAAATTATTGCTGCTATTATGCACCTTGGTTGATGCTCTTTTCATGCTACCCTCTGATGCACCTTTCTTTTCTTTGCTGCCCTAGAAATTTTGGTCCTTTGCAACCCTTGACAACACATGATCTAGATTTTTCTTTTCCTTCTAGGAGCTCGATATTGAATCTGGTGTATCTCTGTTATTTCAGATCCCCAATATCTAATTTTTGGTCTGATAGTAGTCCTCTAAGTCATCTTTCCAATGCCACAGGTCTGACCCAATTTGGATTCTTCAACGGAGAGTTATACCCAATCTCTCACAATGCCCTAATTATGGACTATTTCAGTAGATCGCACTTGTATAGTGTGCCACGTGTCATTGTTTCTTCATTTGGTGCTGAAATTGATAGAGATAAAACTACATAATGTGCACTATCTATCAATTTTTACGGAATTTCAATCTGATACTCAAAGAGAGAGTTATGACGATTTTACCAACGTCACTTCTTTGAGATGAATTTCAAGAGCCTGCAAAAACCCTGACTTCCACAAATCATATCTCCAAAAATGTTGTGTACCTTGATCTAAAATTTTTACAATAGCTTCCTCGGGATTTCAGCTTCAGCTCATAAAAATTTCAGCTTTTGAGCCTTCGTAGAAACAAAGTTAGAGCGAAAATTCCACAATGACCTGTTTCAAATGGCGAAATCCCTTACCTGAGGAAATGAAGATCAAAATTTATATCAATGCTTAAGTTGACAGGGACTTCAACAAGTGAACGTGGGAGGGATTTTAGGAGCTTAAAAAATATTAATTATGAATTTTCAATGACCCATGCCCCAACCCCATGGGATTTTAGCCCACTAACTGGGGGTACAAAATTCAAACATGAATATCTCTCAAACCATGAAGAATTATATGGCATGCTATATATCAACAGAAACATCTTGACAAGTACAAACCATCAAAAGAATTATTGACCTAGAATATATTAATTTGGTAGGTCAAAATTCCCATGTGATATTGGGTTAGCCCCTGGTGTTGCTTGGGTTGACATCAATGACAACCATTGATCAACACTATTGAGCACGTCAAACGGAGATTGTATGCGAAAGTTACATCCCAGGGAAGTTGAAACACCAATTTACCCAAACGGGTCCCACAGTTTTGACACTTCATCTCCTAGGGTTAGGTTTTTTAGAAGTTTCAGGTTTTACATTGTTTATCAAAAATAAATAGGCCTTCGAGCCTCATTGTAACATAGTGGAGAGGCCAGTAGCCATCACATCTCTTCTCAAGGATATGCTACCAGTGCCCTTGCTTGCTCATTTCCATTATTTCTGTAAGCATGTTTTAGTCATTTGTTTTGTAACATAGATAAGAGGCCTATAGCTGCCACATCTCTTCTCAGAGATAAGCCTACCAGTGCCCAAGTTGTTCATTTACATTATGTCTGTAAGCATATTTCAGTAATTTGTTATTAATAAAAGGAAGCATTATTTCTATTGCATCTCTATGTTTATGGTTATATGTGTATTCTGTTTATGTTTATGGTTATATGTTTAAGATCAACCTCGCAAACCCTGATGACCCCCCATAGCGGAAGGAAAGAAAGACGAGGGAGCAGGAGATGCTACCAAAATATTTCTCAAGGAGGCCCTCGAGAAACAGAGGAACGCGATGATGTATAACTTTTCCCATATCCTTCAATGGCTACCCACCAACAACACATCTACATCCAGCACATCTGCCAACAAGTCTGCGACATCCTGGACAAATTCAATAACAAGTTCAGCGGAATTTTCCGCCCCATGGAGGACCTTAACGCAATGGGGACCATTGCTTCCTAAGGAGGGAAGAATGATCCAGGTGGATATCAGTGGCCACCCACCTATTCCATTTGGACTCACACCATCAACTCTTTCAGTTCTTCACTTCCAGTAGATTACTATTTTTAGAAGGTTTTTTGGTCCTACACTCCCAGAGCCATTTTGGGGCCTTGATGATCCAGGTGGATATTTGTGGCCACCCACCTATTCCATTTGAAGCCCCACCATAACTTTCTTCCATTTTTAAGTTGCAACACAACTTACTATTTTTAGCATTTTTTCGGGTCCTGAACTTCCATAGTCATTTTGAGGCCCTAAATGACTTTTTTTGAAAAATCGAGAGCAACATGGGTTCTTAGACTGATGTTTCTCACACTAAAAGTTTTACTCCTTGTAATGATATTTTTAACGAGCTATTGAGCGCGTCAAACAGAGATCGTATGCCAAAGTTACGTCCTCAGGAAGTTGAAACACCAATTTACCCAAATAGGGCCCACAGTTTTGACGGTTCATCTCCTAGGGTTAGGTTTTTCGGACGTTTCGGGTTTTACATTGTTTCTCAATAATAAATAGGCCTTCGATCCTCATTGTAACATAGTGGAGAGTCCTGTAGCCATCACATCTCTTCTCAGGGATACGCTACTAATGCCCTCACCTGCTCTTTTCCATTATTCTTGTAAGCATGTTTCAGTCATTTGTTTTGTAACAAAGTTCATAGGTCTGTAGCCGCCACATCTCTTATCATAGATAATTCTACCACTGCACTAGCTATTTATTTACATTATGTATGTAATCATGTTTTAGTAATTTTTTATTAATAAAATGAAGCAATATTTCCGCTGCATCTCTATGTTTATGGTTATATGTGTATTCTGTTGTGTTCCTGCAAAAATTCGGATTTGTGGTATTAGAGCAGCCTTCTCTTTCTCTATTTTTCTTTGCATGTCCCCAACGCGGTTAGGGTATAAGGAGTTCGGGCTCGATTTGGTTGAACCGTTGCAAGATCAGCCTCGCAGACCCCGACGACCCCCCATGGCAGAAGGAAAGAAAGATGAGGGTGCAGAAGATCCTATAAAAATATTTCTCGAGGAGGCCCTCGAGAAATAAAGGAATGAAATGATGGATAAATTTTCCAATATCTTTCAATGGCTACCCATCAATGGCACACCTACATCCAGCACGTTCGCCAATAGGTAAGCAACATCCTAGACAAATCTAATACCAAGTTCATCATAATTTTTTGCCCTAGGGAGGAACTTAATGAAATGGGGACCATTGTTGCCTAAGGAGGGAGGAATGATCTAGGTGGATATTGATGGCCACCCACCTATTCCATTTGGACCCACACCATCAACTCTTTCAGTTCTTCACTTCCAATAGCTTACTATTTTTAGTAGGTTTTCAAGTCCTACACTCCTGGAGCCGTTTTGGGGCCTTGACGATCTAGGTGGATATTGGTGGCCACCCACCTATTCCATTTGAACCCCCACCATCAGTTCTTTACATTTTCAATTGCATCACAACTTACTATTTTTAGCTGTTTTTAGGGTCCTAAACTTCTAGAGCCGTTTTGAGGCCCTAAACGAAGTTTTTTGGAAAAATTGGAAGCAACATGGGTTTTTGGATCAATGTTGCGCAGAGCAAAAAATTTTACTCCTTGAATAGATCTTTATAACGATCTATTGAGCACGTCAAACAAAGATTGTATGCGAAATTTACATCCCTAGGAATTTGAAACACCAATTTACCTAAACAAGACCCAAAGTTTTGGCGCTTCATCTCCTACGGTTAGGTTTTTTGGACGTTTCAGGTTTTACATTGTTTCTCAACAATAAATAGGCCTTTGAGCCTCATTGTAACATAGTGGAGAGGCATGTATCCATCATATCTCTTCTCATGGCCATGCTACCAGTTCCCTCGCCTGCTCATTTCCATTATTCTTGTAAGCATGTTTCAGTCATTTGTTTTGTAACACAATTCAGAGGCATGTAGCCACCAGATATCTTCTAAGACATAAGCCTACCAAAACCCTAGTTTTTCATTTACATTATGTTTGTAAGCATATTTCAATAATTTTTTATTAATAAAAGGAAGCATTATTTCCACTGCATCTCTGTCTTTAGGGTTATATGTGTATTTTGTTGCATTCCTCCAAAAATTCAGATCAACTATGGTCTCAAACCATGTTTTGAGACCCATAGTTTACATTTAAGCTTAAATATATCCCAAAATTGGGGAAAAATCCCTATAACTACCCCTACACAGCATGCACATACAAAAATACACAAAAACGAGAATTGAAGCTTGTGCCTTAAGGGACCCTGCTCCAATGCCACTCATCAGTGTTTGTTCTTCAACAATGATAAGAATTATGACTCAAATCTTAACATGACAATAGGTCTTCATGAGGAAGATAATTAAAGTCACTTCATTGGGGTTTGAAGGCAACCAATTGAAAATTTTAGATTGTAATTGAGTTTTTGAGATATTTATGAGTTCTGAATTCTTCAATCTGATAACTGAAAATGTTCTTTTGGAGGCCAAAATATTTCAGTTGGGAGGTATGACCAGGAGCTCAAATGTTAGCTCAAAAATTAAAGTTATCATATTGGCTCAGAACTTGAACGACCGCATAGTGTTTGTTGTCCTGATTCCGATGCATTTTGTTCCACGAAAAATGGTCATTGTATGCTTTTGGAAACATGATATGTTAACTTTTCTAAACAGGAAAATTTTATGATAGGAAATTTGACTAGGAATCCATACACTCTATTAAGAAAAATGTATATTCTAAGGAATATTCTTGGAATATTCCCCCAGTTGGGCCACTCAGCGGATGCCAAGCGGCAGCGTCTTAAACTGGCTGAGAATCTTGGTTACGTGTCAAATTTTGGTTGGTGTTGCATTTGACCAATGAGGTCATGACACTTGGCAATCCTGGAGACCACCACATTCTCTAATGGTCGTTGGTCAAAATTTTATGGTGGAGGCATCAGGATTCAACCCTGTGACCTCCCCACTTCCAGCGCCAAGCCTTACCACCTCTGTTATATGTTGGTTCTTAACTACAATGGGAGCTGACATATATTTATGTTTAAACTTTTTTCACAACGGGGTAAGGTGGGGGCTAGGCCCAAAGAGTGAGCCTATAGTTCATAGAACCTCAACACGTGACTGTCAATGAAGATCCATACCATAGCGTGGAGGTTTAACTTAAGCCACATATTATTTCACCTAATCCATACTTAACTATGCGCCTAATCCCAATTTAAATTCGGATTAATATAAGAACAATGTTAACGGATTAATTGTGCTTAATTAGTGCATTAACTCCCACTTAAATTTAATCATGAATTAACTTAGCAGACCCCCAAATTCAGCGAAGACTCTAGTTTAGTTTTAGTTTGCGAGATTTCGTGGAGTTTTTCTAGGTGAAACTGACATAAGTCATAAGTAAGGCAGTTTTCAAGCAAATCAGTCTCAGAAAGAACCTAGCTTACCATTTTTGGGTCTTTTGGACTTGTTGGGGTAGGTTTCAAAAGAAATGGAGCACTTTTGGATGGTATTTTTCTAGCTTGAAGTTTAAGGATGCCTAGGGCCACCAGAGGGTTGGACCATATCTGCCTCATCTGGAGACCAATTGAAGATAAAGAAGAGGTAGATAGCCATTCTTGGCCATTA
Source organism: Pinus albicaulis (assembly GCA_034641835.2). Taxonomy (NCBI): domain Eukaryota; kingdom Viridiplantae; phylum Streptophyta; class Pinopsida; order Pinales; family Pinaceae; genus Pinus; species Pinus albicaulis. Next base: position 297,596,956 of record CM076579.1, on the reverse strand, counting down.
TGATTTCATTGGATGAAGTTAAAGGAGAAAAAGAGTATTGTAAATAGGTCAATTTGACAATCTGAGCATAATATAGATGTAGAAATTGTTGGCAATATGATGCAGAGTGTTGTCCTTGATGGAAACCTACTTGATGTTGACTTTGATGGAACCTACTTGATGAAGTTGTCCTTGATGAGTTGTTAATGATGTAAATCTGATGTATCTATAGATCAGTTCAGAAGTAGCTCAGAAAGTGCCAGAATAATGTTGAAAAATGTATGTCACAAGGTATACGTGGTTTTGTTAGGATAATTCGCGTATGTATGTGGAAATGTACGTGACAAGTAGAGTATGCCCATTTGTGCTCTAAATTTAGGAAACCAGGGGACATTACCATCGTATTGACCCAAAGTATTGAGCGCTTGATTATCTATTTGATCCCGTCCAAGAATACCATTAGTGGTTGAGTGGTTTTGACTCATGGTATTGACAAAGGCTAAATCTATATGAGGAGAAGAAGATCATAGTGCAAGAGTGTGCATGTGTCTGGGTTTTAATGAATACTTCACTTTGAACTATATCTGCATGGAATGGGTAACAGGTTGCTCATAGATCTGAATTCATAATGCACCTATGAAGAAAATGATGAAGAGGGATCTCTAGATCTGAAATGTCTATGTATTTTCTAGATCTGTTTATGGAATGTTTAGATCTGTGATCTGGAGAATATTTGCTGAAGTAAAGGGTGATATCTGAGCTGTTTATCTGGTCTGAAGAATTGCGCTACCCTATAATGTTTGTAGATCTAGAGAAAGCGCGTATATACGCGGGTTGTCTTCAGCAAAAGTGCGTATGGAAGATGAATTCAACTCTGAAATGTGTGCAGATGTATACACAGGTTTGTCTTTATTAAAGTTCGTATATACGCAGGTTTAGTGAAGTAAAAGCGCGTATGGAATCTAGGTTTTTGCTAAAGTATGTGGAATGAAATGTTTGATCTATTTTGCTGCTATCTGTCAATGATGTATTCATACAGATCTGAGTTGTTTGAATAATGATTATGCTACTGAATAATTTGATGAAAGATCAAGTTTTTGGTTGTTGGTTGATGATTCAATGAAGGAAGAATGACTGTCTAAACAGTTCTGCATGATTGATAGATTGTCTGAACAAAAATTTGATTTCAGATCTGAACCTGAGTCTGATCTCATTCTGAAAAAAAAAGTGTTCTCAGAAGTATACGCAAGTTGCTACACATATAAGCGCATACGCACGCGACTTCAACGAAGAGAAGTAGCGTATGCACTCCATGTTATGCATAGAGGCATACGCAGGTTGGTAAGAAGGGAAGCACGTATACACGTGGTTTCAATAAACAGAAGTAGCATATGATATTTGATTAATGAATTTTTTGGGTTGAGTTTACATCTGCATATCTATTCTGAAGTCTGGGTTATCTCTGATATTCTGGCTACAGTGGTCTCACTATTCTCTTTGAAGTTCTGGGCAAAATATGTTTGTTGATTAATGAAGGGTTGTGTTGAAGCTGTTTGATCCAGTTTGAAAATTGATGAAACATGGTCTGCATTGGATCTGAGGGTTGAAGCCTTCAGTATGAAAGTGGAAGCTTTTTTCCAGTAGAGGCTGGTGATAATATCAGGGGGTAGTAGCTCCCTTCCAGGAGAGGCTGGTAAACAAGAGCAGGGGGTTGTAGCTCCCTTCCAGGAGAGGCTGGTAAACGAGAGAAGATTGTAGCCTTCTGCAAGTGGGTGCCTGCGTGCTAGTATGAGTCTGCTCCAGTACATGGTTATAATATGTTTTCTTTATAATAAATATTGAAGACTGAGATGATGGCAGCGGTGGTTTTCTCCCAACTTGGGTTTCCACCTTAAATTGTGGTGTTCATGTGTGTTGCTTATGTGTGATGGTTTATTCTGTTTTTACTGCACATGCTTACTGCTTAACATCTAATGAATAAATGATGCAATGATTTAAGAATCAAATACATAATAAGAGCTTTGAGAATACGCGATTTTCCTTAAGGATATCCACGTATATACGCTAGTTTTGTTCTGTAAATTAGCGTATGGGTTTTGAGAAAAGAAAAGTAAAAATTTTATCAGTTAGCTCTAAATACTGATTCACCCCCCCCACCCCCCTCTTAGTATTTCTCCCAACAATTGGTATTAGAGCAGGTCCTTCTGAAAAAGCTTAGCCACTAGAAGGAAGATCAAGCAAGATGAGCAATCAAGATGGAACAACATCTATCAAGCCTTCGCTCTTTAATGGAAGCAATTTAATCTTTTGGAAAATAAGGATGAGATCCTATCTTCAGTCTATGGGAGCAGATGTATGGGCCATTGTTGAACGAGGATATCAATATCCAGCTGCAGTACCAACAGATCTGACTGAAAAGAAGAATTATGAAACAAATGCAAAGGCAGTCAATGCTCTAACGGGAAGTCTAACTGAATCAGAATTTGTCAAAGCTATGTAGCTGAATACAACAAAGGAGATATGGGACAAAATCATTCTAAGTTATGAAGGTGATGCAAAGGTAAAAAGTGAAAAACTTCAAAATCTCAAAATTGAATATGAAAATTTAAAGATGCATAGTGATGAGAATATTGCCAGTTTCTTTTTATGTCTTGATGATGTTGTAAATCGTATGAGAAATCTGGGAGAAACAATACCCGAATCTACTTTGGTTGAGAAAATTTTAAGATCGCTAACAGCAAAATTTGAGTAAAAAGTTTCTGCTCTTGAAGAAAAACAGGATCTTCAAAATCTTACTGTGGTGCAACTTCATGGCATACTAATTGCATATGAAATGAGAAGAGGAGGACCATCTGAAGTCAGAGAGGTTGTCTTCAGAGCTTCTACAAAAGGGAAAGAAGTACAAGAAGCAGAAGGATCAAGATATATCTCAGAAGAAGATGAGGTAAATTTTTCAAAGAAACTACAACTTGGCACAGGACAGTTGAGAGGTAAGCTTTCCTTCAAATGTTTTGAGTGTGGAAGAGTTGGTCATTATGCTGCTAAGTGTCCTCATAAATAAAAACCTGCAAAAGGGAAGGAAGTAGCAAGAAGGAATAAGAATCGATTTAACACTAGAAAAAGTTACTATACTCATGAAGACAGTGATGGGTTATCTGATAGTGAGGAAGAATGTGAACAAGATCTTAGACTTCTCATGGCATTTGAATCTAGAGAAGAAAAGGATACTTTTTTGGATGCTCTAGAGGACAATGACTTTCTTGAAGAAAATAATCAACTCAAAATACGCTTAGAATAAAGTAAAATACTCTTAGAAGAAAGGAAAATAACCATAGAAACTCTGGAAAAGCAGTTTGAAGAAGCGAAGAAACACAATGAGAAATTAGAATGTGAAGTGGTAAGTCTAAGAAAACAATTTGAGAAAGTAAAGACTCTGAATCTTAGATTTGCTAAAGGATCTGAAACCCTAGATGAGATTATCAAGGTACAACGTTCTCCTCTTATAAATATAGGTCTTGGATATACCAGAGAATCTTCTTAGGCTTCAGCACCAAATTATCTAAAAGAAGCTACAACTAGTTTACAACATTCTGCCACTCAGCAAGGGAATAAAGAATCATTACAGGTAAAGCATGATCATCTCAATTCAAAGAACGCCAACAGGAATATCTTTCAAAGAAACAACAATCAACAGGTAAATTCAAGTAGAAGATTTCATGATCGCATAAATTTCTTCTTCAATGGACAATGTTTCTCATGTCACAATTTTGGTCATAAAGTTGTTCAATGTGTTGCATATAAAACCAGCATGACAAGAGAAGCAAGAAAGAAAAGGATTGATATTGAAACAAAGAAGAATACCTATAACAACTTTTATCCTCTTCTAAATGAAGTTGAATGTGCTTATTGCAATAACTTTGGCCATGAAGAATCTGAATGTAGGAGCAAAGTTTAGCCAAAAGAGCATGTTCCTTCAAGCTCCAAAGTATGGAAAAAGAAGGAATTGCAAGTTGAAAATTGTGGCATAGCGTTATTTGCAGAAGGTGAAGAAAATCAATGGTACATCGATAGTGGATGCTCAAGACACATGACAGGTGACAAAAACAAACTTCTTGCATATAATGCTCTAGAAAAGGAAAAGAAAGTTACATTTGGAAATGATACTCCAGCTGTGATCAAGGGAAAAGGGTCTATGTTTCTAAAAGAAAAGGTGAAGGCAAATTATGTCATGCAGGTGGATGGATTAAGGCATAACATGTTAAGTGTAAGTCAAATGTGTGATCAAGGAACTGAAGTTGTCTTTAGTTTAAAACAATGCGTGGTACATGATCTTGATACAGGTAAAACAATTATAAAAGGAAAAAGGACTCCAAGAAACCTATATGTATTGAAGAACACCAAAGAACAATGTTACTTGATTAAATCTTCAGAAAACTGGCTATGGCATAGAAGGTTGGGGCATCTGAGCTTCTCTTAGTTCAACAAATCAAGCAGACTTAAATCTGTTCGTGATCTTCCCAATATTACTCCACCCGAAAATATCATATGCAAATCTTGCCAATTTGGTAAGAAAACCAGAGTACAGTTTAATGCCAAGGAAGGATCATCAAGTAAGCCTCTTGAACTTATTCATACTGACATATGTGGACCTGTGAGGAAAGAGTCACCACGTGGTGAACAATACTATATCTTGTTTATTGATGATTTCTCTAGAATGTGTTGGATTGGGTTTCTTAAACACAAAGATGAATCATTTGATAAATTTCAAAATTTCAAAGATCTGTTTGAAAATGAATTAGATCTAAAAATAAAGTGTCTTATATCTGATCAAGGAGGTGAATACACTTCAGATGAATTCCTTGAATTTTGTGAAAAACATGGCATAAAAAGACAATTTACTGTAGCCAACACTCCACAACAAAATGGCGTAGCAGAAAGAATGAATAGAATAGTTCAACAAATGGCTAGAGCTATGCTTGATTATTCTAGAACACCTGACACATTTTGGGGAGAAGCAGCTCATACAGCGGTAAATATTCTTAACAAGGCACATGTTCGTATAAATAGTGACAAAACTCCATATGAACTCTGGTATGGTAATCCTCCCACTATAAAGCATTTTAGAGTTTTTGGAAGCAGATGTTTTATAAAAAATAATGATGAAAAACTTGTCAAGTTTGAACCCAGAGCAGATGAAGGAATACTTCTTGGTTACTCCTCTAGGAGTAGAGCATATAAATGCTACAATAAAAGACTTCGGAAGATTTTTGAATGTATTGATGTTGTTATTGATGAGTCTCCCGCAACCCCAAAAGAAGAAAAACAAACAACAAATGAAGATGATGGTGACATATGTCCTTCTACATCAAATAGCAATGATATAGACAGTGAACCCAATGAAGAACCTGAAGATGATTTATCTGAAAAATCTCCATCCAGATATGTTCAAAAGAATCATCCAGAATCTCAAATTTTGGGAGATAAGGGATCAGGTGTACAAACAAGAAGGACTCTTGTGGGATCTTCTAGTTATCTGGCATTTCTATCCACTATTGAACCACACAATGTCAATCAAGCCAACAAAGATGAATGTTGGATTCAAGCCATGAATGAAGAGCTTGATCAAATTGAAAAGAATCACACTTGGGAATTAGTACCAAGACCTCATGACAAAAATGTGATTGGAACAAAATAGATATTCAAAAACAAGTTAAATGAGAATGGGGAGGTTATAAGAAATAAAGCTAGACTTTTTTGCAAGGGGTATGCTCAACAAGAAGGTATAGACTTTGAAGAAACTTTTGCTCCTGTAGCTAGACTTGAAGCCATAAGAATGTTTCTTGCTTTTTCAAGCTTCCAACAAATCAAAGTCTATCAAATGGATGTTAAGTCTGTGTTTCTCAATGGTGATCTAGAAGAAGAAGTTTATATAGAACAACTAGAAGGATTCATTTTGGGAAATGATGAAAAACTTGTTTGTAGACTTAAAAAGGCTCTATATGGTCTCAAACAAGCTCCAAGGGCATGCTAATATCGCCTTGACAAATATCTTCATCAACAAGGATTCTCAAAGGGGTCTGCTGATAGCAATTTATACACAAAAACCGAAAATGATAAACTATTGATTGTGATTGTATATGTTGATGATATCATTTTTGGAAGTAATGAAGAATCTATGAGTCAGAAATTTGCTTCTGCTATGCAGCAAGAATTTGAAATTTCTTTACTTGGGGAACTAACATTCTTTCTTGGCTTGCAAGTGCATCAAACCACAGATGGCATATTCTTATCACAAGCCAAATACCTTAAGAAAATTCTGAAGAATTATGGCATGGAAGAATGCAAACATGTAAGTACACCAATGATAACCAGATGTAATCTCAGTTCTCATGATAATTCTCCCATGGTGAATCAACCACAATACAGATCTATGATAGGAAGCCTACTTTATCTCACTGGGACTAGACTAGACATTATGCATGCAGTTGGGATTGTTGGACGATTCCAAGCTAATCCAAAAGAGTCTCATCTTCAGGTTGTCAAAAGAATATTCAAATATCTACAAGGAACTCAAGACTTTGGACTATGGTATCCAAAGAATGCTGATCTCACTCTTCATGCTTACACTGATGCAGATTGGGCTAGAAATGTTGATGATCGGAAAAGCACTAGTGGTGGTGTATTCTATATGGGGCCTCGGTTAGTATCTTGGTTCAACAAGAAACAAAACTCTATTGTCTTATCTATAGTAGAAGCAGAATATGTGGTTGCCGCATCATGTTGCACTCAACTTCTTTGGATGATGCAAACCTTACAAGACTTTCAGATCAAATGTTCACCTCCTATCTCCATTATGTGTGATAATACAAGTGCCATCAGTATTTCAAAGAATCCTATTATGCATTCCAAGACCAAGCACATTCCCATCAAGTATCACTTCTTACGTGAACAAGTACTTGAACAAAAGGTGAAGTTGGAGTATGTTCCCTCCAAAGAACAAGTTGCTGATATATTTACCAAACCCCTGCCCAGGGAAGCATTCGAATATCTCAGACAAAAGCTGGGAATAGTCTCTGCCATGCAGAATATTAGATCTGCTTAATTTCAAGAAGATTAAATTGGATACGTGGATTTCCTGAAATACAGTCGCGTAGATACGTGAGTTTATACACAGAAAACCATGTATGGGTGGTTGCTGACAAATTTTTCTGGGTCAGCATTCTTCAGCATAGCTGTGGTGCTGTTTGGTATCTCTAGTGATGCTTCAGCTCTTATATTTCGGTTTCATTCTCTGATATTGGGTGAATATGCCTTGATGATTTGCTGTTGAAAGTGTTCAGGATGCACAAGCTAAGGGGGAGCTTTGGTCATATGGAAAGGATGCATTGGATGCACAGTTTCAGGGGAGCATTAGCCTTGCTGAGTATAATGCATTGTTTGCATTATGATGATTCTGAAATATGATCTCTCTCTTGAGGTCTTTTTGATATTGGTTATAAAAAGTCATATTTGTAATTTGATGAAAAGGTTATGTTGAGATCTATGATGTAAATGGTTATATTCAGTCATGTAAGAACTTGTTCAAATTTGTAAACCCACTTGGCTGGGTACTTGAGTCACATATGTAAATCCACCTGGTTCGATCATTGATGTAAGTATGAGTCCTTGGTAATAGGAAAGGTCATAGAGTCATATATACTTCATTGAAAAATATGTTTGAAGATTCAGCATGAACTCAGGGGGAGCATGGTAACTTCAGTACATATCAGATCTACAAGAGCTCTTCTTTATACATGAGAAGAAAAACCTTGTTTTGGTTTTGATCCGCCCTTTGCTCTTGATGTCAAAGGGGGAGAGTATCATGGTGTTTTCATAATGGTTATAATCAATGTATCTATCTATTGTGGTAATCAAACACCATCATGGTTTCCGTCAAGTCCAAAGGGGGAGATTGTTGGCAATATGATGCAGAGCGTTGTCCTTGATGGCAACCTACTTGATGAAGTTGTCCTTGATGGAAACCTACTTGATGTTGACTTTGATGGAACCTACTTGATGAAGTTGTCCTTGATGAGTTATTAATGATGTAAATCTGATGTATCTACAGATCAGTTCAGAAGTAGCTCAAAAAGTGCCAGAATAATGTTGAACAAGGTATGTCACAAGGTATACGCGGGTTTGTTAAGGATAAGTCGCGTATGTATGCAGAAATGTACGTGACAAGTAGCATATGCCCATTTTCACTCTAAATTTAGGAAACCAGAGGAAATTACCATGGTATTGACCCAAAGTATTGAGTGCTTGATTATCTATTTGATCCCGTCCAGGATCAAAGTGCAAGAGTGTGCATGTGTCTGGGTTTTAATGAATACTTCACTCTGAAGTATATCTGCATGGAATGGGTAACAGGTTGCTGATAGATCTAAATTCATAATGCACCTATGAAGAAAATGATGAAGAGGGATCTCTAGATCTGAAATGTCTATGTATTTTCTAGATCTGTTTATGGAATGTTTAGATCTGTGATCTGGCGAATCTTTGCTGAAGTAAAGGGTGAGATCTGAGTTGTTTATCTGGTCTGAAGAATTGCACCGCCCTATAATGTCTGTAGATCTATACGCAGGTTCGTGGCAGAGAAATCGCGTATATACGCGGGTTGTATTCAGCAAAAGCATGTATGGAAGATGAATTCAACTCTGAAATGTGTGCAGAAGAATACGCAGGTTTGTCTTTATTAAAGTGCGTATATACACAGGTTCAGTGAAGTAAAAGCACGTATGGAATCTAGGTTTTTGCTAAAGTATGTGGAATGAAATGTTTGATCTATTTTGCTGCTATCTGTCAATGATGTATTCATACAGATATGAGTTGTTTGAATAATGATTATGCTGCTAATTAAGTTGATGAAAGATCAAGTTTTTGGTTGTTGGTTGATGATTCAATGAAGGAAGAATGACTGTCTAAACAGTTCTGCATGATTGATATATTTTCTGAACAGAAATCTGATTTCAGATCTGAACCTGAGTCTGATCTCATTCTGAAAAATCAGTGTTCTCAGAAGTATATGCAGGTTGCTACACATATAAGTGCGTATGCACGTGACTTCAGCAAAGAGAAGTAGCGTATGCACTCCATGTTATGCACAAAGGCATATGCAGGTTAGTAAGAAGGGAAGCGCGTATACACACGGTTTCAGTAAACAGAAGTAGCGTATGATATTTGATTAATGAATTTTCTGGGTTGAGTTTACATCTGCATATCTATTCTGAATTTTGGGTTATCTCTGATATTCTGGCTACAGTGGTCTCACTGTTCTGTTTGAAGTTCTGGGAAAATATGTTTGTTGATTAATGAAGGTTTGTGTTGAAGCTATTTGATCCAGTTTGAAAATTGATGAAACGTGGTCTACATTGGATCTGAGGGTTGAAGCCTTCAGTATGCAAGTGGAAGCTTTCTGCCAATAGAGGCTGGTGATAATATTAAGGGGTAGTAGCTCCCTTCCAGGGGAGGCTGGTAAACGAGAGCAGGGGGTTGTAGCTCCCTTCCAGGAGAGGCTGGTAAACGAGAGAAGATTGTAGCCTTCTTCAGGTGGGTGCCTGCGTGCTGGTATGAGTCTGCGCCAGTACATGGCTGTAAGATGTTTTCTTTATAATAAATATTGAAGACTGAGACGACGACATATGTGGTTTTCTCCTCACTTGGGTTTCCACCTTAAATCCTGGTGTTCATGTGTGTTGCTTATGTGTGATGGTTTATTGTGTTTTTACTGCATATGCTTACTGCTTAAAATCTGATGAATAAATGATGCAATGATTTAAGAATAAAATACATAATAAGAGCTCTCAGAATACACGATTTTCCTTAAGGATATCCGCGTATATACGCTAGTTTTTTTATGTAAAGTAGCGTATGGGTTTTGAGAAAAGAAAAGTAAAAAGTTTATCAGATAGCTCTAAATATTGATTCACCCCCCCTCCTCTCAGTATTTTTCCCAACAGAAATTATATAACTTATGTGTTATATATCCAATATTCTCCTAATCTCACACTATTTTAACTTCATGCAAAATACAAAATCTATTCCACCATTGGTCATTTGTGGAATTAAAATCAAGATAGCAATGCACACATGAAACAATAAAAAATTCACACACATTAACGCAGTTGTTTAACGGGAAAGCCTGAAGCTGAAAACCCCAACTATCTGTATATAATATATGTCATAGAGATCATGTAACAATCCTCATACAAAGCTAATCATATCAAGCTCTCAGTACAATACAATCGCTACACACTAATCAGGTCCGATCTTGCAAATCCATGCACCGATATTTGCCATCTACTAGCCTACCTCTACTGTGCAATCCCTACTGAAGAATGGCTCTGAATGAACTCAAATTCACCAAGATTGCATTGCACAATCCTCATTGGCATCTCCACTGAGTTTTGGATGTAATCAATGCATCACTATAGTCACAACTGATAGTCACACTTGCTCTTTCACCTACCTCTCCACTAGTCTCCACTGAAATTTCCATGCACTGTAGTTAACTGATGTATTCTTCAGTTGATTAATGAGTTATTATTTAGTGAATTAATTAAAAAATTAATTCACACCACTCTCGCTAGTGTATCAATCAATTAGACTAGATACAACTAGCTCAACTAAGCCTAACTGAGTTAAACTAAATACAACTCCACCAACTACTTCTATAACTCCACCAAACTCTGTCACATGAGTTCTAACTGAATTTTTCATGCATTAGTTCCAGTAAACCCTCAAGAATAGTGTAATTCCTTCTGTCAGCTGATGTGCCACGTCTGTGCACTTAACTAAAGTGCTCCAAGAGAATAAGATAATGTTTAGAGTCCAAATATTATTAAGAGCTAATAATATTCGAAATATCTATTTTTAGACTGGAAATCTAAAAATAGATTCTGCCCAATATGTCTAAAAATAGAAGTCCATATATTTTCCCAACTTGACCAACCATCCACAAATAGCATCCTGCAAGTCATAGAATATGATCGACATGTCTAAAAATAGACATGGTCTAAAAATAGACTTTGCGCCAAAAATAGCCTGCGGGCCCACTTAGTGAAGGCGACTCTTTTCACTAAGCTCATCATCTTGTTGAATCTCAACACTCCCTCTCAACAAGATAGGGATTATCTGCTACCCCGATCCTGTCTCTATGGTATTCTAATTTGCTCCTGATGAATGCCTTCATTAGAATATCTGCATCCTGATCCTCCGTAGGAATGTAAGAAAGCAACATGATCTTCTGTTGCACACAATATCTGATATGATGATACCAGATGTCAATGTGTTTAGATCTATCATGAAATAATAGATTAATCAAGAGTTTAATGCAACTCTTATTATCATAATATATCACAGTAGGATCTAAGTGAGAAATGAACAAACCAACCAGGATCCTCCTCATCCATATAGCCTCGCATGTAGCCAAAATTGCTGCCATGTACTCGGCCTCCGCTGAACTGAGTGCCACGGATATTTTTTTCCTACTGTACCAAGAAACTACTATAGACCTGATACTGAAAATCCCTCCAGATGTTCTCTTTCTATCCATTGGGCTCCCTGCCCAATTTGCATCCATGAAGCCATGCAGCTTCACCTCATCCGACTGTCTGTAGCACAATCCATATCCCGATGTGCCCCTGAGATACCTCAGGACATGCTTGCCTGCCTTCCAAAAGAGCTTGGTAGGCTTAACCATAGCTTGTGAAAGCTGGTTCACAGCATAGCATATGTCAAGTCGTGTATTGACTAGATACATGAGTGAACCAACCAACTGTCGATAAACAATGGCATCCACTACCTTTGCCGATGTAGCATCCTCTTTCCTCCAACCACCAGGAAGAGGAGCGTCGATAGGCTTGCAGCCTTGCATGTGAAACTTCTCCAATATCTCCCAGGCATACTTTCCTTGAGACACAAATAGTCCACCCTTCCGCTGCCAAATTTCCAATCCTAGGAAATAATGAAGAAGGCCCAAGTCCTTCATCTCAAACTCCTTTGCAATATCTTCCTTGCATGAGTGTATCAACAGTTCATCACCTGTTAGTATTAAATCATCTACATAAAGTACAATGATCAACAACTTACCCTCCACCACAATCTGGTATAGGTTCGGATCTGCCTCACTCTTGGCAAAACCAAGTTCGGTGAAATAACTATCTATCCATGCGTACCAAGCACGAGGTGCTTGTTTCAGCCCATACAACGCTCTTTTGAGCCTGTACACATGCAACTCACTGTTGAAGATTTCGAATCCTTCAAGCTGCTCAATGACTCCATTGAGGAATGTAGTCTTCACATCCATCTGATGAATGTGCCAACCCATCTATGCTAAGAGAGTAAGGGTGGTCCATATGGAAGAATACCTTGTGACAGGTGCAAAGGTTTCTTCATAGTCGATCCCCTCGATCTGTGAGAAGCCCCAGGAAAAAAATCTTGCCTTATACTTCTCAACGCTCGTGTCAGCAGCTTTCTTCACTTTGTAGATCCATCTCGAACCTACCACTAATTTCCCTTCTGGCCTTGGGACAATCTCCCATGCATTGTTTCTGACAATAGAATCATACTCTTCCACCATGGCATCTACCCATGCGAGATCCTCCACAGCTTCCTCGAAAGAAGATGGTTCTTTCACGATACACTTGCTCATCAGAGCCATGTATCTAGTAAGTCGGTCAAGTGATTGTCTCTATCTGCAGTGTAATGTTGGTGCTCCTACATTTTGCACTCAATCAAGATTCAGTCGCTCATCTTTTGTAGTGCGCTTCTACCCTCTGATGTTTGGTGCTGCATGAGTGGTTTCTTCCACTCCATGAACCTCCTCTTGTGGCTGATCCACATCCTGAGGCTCATCTTTAGGAACAAGTAGCTCCTCATCTGCATGCAAGTGTAGCTCCCTCTCAAGCAAAAAATTATTGGCTTTCTCCTCATGAAATTTGATATCCCGTCACAAAACAATCATCTGACTGTCTGGAAAATACACACGATAGTTGTGAGGTGTTTTTCTGTACCCCACAAATATCCCAACCTCTGCGGTCGACTCCAGCTTCTTCCTAGTGTTACACTAAAATTTGTCACCATGACATTTTTAGTACTCCCTTGAAAGTCTACAATATCAAAGTTCCCAAAGTCAAGCCTTGAAACTAAGAGAAAAGCTCATAAAAACCTTAAAACTTTGGTACCGCACTTTCTCCTAGTTTTCCCTGTGGTCCCGCACTTTTTAGCTATAAATCCTGCGGAACCAAATGCACTGTCTATTTATTAAAAGTTCAGACCCCTGTAAAAGTTTAAAAAAGGTGCAAGTAAAATCTAGAAGCTCAGTTTAAGTCATTTTTGGAAGCTTCTAGAAACATTCCTGCAGTGGAAAGATCGCTCCTTTCATGTTCATGCATCCCATCCAATAAGGAGCTAACCCCTTGATGTAAGGAACTAATCCCTTTGAAGGAGGACTCTATCCCTTCTTGTATGGAGCTGTAACCTCCTATTCTCCACTATAAAAAGAGGCATAGGGCATCCTCAAGTGGTTACCATGAATGAATTGAAGTTTTAGTATTGTTGGAGGCAAAGTGTTGTTGAAACTTAAACCCTTTTAGCTGAGATTTCATGTGGGAAGGATTACATACCTGTATGTATCTCGGTTGGAAGAGTGCAAGGCTGATATGAGTAAAAGAAACGCTTGCTCCAGACCCCAGAAGGACGTGTACAACATCAAGGCAAACACGGTTGTAAGGCTCTTCCTTATTTAAGTTAATACAAATAAATCTGTATTTCTCAATAAGCTGTCAATTGATTGTTTATTTTATGGATTCCTTGATCACCATAATGGATATGATTTATGAATATATGCTATGCAGGTGCTATTTGATGTTTCCTTGTTTATAATTGCATATATTCGAATGGAACTCTTTCGAGCGATTGAAGGACTACTACTACTACGAACAAGCGTTGGATCAAAGGTCGGATCATTAAACCTTTATAGCATTTAATTATAAATCGAAATATATCTAGAGAAAGATAGTTTTATTTGTCCGTTTGTTGCTAGCTATCCATAGGACACTTGGGAGATCTGTCTTGTCTGCAAGAACGACTAATCCGTCCAAAAAAATGGCAACTCCACTGGGGAGAGACTTTGAGCTTTGATTTCTTTTACTTTGGATTTATGAACTTATGTTTCCTGATTTTTATTGATTTATATTGGCTTGGGCAGTTAATCCTTATATAATCCTTGAGAAATTTTTGAGAATTTTTTGGTTTTTTCTCTTGTTTCCTTTTGAGATAATGCAGGCAGTTCCACACTTTTCCTGTACCCATAGTGCGGGACCGCACTGGATTGCACTGAATCCTGCGGACCCTGTCAAAATTTTGGAAAATTCTTAAAATCCTCTATTTTTAGTGTTTAGGTTCTCAGTGATTACCCAGACCTTTGTCTTTTGTCAGGAAGCCTTGATTAAGAGTTTATTTTAGCACTTTTAGTTTTGATTGATTTTCTGAAAGATTTGCATATTTTAATAATTTTTTCTTTGTCTTGATCCCGCTCAAAGATTAGAAACCTTAGTATACCGTTAGATCACTGGTGTTTCCTTGATTTCTTGTTGAGTCTAGAATTTTAGCATAAATTGTTTGTGAGATTTAGATCCCATTTTTCTCCTTTGCACATCTTTGAAAAAAATTTGTTAATAAGTTTGGAATTTCACCTAAAAACGAAAATTGGATGTTTTTTCGAGTTCTTTCTGATTCAAGTAAAGAATTTCTTAGTGAGATCACAAGCTAAGTAAGACATCCTTAAAATATTTGAAGTTTTAATTCAGATTTAGTCTTAGAATTGTTAAATCTTAAAATAGTGTTTTTAGTTTTGAGTGCTTTTTAGAAATTATAGTGTCTTTTGAAGAAAAACTTGGTTTGTAGTTCTGATCTTAAACAAAATGGATTTTTATTGAGCATAGATTAGTTTGATTTCTCATTGAAATTATATTTCTTTTCATTTATTCTTGCTTAAAGGAAAGATTTGTTTTTTCAAAAGTTGCATTTCTCAAACTTTTCCTTAGCAAAAATTCATTGAAAGAAAACGGATTGTTTCTCATTATTAGATGCATTTTTAGTATGTTTTGAGTCAGGTTAATACACATCATTCGTTTCACTCTCGTACCTATTGTCTTAAGGAAAAGCTCTTAAAATCAACGCTTAATTAAAATTCCTCTAGTAACTTTTTATTTCTAGGGCCCTTTTCACCATTATAGCTTAGGCTAGTGTCTTAGAGTAGGGAGGAATTAACTCTCCAAGACAGTTAAAACAAACAAGTAGTTAATCTTGCGGTAGGAAAAAATCCAATAGTCACTTGTATGCTCTGGGAAGCTCCTCTTAAAGGAGTCAAGAACGAGGTCATATCTAAACCAGTGGGATAATCAATTATATCTCATTGGGAATGATAGAAGATATGCGTGTATTAAAAACAGTAAACATCAGATATACCATTGTCAAGGAGCCTAGGGTCACTTGTCAGTATACCTTGGATTATGTCAAGGAGCCTTCAAGGGGATTGAGCTTTGTTACTCTGCCCTTGCGTGTATGTCGGACTGTAGACTATTCCCCCAGGTATATTAGTTCCTGTTGGTAACCATAGTGACCATAACCTTACGGTTTTTTCCTAAGGTGATGGTGGTGGAAAGATCCCACTGTACCTGGAGCAGACGTCAACTAGACTCACTTGGACTCTCTGGAGGGTTATCTTCACTCGAGATGTTTTAAGTGGAGAAACTTGCACTGGTCTGTTTCATTAAGCAGTTTGTTGGGGTAACTGTTCCAGCTGCCCTTTCTGCATTAAATACTACAACGTTGGATTTCATCACCAACTAGTGTTTTTAGTGTGGTAAGTTACTATTTGTGTATGGTTTGATCTCCTAGATTTTTAAGCGTATGATTCATTTGTTTGTTTCCTTAGTGATTCTAGGAGTTTTCATTTAAATTTTCATTTGATTTCCTGTGAGTAATAAATTTTAATCGTGATTGAATTACTGAGACAATTGCGCAGACTTCAAGCGAAGCCCCCTGAATATACACCAAGCCAACTTGAAGGGCTGCGAGCTCTAGTATCACCTACTGACAGTAGAATTAGATCAACATAAGTAGGAGAGTCATCTATAATTGTTCATCCTAATTATAAATTACAAACAAAAAAGCATATTCAAGAGCCGATTTCAGTTTCCGAAATTACTGGTAGTATTTCTCCTTCCAGTGAATTCATTGAAGAACCTGAAATTTCTGAACCTGACACTAAATCTGCTATTTTGGAACCATCTTCAGGATTTGGTACTCCAACTTCTAATGATCCTGGTTCACCTAGGGTAAGACATATTATTACTAAAAAATTTCCTTCTGACCTCATTTCCATTGAATAAATTGTTGGTCTAGATGATGAAGTAACTCTTCCCAAAACCCAACAGACTTTGAATCTTAGGGAGCGTGAATATATATTCAACAGTCCTTTTAGAAGTGATGCTTGGTATTTGTCATTGAAATATTTTTTAGAGAACCCGAGTCTTAATTTTTCACCACCCCGAATTCCTTTTCGTCCTACACCAAGGGGTTATTATCCTTCATCAATCATGTCAAGTGAGTCATCTATGTTTTCCCAATCACCAGAAACATTTTTATACGGTGGTCCTTATGTTCCTTTAGGGTACCAGTCACTCTCTGGTGCTTTCTCAGGAGAAACTCCTCGACCAACTAAACAAGTTTTATCAACTGGTATGAATGGAATTAAAACTGAAACATCGAACGAAGAGCAAATTTTTATGATGTCTGGTAATATTACAAATCCTCAGCCTAAATATAATTAGTTACCACCTGGGGGGGAAACCTCAAGGTAGTCAGTTACCGCATGGGGGGCAACCTCAAGTTAGTCAATTACTACCTGGGGGGCAGCCTCAAGGTAATTTTCTACCATGAAAAATTGTAGGATAGTATTATTTACCTAGAGAACGACCTCAAGGACAGTACATACCTCAAGGTTATCAACCTTAAGGATAGTAAACACCCCAAGGTCAACCCCAGACTCAATATATTCCTTAGGATCCTTATCAACCCCAGCTTCAGTACGTGCCTCAAGGTTATCAACCTCAAGGCCAATACCCAACTCAAGGTTTCTGACCGCCTTTTGGTCAATCATTTTTACAAGGAGCTGGAAATTTACCACTTAATTATCAACCCTACATTCAACCAAGCTATGGTCCTTCATATGTACATCCTTCTACAGGTCAATACCCTATAATGAACATGGTGTGGAATCCATCGCAAGTTCAACAGACTATGCAACCTAATGTGTAGTTACCTAATCAACCTGGACAACCTTTAATTTCTGGACCAACCCAACAACCTGTTCAGCCTACTGTTCAAATCCCTGCACCTAGTTCTATTCAGCAGCCTGGGCCCAGTACACCTCAGAATCCGCCCCAAACTGTTGTAACTACTGCAACCTTTGTTCAACCTACAACACCTGTTTCTAGAGTATCTATAGCTCTAGTTTCTTCTATCCCTTCATTAGTGAAAATTCCTCAAACCTCTATACCACAGTCAGGACCTACAAGTCAGACTACGGCCCGGATGCCTATGGGACAAGTTGGTACAAGTACGATTGTTTCTATTCAACCTCAATTTACTTATCAACCGTACTAGGGACAATATCAAATTGGTCAAGCTACACAAAATCCAGTGTATCAGTATCAGAAGTACCCTGGGTATACTTATCAATTACCTCAACAACTCCAGTATGGTCCGGTTAATCCTGGTTACCCAGGAGGTTACACGATCCAAAATGCACATCCAATTCCAAGATATCCTGGCTATCCTCCTCCTGGCACTGGTTTGATCACTCAATTTTATCAAGACCCTAGCCATCAATTACCATTCATAGAAACTTTAGATTTATTGGATCTGTTGCACCTTACGAACGATCCCTTTTTTATCTTCCATATTGGCCGCCAATGCCTAACAAGTTTCCAAGTGATATTCCAAAATTTGAAGGAAAGTCACAAGAGGATCCATCTAATCACATTATGGTTTATCACCTCTAGTGCGCATCTAATTCAAAAGTCGATGATTCAATTCGATTACGTCTTTTTCAGAGAAATCTCATTGGTCTAGCTGCCAACTGGTACATTGAGTTACCACGTGACTCTTTTAATAATTTTAACGCGCTAGCTACTTCTTTCTTAACCCATTTTCATTTGCCTGTCAGATACGACAATGGCATAGAATTACTGAATTCATTAAAGAAGTCTACGTCTACATACATATCTGATCACATTCATGAATGGAGACGTAGAAGGCATTTAGTGAAAGCTTTTATTCTTGATCAAATTTTGGCTGAATGGTTTATTAAATCATTATTGCCCAAAATTACTGAAGATGTGGCCAAAGGAGGCGTTGTTATGAAAGAGAAATTTATTACTCAGGCTAAGTACCTTGACCTTGTCTATACTCATTCAGGTACTCTATATGATAAAATCCCGGATCTACCAAGACCTGGTCAGTAAACTGCAACTCCTTCTGGCTCGCATGCCGCTGATGGTGTAATTGGTTCTGTTAGTACTGGTAAGAGTAATAAGAAGTATTCCAAGAATACTTCTCCTATTATCACTTTACTTGATTCACCCAAAGGAGATTCTTCCCTAGAAACTTCTGCCGATATCCATGTTGTAGAGACATCTATGGCCAAATCTAAAAATAGTAGTAAGAAGAAAGGTAAGAATAAAAAGAAGAAATATTCAAAAGAAAAAAATGATACAACCGAACCAACTGATGAAAAACACAAACCTCGATATCCTTGTCTCATCTGTGACCAGGGTCATTTTACGAAAGAGTGCCCACATAGAGTCGAGGTATCAAAATTCGTTAAGGGTTCACCTATACTTGCTATCTTGAAGGATCCTTTTAATGGTTGCGACGCAATTGCAAGATTACAGTGGTAAAAATACTGGTAAGGAATTAGAAACATCAAATTCTACATCAACTACGTATCCTTCGGTTTCTGATCCATTACAGATCGAGAAACAAAATCCTAACTTAGTGATTAAACCACCTACAAAAGGTGTACTTTGAAAATTAGCTTTCAACCCACATGCAAGAGCTGCTCAAAATTACAATATTGTTGAAGATTTAGCAATTTCCCCTTCATCAATTTCGGCTTTGGAAGTATTGCAATCATGCCCATCCCAAAGAAAATTACTTTTGTCGGCCTTAGGACCTATAGATCTCCAGGATTCGAACCTCATGATCTTCGATTTATAAAATTTTACACTGCGCCTACCTCATCAAATGGCTTTTCAAATTCCAGTAATAGTCAAGAACAAGTGTATCTTTTGTACTGTTGTTGATGAAGGGGATTCTACATTTATAATGTCGATAAAATGTTGGAAATCAATTGGTTCTCTAACAATCAACCAATCACCAACTATTCTCAAAGCATTTCATGGAAGAGGTTTTCAGCCATATGGTATTTTACAAGATCTACCAACAAAGGTGGAAGGTAAAACGGTTAATCTAGATGTGGAAGTGGTTGATGCTCCTCTGGATTATAACGTTCTCCTGGGTCGCAGTTGGTCTTATGCTATGACTGTTGTTGTATCATCGATCTTTCATCTCATCATGTTTCCTCATAAAGGAAAGATCGTTAATATAGATCAGCTCTCATATTATTCATCTGACCCAGCTTCTACTGATAGTATCCAACATATCAAAAAATCGTCTATCCCTTATAAGGATGTCGGAGTAGGTTTGATTAAAGATTCAACTTTACTGGGAAATTTTTCCCTGCCTCCTCCTAACGTACAAACTCCTATTGCTAATATCAATATGATTACATGAAGTACTATTTCCTTGATGATCCTTGGATAGTACCTTCAGAATCATAATTGGATTCTTTCGAGGGCCCGATGCCTTTGAGTCCTTCTGAGCTAGCATATCAGCAAATACAGTCATTTTATGATACCTCTTCAACCAAATTTGATCCAGTGAATGTGATCAATCAGGAGTCATTTTCAATATCGAGTTTAGCTTCAACACCAATTTCGGATCCTGCTCAACAAGTTTTCCATACTGATGAGCATATTCATGAATTTTTGTCAGTAGATGAATTAACATGGGAAGATCTACACCATAGGTCTTCATTTTTACCTGACCTCGATCATTTTGAAAATAATTTTTCCTCTATTTTTAGCATTGATTACGTCAAAGTATCTCGGAATCCTCTCTCCAATGTCAATTCTAAATTGAATTTAGAAAATATTTCTACGATGGTTCCTCTTGACATTTCAGTAAAACCTGGAATTATTGAAAACATTCACATAGGTGCTTCTTGTATGGCTGAAGAAATTCAAGCATATAAGGCCTTGTTTTAGGAATTCCATGACATCTTTTCCTGGTCATATGAAGAAATGCCAGGAATCAATCCATCAATCGTTGTATATGAAACTAAGACATACCCAGATGCCAAACCTGTCAGACATAAATTACGTGATATTTATCCAAGAAAAGCTGCCACTATCAAAGCAGAAGTTGAAAAATTACTTCATGCAGGTTTTATTTATCCAATCCCGTTAACGGACTGGGTATCAAATATTGTTCCGGTCAATAAAAAACAAGGAACAATAAGAGTATGTATCGACTATAGGGATATAAATCGAGCTTGTCCTAAAGACAATTATACAACCGCTTACATCGATCAAATTATCGACGATTGTGCTGGAAGTGAAATGTTCTCATTTATGGATGGATTTTCCGGCTACAATCAAATAAACATACTCCCTGCAGATCAACCTAAAACAGCTTTCATTTGTCCATGGGGAACTTTTTCTTATCGCAAATTACCTTTTGGCTTTAAGAACGTTGGCGCCACTTTTTAGAGGGCCATGTCTTATGCATTTCATGACATTAAGCATATTGTGAAACCTTACCTCGATGATTTTCCTGCTCATTCCTCATGTAGAGCAGATCATATTACTCATTTACGAGCCATATTTATGTGATGTAGGCACTATAAGATTCGTTTGAATCCTCACAAATGTGTTTTCTTTGTAGAATTCAGACAATTATTGGGATTTATTGTCTCAAAGGTAGGCATTCGTGTCAACCCATCAAAGGTTGAGGCAATCATTGATCCAGGTTGAATAATCAGGTACAGGTACAAATGGCTTCAGTACAAGACTCAAAAATCAAATTGTTTGAAAGATTCTCAAACCAGGTTCATGTTGTAGATCTCATCTTTCTGAATCCAATGGTGCAGACGGCACTCAATTCCAAGTCTGTATGAAGAAGTTATAAGCGGTCAAAGTTCCAGGTTGACTTGGTGACTGGGCAGCCTTAAAGAGGACACAAATTGGAATTTTTCCGGCCACCGGATTCTGGCAAGCTCAGGCCAAATTCCGGGCGAAATTGTGGCCTGGTTAATTGCACTCCTACGGTCCAAAACCGGATTTTTAAAAATGGCCAAGTTGTTTTTAATAACAAAAATTATTTAAAAAAAAAAGGGGGGTGGGGGCCGTGACCCCCGCCACCCACGTCGACCATATGGCACCATATATAATGGGTTAGCGGGAATCGAACCCGCCTGGCCACGTGGGCCAGCCCGATCCACGGGCGGCCCAACACACAACCAACATATCAATTTAAACAAACAGCCAATGCTATTATTTAAAACGTTTGAGTCGTGGGTTGTTGGGCGGGCCGCCCAAGGTGGACCTGACCACTTCAAAAAAAACGCGCCCATGTATTTTTAAATAAAACTCATGCTAAGTTGGGAGGGGCGGGATTTGACCCCCCGACCCCTCCTCAACCAAATCTAATTTTTACCATTACACCAACTACACGCGTTGGTAATTCCGCCCAGAATTTTTTATTTAAACCTGGATTTTTACTATGCGCCCAAGCCATGGGGGAGTGGGAAAGCGCGCACGGAATTCGAGTTTTAATATTTTTTTAATTGCAGGTGCAGTGGAACCATGAGCCAGAAAGGAGGCAGGCGGAACCTCGATTGAGGTAAATTTTCAAGAGGGGCGAAATTTCGACTTTGTCCAAATGGGACAAATTTTATGTCATTTCAGCACTACTCAGCGCCACGAGTCTGATGGCGTGCTCAGTTTCTGCATCTGAGTTTTTTATTTTCCAGCCACTTTTGGAAGTGGACTATGCCGGTGTCGGATTTGCACATGTGAGCAGTCGTTTTCCACTTTCTCGACGCCACAAGATTGATGGTGTTTTCAGATTCTGCCGCAGAGCTGCTCAACCTTCAGCAAATGGCAGCATGAGGTATATGATGTGTATTCCATGTACTTCTTCATTTATTTCTCTTTGAGATGCATTATGTCTTGCAGATCCCGGTTGATAAATGAGTTGTGGGATCTTGCTTGTGTTGTTATTGATGTACTTTCAGCCATGGATTTGTGTCATGTATGAGTCCCTTTTATGCCACATTGGCGGGATGCTCGTTTTCATATGTGTATTGTTGAGATCCCTTGTTTTCTAAGATTGGCGGGATACTCTTATTTGCTACATGTCAGCTATGGTCATACTGATAGGAGTCTTTCTTTATGTATGAGAGTTCTGCAATGGAACATCTCTTAAAGAAGTCAAGCCACTCCTGCGTGAGGGAAATTTTCCTTGTATGTCATAGGGAAACATATCCATGTACATCTTCTTCTCACAACACATAATGCAGCGGCCTACACCATCTTGACACCGAGGCCCGGAGATGTAGTCCCTCCTGGACGAACTCCGTCATCAAACGACGTGTTCTTATGATTGTTGATCTTGTTCATTTATGTTCCTCTTATTTACAGCTACAATTGTTCATTTCAGTTCTTTAACGTCTTAAGTAAATGCAATTCTATTTATCAGCCGAATTAAAAGGTCTTGGTTAAGGGGTATCAAGATTTTACCCTGGATCAAGTGGTATCGGAGCAGGTATTCTTGCTGGTTGGATTGCAGGCATGGACATTGAACGTTCGCTGACTTGAGACATGGAGAGTGTCAAGGACATGTATGAAACCATGCTCAGGGTGTCCGAGAAAGCGGACATATTGTACGAAGCGTACGAAAAACAAGCAGCAGAGAACAAAGAATTGAAGACCCTCCTACACAAAGAGGAGGAGGAAAAACAACAGTTGCAGCTTCAGTTGCAAACCACAACAGAAGAGTTGGAAGATTGGAAGCGCAACAATGAAATTCTGCAAGCAGATCATGATGCCTTGAAGGCATTCCTACATGAAGAGAAGGAGGAGAAGCAGCAGTTGCAGCTTCAGTTGCAAGCCACGACAGAGGCGTGGGAAGATTTGAAACGCAACAACGAAACTCTTCAGAGAGATCATGATGCCTTAAAATCATTCCTACAGAAAGAGAAGGAGGAGATGCAGCAGATGCAACTTCAGCTACAAGCCGTGTCAGAGGCAGTGACAGAAGTGAAGCACGACGAAGGCTTACAACAGCTTTCTTCATCTGTTTCGCCATCAACACCTAAGGTAAATAGTGTTGATTTTTCTTCAGTTTCTTCACATGATGTAATTTCAGTTGGAAGTGTGGAGATGCCAATCACAGGTACCGGCATGAGGCTCCTCACTAAAATGGGGTACAAAGGAGGAGGACTTGGCATTCATGGCCAAGGCATCACCGAACCATTGGAGGTTGTGCAACGACCTCGTTATGCAGGTTTGGGGTACACTGGCGAAGGATGTTCGAAGGACATCAAAGGCAAACAAATAATGATGAACTCTCCAAGGAAGAGGAATGATAGGGAAACTTCGCCATCGTTCCACGGTAGTGCTCGTTGCAGTGAAGGAACCGAGGCGAGCTCCCATCATCATGATGGCACCGGAGACCACCCCAAAAGGTATACTAAGTCTCATTATTCCAGAGTGCATTTTGATTACAAGAATGTCGATAACCATGGTCGTAAAATATGGCATCGTAGAACTTGTTATTTTTGTGGTTTAAGTAACCATGTGATTTCTAAGTGCTGGAAGAGGATGGCAGCACAAAGAAGGAAGAGGCACGAAAAGCCTTCTCCCCAACAGGAAAAGAAATCAGTTAAGCAGGTTTGGAGGAAAAAGAACTTTTGCACCCATTGCGACCGAAGTGGCCACCAAAGAGCCACATGCTGGAAACTTCATCCAGAGCAGCGCCGTAAAGCCAAAGACCTCGTGCATACACCAGTCGAAAGAGCTGACCGACAAGCAAGTTCACCACAGGGAAATGATCCACTCGTTTTAATAAATGAGCAGTGGTTCTTCTAGATTGTTTTTTTCTAGAGATGTTAAGCTTGTCATGGCCATGCTTGTAAGTCATTTTTCGCATTTTTATTATGAAAGTGATGATGTGTTTCCATCACTCGTTTAAGCGACATCACATTTTTTTTGGCCTTGTTTTATAAGTCGTATGTTGAATCTCTTTCATGTAAAAGTGATGATTGTTGCCATCACTTTGAGATGTGATGATTATGTTTTGGTCATGTTGTATGAGTCGTCTGATGCATTTCTTTCATGTAAAAGTGATGAGGAGTTTTGCCATCACTTCGAAATGCGACGATGAGGTCTGGTCTTGTAATTTTGTTGATGTATGATTTCCATTTTGCTGTAAACTTGACCACCGAGTGCATGTTATAAACTCGTGGCAAGTATGGAAACATCTGGGTCATTATTGGTCACATTGAGAATGTAATGTTCGTTGCAGCTTTAGGCAGGTGTTGGCATTCCGATTCCGAAAGACAGAAGTGAAGGAGTCTTTAAGGGACAAGCCTTTTAGACATTTTCATTTCAGCAGTTGCAGGTGTTGGCTTTACATCTTGATTCCGAAGTACGTGAGGTGAAGGAGTCTTCAAGGGATGTGCCTTTTCAGACATTTTCATTTCAGCAGTTGCAGGTGTTGGCTTTGCATCTCGATTCCGAAGTACGTGAGGAGAAGGAGTCTTCATGGGATGTGCCTTTTCAGATTTTTGCATTTCAGCAGTTGCAGGTGTTGGCTTTGCATCTCGATTCCGAAGTACGTGAGGTGAAGGAGTCTTCATGGGATGTGCCTTTTCAGACATTTGCATTTCAGCAGTTGCAGGTGTTGGCTTTGCATCTTGATTCTGAAGTACGTAAGGTGAAGGAGTCTTCAAGGGATGTGCCTTTTCAGACATCACATTGTAGCAGTTGTACATGATGGCTTTTCATCTTGATTCCGAAGTACGCCAGGTGAAGGAGTCATGTGGGGATGCGCCTTTCAACGACAGTTGCAGATAGTTGATGATACGTAAAGCTTGATGCTTTTGGAGGACCAAAAGCTCCTCAGTGGGGAGGTTTGATCCAGGTGGAATAATCAGGTACAGGTACAAATGGCTTCAGTACAAGACTCAAAAATCAAAGTGTTCAAAATATTCTTGAACTAGGTTCATGTTGTAGATCTCGTCTTTCTGAATCCAACGGTGCAGACGACACTCAATTCCGAGTCCGTATGAAGAAGTTATAAGCGGTCAAAGTTCCAGGTTGACTTGGTGACTGGGCAGCCTTAAAGAGGACACAAATTGGACTTTTTCCGGCCACCGGATTCCGGCAAGCTCAGGCCAGATTCCGGGCGAAATTGTGGCCTGGTTAATTGCACTCCTACGGTCCAAAACCGGATTTTTAAAAATGGCCAAGTTGTTTTTAATAACAAAAATTATTTAAAAAAAAAAGGGGGTGGGAGCCGTGACCCCCGCCACCCCCGTCGACCATATGGCACCATATATAATGGGCCGGCGGGAATTGAACCCGCCTGGCCACATGGGCCAGCCCGATCCACGGGCAGCCCAACACACAACCAACATATCAATTTAAACAAACGGCCAATGCTATTATTTAAAACGTTTGAGTCGTGGGTTGTTGGGCGGGCCGCCCAAGGCAGACCTGACCCCTTCAAAAAAAACGCGCCCATGTATTTTTAAATAAAACTCATGCTAAGTTGGGAGGGGCGGGATTTGACCCCCCGACCCCTCCTCAACCAAATCTAATTTTTACCATTACACCAACTACACGCGTTGGTAATTCCGCCCAGACTTTTTTATTTAAACCTGGATTTTTACTGTGCGCCCAAGCCATGGAGGAGTGGGAGAGCGTGCACGGAATTCGAGTTTTAATATTTTTTTAATTGCAGGTGCAGTGGAACCATGAGCCAGAAAGGAGGTAGGCGGAACCTCGATTGAGGTAAATTTTCAAGAGGGGCGAAATTTCGACTTTGTCCAAATGGGACAAATTTTATGTCGTTTCAGCACTACTCAGCGTCACAAGTCTGATGGCGTGCTCAGTTTCTGCATCTGAGTGTTCTATTTTTTAGCCACTTTTGGAAGTGGGTTATGCCGGTGTCGGATTTGCACATGTGAGCAGTCGTTTTCCACTTTCTCGACGCCACAAGATTGATGGTGTTTTCAGATTCTGCCGCAGAGCTGCTCAACCTTCAGCAAATGGCAGCATGAGGTATATGATGTGTATTCCATGTACTTCTTCATTTATTTCTTTTTGAGATGCATTATGTCTTGTAGATCTCGGTTGATAAATGAGTTGTGGGATCTTGCTTGTGTTGTTATTGATGTACTTTCAACCATGGATTTGTGTCATGTATGAGTCCCTTTTATGCCACATTGGCGGGATGCTCATTTTCATATGTGTATTGTTGAGATCCCTTGTTTTCTAAGATTGGCGGGATACTCTTATTTGCTACATGTCAGCTATGGTCATACTGATAGGAGTCTTTCTTTATGTATGAGAGTTCTGCAGTGGAACATCTCTTAAAGAAGTCAAGCCACTCCTGCGTGAGGGAAATTTTCCTTGTATGTCATAGGGAAACATATCCATGTACATCTTCTTCTCACAACACATAATGCAGCGGCCTACACCATCTTGACACCGAGGCCCGGAGATGTAGTCCCTCCTGGACGAACTCCATCATCAAACGACGTGTTCTTATGATTGTTGATCTTGTTCACTTACGTTCCTCTTATTTACAGCTACAGTTGTTCATTTAAGTTCTTTAACGTCTTTAATTAAATGCAATTCTATTTATCAGCCGAATTAAAAGGTCTTGGTTAAGGGTATCAAGTTTTTACCCTAGATCAATCATCAATTTACCTCCTCCTTCTACTCTTCACAAAATCCAAAGTTTGTAAGGGAAAGAAAACTTTTTATGTCGATTGATTCCTAACTAAGCCGAGTTAACGAAAGGTTTCACTAGGTTGTTGAAATAGAACATTCCATTCTTTTGGGACAAGGTCGCTGATTGATCTTTTGATGCTTTGAAAAACGTGTTGACCCATGCACCGTTATTGCATTCTCCCAACTACAACCAGGAATACTTTTTGTACCTCGCCACTTATGATTCCATGATGGGGATGGTTTTAGTTCAAGAATATGAATTCCATAGTGAACATGTCATTTACTATCTTAGTTGAAATTTGCATCCGACTGAGATTAAATACTCGCATGTGGAGAAATTGGCCTTGGCAGCTATTCAAGTTATCCAACGTTTTCGTCACTACATACTTTTACGCAAAATGACAATGATCTCTGATTGCAACCCTATGATGTACATCTTGACCAAAAAATTGCTAGGGGGAAAATACTCCAAATGGATTGTTATCCTGCAAGATTTTGAAATGGAATTTGAAAAGTCCAAATCCAAGAAATCATTGATATTTGCTCAACTTATGTGTGATTTCCCACGTACTGATATAGAAATTGTGGCGGAACAACCAATCACGGATGAATCCTTGTTTCTTATTAGTACCATTAATCCATGATATGGAGATATTATCGTATATCTTCAAACCCAATCTTTTCGGCCTGAGCTCTTATGGTCACAACGACGAAAAGTTCGTTTTCAGTCTCAAAAATATCACATTGTTGGCAACACATTTTACCGTTATGGTGTGGATTCGATTTTTCAACGTTGTCTAACTCATGACGAAGCCAAAAAGGTTTTAAATGACTGTCACTCTAGAGCATATGGTGGTCATATGTCTAGGTATATCACAGCCCAAAAGATATTGAGTGTAGGTTATTTCTGGCCGTCTATGTTTAAATATTGTATTTACGCGGTCCGAAAATGTCATAATTTTCAAATCTTCGATCGAAAAATGCGTGCACCACTTGCTCCTCTTCACCCCATAATTTTTGTTGGTCCTTTTGCAAAATGGGGCATCGATTTCATTACATGTAACCGTCACTCAGTCGGGGGGCATGGGTACATTATTCTAGCAGTAGATTATTTTACCAAATGGGCCGAGGTGATGCCTAAATTTGCGGCAAATGGAAAAACTGCAGCTACTTTCATATTCGATCATGTGATTGCTCGTTTCGGTGTGCCCCAAGTGATAATTACTGATCACAGGAGCCATTTTCAAAATATCATGATGACCGAGTTAACAAACCAGCTTGGCCTGTGCCATGACAGTTCTACACCATATTATCCATAGGCCAATGGTTTAGTTGAAGCAATTAATAAATTTGTAGTCACCATGATCAAACGAATCATTGGAATTCATAAGTTGAATTGGCACACCATGCTCTTTTCAGCACTTTGGGCATATCGAACCTCAGCAAAAACATCGACGAGTTTTACCCCTTTTCAACTAGTTTACGATTTAGAAGCGATATTACCAATTGAATGTGAAATATCGTCACTCCAACTAGCCATAGAATTATTACCAGACACTTCTAAAGAGGAGAAACATTTTTTATACTTGGCTCAATTAGATGAGAATCGGCGCACCGCTTCATTAGCTACCGTGGCTCATGCAAAAATAATGAAACCTCAGTATGATAGAAGTGTTACTCCTCATAATTTTTCAGAAGGAGACCTAATTTTGATTTATGATCAAGCCAACAATAAACTAGGGGCTAGGAATTTTGAACCCATGTGGCATGGTCCTTACATTGTCAAGCAACAACTTGCAAAAGGGGCCTATGAATTGATTGATTTTGACGGGGTCTCTTTGGGTAAACCCAGAAATGGACTTTATCTAAAGAGATATTACACTTGACTTCGTGTAGAGATATTCTCTATATATTAGTTATTTTTTAGTCACTGTGCTATAGATTAGAAATGTGTGCCTAGCGTAAGTGTGCTCTTACTATTATTCCCGCTTATCTGGATACCTTTGATATTGAAAATGTCGACATCCTTTCAAACATATATTGGTTTTGCTGATGGCGCTTGTCGTAGTACGCAGAACATCTCTTCCACAGCTTGGGTTATTTACTCACCCACTGACGAGTTAGTATTGATGCATGAGGTAAGTCTCAGTCAAACAACAAACAATATTGCTAAATATAGTGCAGTTATTGAATTATTATCGAAATTCATTTCATTTGGAATTCAAAGTTTGATCATTAAGTTATATTTTGAACTTGTTGTATTACAGTTAAATCGATTATATGCCATTAGAAATCCAGTATTATTAAGGTTATTTTTAAGGGTTCGTCTCTTGGAAAGAGAATTCGATTATATTGAATATCAAAACATTTCAAGAAGTTTAAATACATTAGTGGATGCAATTGCTTCTAATGTTATAAATAGACATTTGCAATAACAAAGTAACAAATCAAAATTCCATAACATGATTGAATAGGTAAACTGGAAATAATAGTATATCATAGTATAAATGTAGTGTTCAAAAAATATACATCGTCTTCGATCATAGGCTCAAAACGCCTTATGATCGGAAAAAAGTGATATAAAATGAGTCTAAAAGGTCAATTAGCCACTATTTGTGGTGATGATCACGATAATACACCACTGCTCATGCCACCCTAGTCAAAAACCTCCTGAATGGACCAGGAACACCTATGACATATCTCTGTCGACGGAGCGGGATATCATCTATAGTAGTCTCAGGAATATCCATAGTGAGCCGCTCCAAATGGTGCTCTAAGTCAGTCAAGATCTCTGCAGTCTGATCCTGTGGGGGTGGTGGTGTTGTTGCTGCATCCCTTTGCCTCCGATCAAAGGGGCGGAGAATGTCTGGTTGAGTTGGACCCACATCTGCATTTGAAAATTTTTGTTATCAGTTTTGGACGATTAAAAAACAAAATAAAAATTAGAAATTAGAACATGTCAAAAAATATTTTTTACCTGATTCGTCCCACTAAGCTCCTGGAGGAAGGGGTATCTCCCGGTCACCACGAAAGTCCATGCCAGCATAAGGAAAATACTCTATAACAAAAATTTTGCGTTCCAGCCAACAAAAATATGTAGAGGGAAATCTCACAATCTCCCCACCCTCACTGTGGCGGGCCATCAAAGCAACCCAACGAACCATCCTAGGCTCTCGAGGCTGACCAACATCGACAGAAATGTGCTGCAGGGCTAACATGGGGATCCTCTCTAGAGAAAAGGTGACTACAATGGACCCATATCCAAAGTTGTTTAGCTTCCCATTCTTTACTTTGGTAAGTTGGCCTTTCATTTTTGCCAACATTGCCTCGCACCAGTTGTATATGGTGCCTCGAAAGCAATCTACTGCTATGTGCATTTGAGAATGAGTGGCTACATGCAAAGCTGCACTTTCGCACAACTTGACAATGGTAAAAGCGATCACTTTCAACTCTAGACAAATGATAGTTTTTATGTCAATCCGTTTGTCCCGAGGATTGGCCTCATCATTGCAAAACTCTAATTGTAGGCTGGCGACAGACTGGCCACTTGGCCTAGCCCCAAATATAGATAATGTTCTGCCTCTCTTGGACAAACCAGTCAAAAAATAGATGACTTCCAGCTCAATCTCGAGCTGGTGACCTCCAATTACGAAGCACTGGTCCTGAATATCCCATTTACTTACCAGCCAAGTAAGAAGATCCACTTGAGCTCTCATGCCACTGATAGCCCAATATTTGTAAAGCCCGCATGCTCTTAAAGCTTGCAAATTTGGTTGATGAATTATTGTTGCTTCATCTACCTCTTCATGCTCCTGTTCTCGCAAAATGAGCATTGTAGATGTCCTACAAGTAAAATGAAGGATTAGAATCATTTTCAAGCAAAAAATTTGGGTAATTTAGGAATAAAATATGTTTTTAAACTTGCCACGACACCTTTGCACTTTACGCTCAGGGAAAATGTGGAGATATGCATGGGCCCTGTGTTAAAATTGTGGGGCCCCACCATTTTTATTTGTAGAAAAATGTTGGGGTCCGCAGGTACTTAATGCATTAGGTACGGACCCCCGAGGGCAGATTTTTCGGCATATTTTCCTCCCAAAAATGAAATTTTGACCCAAAATTAAAAAATTTAATGGATGAAATGCAAGATAAGGAGGTTGTGGATTACCTGAAACAGACGGTTTTCAAATCCGACGGTCAGTTTTCCCAGAATCTTCTCCGAAGCATTTTTTGCCCAAAGCTCTAAAAACTTCACTCCAAATTCAAATGGTAAAAATGAACTTGAAAAACTCCTTTTTATAAGTTTTTTCGAATAGATGAATTTTAAATTTGTTTATTTTTCACTTTAAAAATCAGTTTTTCAAAATATCTTTATTATTGAAACATGTATGTTTAACTTTTTGAGTTTTTGTGCAGAATAACGTACTTTTTAGGCAAAATGGTCATTTTTTACGAAGAGTAAACTTTTATCACTTTTTCGGGCTCTTTAAATTTTATGAAAAAGCGAAACCATGGAGTCCTCTTTTAAGCCCTTTTCAAACTCTCTAAAAATGAAAAGATCACCGAGTACTTGACTATTCTAACTCGTTAAATTAAATGAACAAGTCGTCCCTTCAGTATAAGTTTACCCCTTTTCCAGTCTGAAATGGACTATTTACGAAAAAGGTATACGTTGACTAATCATGGTCAATAGAGTTCTCTCTTGCATTATTTTATCATTTTTCGGGCCTGAGGGATTAAATTTACGAAAAATAACACCCATGGAGTTTTCTTAAATTTTTCTTCTGACTCCCTAAAAATGAAAAACACTGAGTTTCTCCTATATTGGACTCATTAAAATTTAACAGTAAAGGACCTGTCGATTACAAACAGGAACGGACCACTCCTTCTTAGGGTTCGATTTTAAACTAAGTTGGGCTCATCCAAAGGATGAGCTTATAAACAAGCAGATGTTATCCTCCTCAAGCTTGTCAAAAATAAAGAGGTACTTGTCAGAAATGGTGGGAGAAAAGAGAGAAAAACAGATTCGTTTGTCACACTTTTATTTGTAAAAGCATTACAACTCTCTTGAACACAACAGTTTTTGTCGCACTTCTACCTGGGTTGGGAAATCCTTTGCCTATCAGTTAATCAAACCACATTGAAATTCTGCAGCTAGTTTCTGGGTATTAGCTTAGGGCACTGTCACCAAACCATCTGTAGTGTCGTTATGTGTTCAAGAGGACAGTCAAACAAACCATTCATCTGCAAACACTTGTCTCTATTCGTGTTGACCATCCCTGAGTCAGTACTTGCAAAAAATTCTTCAAAAATTGATCTATGGTTTCGTGTCATGAGCTTGCTTACAACAGATCGCTTTCTATCGATAACAGCTCATCATCTAGGAAGTTGATCTAGAATCTATCAGTACCTTGGAATCTTCATGCCTTAACGACATGTTTCTCACCTTCGACGAAAGGTTACATCATTGACCTTTGATCGAACAATTCCGTGAAATGTTCGAATTCGAATCACATATTCACATTTCGTGGATTGTACTGAGTACTTTGAGAGCCATTGTCATTATTGGTGGTTTCTCTCACACTTGTTAACAGTTCACATCATTAACTGGTAATCAAGTGTTTTCTACCATGTTAGACTTCAACACATTTAATCGCATGGATAGAATCGTACTAGCTCGGGAAGCAGAAATCAAGACCCTGGATCTAGTTTCCACCATCCAAGCTGCGAGGAGTTTTATTATTCATTATGCAGTAGACGATTCATTACAGATGGCTGCGTCCATGCCGTGTCTACATTATTGATGTAATAGTAAAATAATTTCT
This sequence comes from Pinus albicaulis, assembly GCA_034641835.2. NCBI lineage: Eukaryota > Viridiplantae > Streptophyta > Pinopsida > Pinales > Pinaceae > Pinus > Pinus albicaulis. The sequence goes on along the minus strand of CM076579.1, from coordinate 297,563,961 downwards.
GTATTAGAACAAGTTTAGTTAGTTTTTGATCTATGTATGGGAATGCCTACCTCAGGGATGATATGTGTGTGTGTGTGTGTGTGTGTGTGTGTGTGTGTGTGTTGTGTTGAATGTTTTTACAAGGTTTCGATTAGGGTGTCCACAGGCTAATCCTTGAAATGATAAAGCACATCACTCTTCAAATATTCTCTGAATTCGCACTTTAGGGGGCAATTTTTTACACTGAAATTTTTCACCATGACATTTTTAGTACTCCCTTGAAAGTCTACAATATCAAATTTCCCAAAATCAAGCCTTGAAACTAAGATAAAAGCTCATAAAAGCCTTAAAACTTTGGTAGCGCACTTTCTCCTATTTTTGCCTGCGGTCCCACACTTTTTGGCTATAAATCCTGCGGAGCCAAATGCACTTGTCTATTTATTAAAAGTGCGGACCCCTGTAAAAGTTTTAAAAAGGCACAAGTAAAATCTAGAAGCTTAGTTTAGGTCATTTTTGGAAGCTTCTAGAAACATTCCTGCGGTGAAAAGATCACTCCTTTCATGTTCATGCATCCCATCCAATAAGGAGCTAACCCCTTGATGTAAGGAACTAATCCCTTTGAAGGAGGAATCTATCCCTTCTTTTATGGAGTTGTAACCTCATATTCTCCACTACAAAAAGAGGCATAGGGCAGCCTCAAGGGGTTACCATGAATGAATTGAAGTTTTAGTATTGTTGGAGGTGAAGTGTTGTTGAAACTTAAACCCTTTTAGCTGAGATTTCATGTGGGAAGGATTACATACCTATATGTATCTTAGTTGGAAGAGTGCAAGGCTGATATGAGTAAAGGAAACACCTACTCCAGACCCCAGGAGGACCTGTACAACATCAAGGTGGACACGGTTGTAAATCTTTTCCTTATTTAAGTTAATACAAATAAATATGTTTTTCTCAATAAGCTGTCAATTGATTGTTTATTTTATGGATTCCTTGATCACCATAATGAATATGATTTATGAATATATGTTATGCAAGTGATATTTTATGTTTTCTTGTTTATGATTGCAGATATTCGAAGGGAAATATTTTGAGAGATTGAAGGACTACTACTACGAACAAGCATTAGATCAAAGGTAGGATCGTTAAACCTTTATAGAATTTAATTATAAATCAAAATATATCTAGAGAAAGATAGTTTTATTTGTCCATTTGTTGCTAGATATCCATAGGACACTTGGGAGGTCTGTCATGTCTGCAAGAATGACTAATCTGTCCAACACCTGGCATCCTTCGTCACATGAATCTAAACAGGTGAGCCAAAAATCTTCAAATGAGAAATATCAGGCTTCTTACCAGAAAACGCCTCTTGTGTACTCATGCCATGTACTCTATGAGGACAACGGTTTTTCACATAAACCACAGTGTTGCATGCCTCAGCCCACAAGTGTATGGGAAGGCCTTGATCATGCAACATTGCCCGTGCAGCACCCACGATTGTTTTGTTCTTTCTCTCCGCGACCGTGGGTTATTAGGTGTTATGAGTTCTCTTCGAATTTTTTCTGCGCTGCAAAAGTCTTTGAATTCACCAGAGATGTATTCACCACCATTATCGCTCCTTAGAGCTTTCACCTGCTTCCCTGACTCTTTCTCAACTAGTGCCTTGAACTCATAGAACTTTGTGTATGTCTCGCTCTTCTTCTGCATGAATAAGATCCAGCACTTACAAGAAAATTCATCAAAAAATATCACATAATACATGTGCTTTGTTGTTGAAGCAACCAAGAAAGGTCCACACACGTCTATGTGAATTCTCTCAAGGATCGTTGTGGCGTGACTATCCTTCTCATGAAAGGTGGTCTTCACAAATTTTCCCAAAGTACATCCCTTGCACTAATCTAACTGCGCAAGTGTACCCTTGGGAAGCCCGGTAGAAATCTACTGCAAAATTTTCAAAGCACCAGGGTGAAGATGGCCCAATCTCCTGTGCCAAAATTCACCCTCATCTCGGCTCACCACTCCTTCTGCTTTGCCTGACATTACTGTGTAGCCATCTACCTACAATTGATAAGGATTCTTAACTCGAGTCCCTATCCTCCTGGTTTGACCATTGTTTTACTGCACAGGAAGGCTTTTCCCTCGCTAAAAACAACATCATAACCCTTGTCTTCCAACATTGCCACAGGGATCAGATTCTTCTTTAATCCTGGAACATGCATGACATCCTTCAAGTGAAAGGTTTTCCAGACTCCCTGTCAAAGGAAATGGTCTCGATACCAATTGCACTGTATCTACCATCATCGCCCATCTCGATGTGCACTCCAAGATCCTTTTCATCCAGATCATTAAAAAAATCTTTGTCTCCGGTCATATGTAAAGATGCACCATTGTCAAGAAACCACACTGATCCCATCACACTTGAAACCTAGCATGCAATCAAAGAAAAATCCAACTCAAACTGCGAGGCTGAGGCCTCTCCAGCTGTAGATCCAGCAACCTGCTTATTTTTCTTCTTCTATGGACAATTAGTGGCATAATGTCCATGTTGGTGACAGTGAAAGCACTTCACCTTGGACAAGTCCTGCTTCTTGCCTTTCGCACCAGATTGAGAAGGATTTTTCTTCCCCTTCCCTTTCCTTTCTTTGGAAGCCAAATCGTAATTTTCTTCATCTTCATTCTCCGATGAAGATCCATCCCTGGTACCCTGCCTTATCTCCTCCTGCACAAGATCTGACCAAAGTCATTCCAATCCTGGCAGTTTCTCTCGACCATTGACAGAGTCCTCATAGCTATGCCAACTCTTCGTAAGCTGAAGGAGAGCCAAGCTCACCAAGTCCTCTTCATCTACAGTAACCCCACACTTCCCAGTTTATCCTTGCAATGGACAAACTACGTGAGGTATTTTGGTATACTATCGCCTTTCTCCATTTTTATTTTTCTGAGCTTGTCTTTAAGCACCAACTTCCTCTGGTCACTTCAGCTTTGGAACAAGTCTGTCAAAGCCTTCCAAATTAAGAATGGAGTAGCTTTAAAACGAAGGATGGACACAATGTGATCCTTCACACCTTCCAACAGAATTCTTCGACACTTCGATACCTTCTTTTGCCATGCGTCAAGTGTGGCTGCATCGCTAGAACTAGGCTTTGGAATATTAGTATCTATGAACTCCTTCAACCCATTATCATCTAGCACCACCTCCATCCTGTCCTTCCATGCAATATAATTCGACCTTCCATCAAGGGGATACTCTAATCTCAATCCATTAAAAGACATTTCAATGAATCCTCAACTTCGACACCAAGAAAACACTGCAACAAATTCAAATTCCATCGGCACAAAAGTCAACTACTTCAATAATTACAATCTTCTCCTATCAATACTGCTCCGATACCATGTAGAAATTATATAAATTATGTGTTACATATCCAAAATTATCCTGATCTCACACTATTTTAACTTCATGCAAAATACAGAATATATTCCACCATTGATCATTTGCGGAAATAAAATCAAGATAGCAATGCACACATGAAACAATAAAAAATTCACACACATTAACACAATTTTTTAACGGGAAAGCCTGAATCTAAAAACCCCAAATATTTGTATATAATATATTTCATAGAGATCATGTAACAATCCTCATACAAAGTTGATCATATCAAGGTCTCAATACAATACAATCGCTACACACTAATCAGGCCCGATCTTGCAAATCCATGCACCGGTCTTTGCCACCTACTAGCCTGCCTCTACTGCACAATCCCTGCTAAAGAATGGCTCTGAATGAACTCAAATTCACCAAGCTTTCACTACACAATCCTCATTGGCATCTCCACCGAGTGTTGGATGCAATCAATGCATCACTATAGTCACAACTGATAGTCACACTTGCTCTTTCACCTACCTCTCCACTGGTATCCACTGAAACTGCCATGCACTGTAGTTAACTGATGTATTCTTCAGTTGATTAATGATTTATTATTTAGTGAATTAATTAACTAATTAATTCACACAACTCCCACCAGTGTATCAATCAGTTAGACTAGATACAACTAGCTCAACTGAGTCTAACTAAGTTAAACTAAATACAACTCCACCAACTACTTCTATAACTCCACCAAACTCTTTCACATGAGTTCTAACTGAAGTCCTCATGCATTAGCTCCAGTAAACCCTCAGGAATAGCATAAATCCTTTTGTCAACTATTGTGCCACATCTGTGCACTTAACTAAAATGCTCCAAGAGAATAAGATAATGTTTAGAGTCCAAATATTATTAAGAGCTAATAATATTCGACATATCTATTTTTAGACTGGCAATCTAAAAATATATTCCACCCAATATGTATAAAAATATAATTCCATCTATTTTTCCAACTTGACCAACCATCCACAAATAGCATCCTGCAACTCATAGAATATGACCGACATGTCTAAAAATAGACATAGTCTAAAAATAGACTTTGTGCCAAAAATAGCCTGCGGGCCCACTTAGTGAAGGCAACTCTTTTTACTAAGTTCATCATATTATTGAATCTCAACAATAGAGGCCCAAGCCATGGAAGCTGGACCAAGGAGATGTAGCCCAGGAGGGGTTAACTCCTTCATCAAATACCTATGTTAATGTTATGTATGGTGATGTTATGTACTTTATTTGTTGTTGTTTAGATCTTTTTTTTTATGTTAAATTTCTCACTAAATTGACACGAAAAACACTCATAGGACTTGTTAATTTTCAAGAAAACCTAAACCCTTAAGCACACATAATACATTTATTTATAAAATATGAAAGGGGAATTAGCTTAGCATTACTAACATCCTCCATTCAGATCAACCAGTTATGTTTAAGTTAAGGAGATGATAATTAATGGTTTGTTCCAAAAATGCAAGAATATTTAACACCACATTTGGTTGCATCATCTAATGAAACAATCATATTGCTTGACAATTTATCATTGATGCATCATCTCTTCCAAGTTAACTCATGATTACTTGAAAAATGGGGCCAACACCTTGATCAAAGAAATATACATGGAAATGGGTATAATCTAGAGGTAAAACAGTGTTTAGAAGAAAATAGAGGTATACAATTCCCTATATTTCTCTATTGACAATTCTAGAAAGATGACATAAGGGTTTTGTCAGAAAGTGGAATATACTAGTGATATTGTGGAAAAGGTAGAGCCTGATGGATTTAAAATGAAGAAACTTGGAAAATATTCTCCCATAGGGAATTCATGAGAAAACTTCGCTGAGGGTACAAAGATAAGGTTAACCGGGTGATAAATTCAAAAATTAATAAGTTCGAGGGACGATTGCAGAGAATAGACTAGCATTGACCATTCTATCATAAATTTTTTACTTATTTTTTTAACCCAGATGTTTTAACGAAATTCCATTTAATTCAGAGGGTAGATCAAATAACAAATTTCATGTTTGGTATCCATGAGAGGAATATGAGTGGAAGAGCCTAAAAGGATAGCTTTCTTTGAAATTTTAAATTTATCTTTGAAAATTCTTAGAGTGAAAAATGTGTCTAAATACCTGGTATAATTGGAGTGTTGAGCTGGAAGTTTCGCGTTACTGGAGGGAACTACTATTTCTGAGAAAACACATTGAAAATGAGTAAATGGGGGAGGGGTTTTATCAATGAAATGTGGGTAAAGGGGAATTAATTGAATGCATAAAAAATAGTACAAACACGTGACATGGTGAATGAGGTGGGAATATGGGTGAAGTAGCAGGATGGAGAGGCGATGTAGATGTGATGTGGACATGTTGACTGTCGCACTCACCTAGAAATCATGCTTGTTTGCAGTAGACCAAATTGAAAACCATTCACTGCTCAAAGGGGCACCCGTGGTGGTAAACGGTATCAACCTCTAGTGATGTTGGGAATGATCCCAACTGTCGATCTCTAGACAATTGTTTCCCGCCACGCCACCCAAATTTTGCCATGGGAAGTAGGATTAAACCAAATGGGTTTCAATTGGAAAACTTGAGCATATAAATAATGGAAAGACTCTACCAAGCAAGGCTATAGGAATTCCTAAGAAAATTTAATGGGCACAGTGGAACACTAACAAAGGAATTTATAGCTAACTTTTACAATGAGAAAACTAAAGTAGGAGATATTTTTGTTCCTATTACTCCATATTACATTTCCCAAGCCAAAAAAATTTCGCTTACAAGAATAATATATAGGTACAGGTACAACAGGGGCATCAACACTCAGAAGGTCAAAGAGGAGAAAGCAAGCATAAGGACATGCTTACAAATCAACAAGGGGGAGATGTTGGCCCTCATTTTTCATCAAAATTTTCTTATTAAATACACTTAATTTCCATTATATCCAACCATATACCATCCATAAATACCTTATTTTCACCAATTTATTCATATTCAGGTAAATAAATTATGTTTTTCATTTTTTTATATATCTTTACAAAAATTGGGTTTTAAGTGCATTTTTGGTCAAAACAAAAAATTCTCGTAATGGCTCCATTGAAGTCGTACTTGCAGGACTCCTGGGCATGAGATGAGCACATATTTAGAAAGCTTGGGAACCAAGGATGGATGTGGACCTATTGTTTCAATCAAACCGAGCTGAAACGGGCCCAGTCAAAGCTAGTCAAACATGACCTGTCTTTCATAAAACCCCTAGGAAATAGGCCAAAATTAGTATTTTGTGGGATTTTCCAGATTTTTTGTGATTGGATGGATGATTTTTGCCAAGATAGATAATATTAGGATAGATATGACTGTTAGAGAAATTTTAGTCAATTTGTTTTAATATTTTTCTATTTAAGCCAAGAACATTGAAGGCATGAACATGAAGAATTTGTATAATTTCATATTGACACTTCTGAACTTTGAAAGTTAAATTGAGGAACCAGTTCCACCTTATTTTTTATGTTAAATGACATGGATTATTGACTAATTTTTCAGTAGCTAATAGTTTTTTCAAGTGTGCAGGGCAAGGGTGGAGGGCCCCCACACCAAGCTAAGTACTCTTCTTGGTTAATTTAGCTTAATCTTAATGAACTAGTTTTGCTTCAGATTTGTTCGATTAATTAGATGAATGGTGATTTATTATATTTGTTAATGAATCTTGGTTTAATTTTAATTTGCATATGAAGGGACAAACAAGTATTTAAGTTAGACTTTCCCTCTATCTGATCCAAGAATAATAACTAGAATTGATCTTTCTTTTCCTTGTTGAGTTATTTACTTATGCTTGCTAATTAATCTTGGTTTAATTCTAATCCGCATATGAAGGGACAAAGAAGTTTTTAAGTTAAACTCTCCTTCTATCTGATCCAAGAACCATAACTAAAAGTCATCTTATTTTCCTTATTTTCTGAATTTCTAGTTTTAAATACAATGGTAATAATGATGAATAGAATTGTAAAGAAGGGCAACATGGACCTCCTCAGTTAGGAGCCTCTTCTCCTACATTTTATGCATCATAAACTATTTTCCATCAGTTATTTGGTTTCTCTTCATGAAAGTAGTACTATGGGGAAGGAAAAATAGGATCTCTTAATTTATGAACCTCCTCCCTCACTTATTAAATATTGAATTAGAAACTACCTAGTTATATTTTATATTTGTAATATGCATTTCTTCTATAATTGACTACATCTAAAATACATATATTTTGGACATGCTTCCAAGTTTACAAATCCAGATTGATAATTAAATACCTTTGTTATTTTACTAAGCAAATTGACCCAATAGTGTTTGTCATGGATTCCATCCATTTCGAACAAAGATATATCTGGGTTGCAACCCAAAAAAGTTAATTGCAACTTCAAGTGGATAGCCATATTTAAACAATATACCTAAATAGAGAAAATTTATCTGAACTGGGGTATATACATGTGTTTTGGATAAATATCTATACCATATTTGATAATATATGTTACAATTATCCAGTGTGGGTGCCTCGACAACAAAGAGCCATTTTTCAAAATTCACGCGAGAAGGAGTAGATCCATATTCAAAAGGTACATATTCATCCCTAAGCATAGGAATTAACTAAAATTTGGATATTTTTATTTCAAATTATACAAGGATTTTAAATTTGGGTTGAACTAAGTGTGATTAAGAAATAAATTTAAAATTAAATAACCACTACTTCCATATAGAATTCCAATTGCAGAGTGAGAGATATCATATCTCTCAAAAGAATTCTAAAGAGTACCAATACAAAATTAAGGGAAATATCAATAAAGTAAATTGAGGAGAATCAATTTTGTATGGGAGAAATGAGTTCATAGATATGGTAGAAAGATATAGAGGATCAGATCGAGGGGAAAGTCAAGGAAGGCCTATAACGAATGTAACCTCGAAAGCAAAGATGAGGATTTTTCAGAGGAGCTTAGAGGTGATGGATATTTCCTAGAAAAGAGAAGATGACATGGGATATATCAATGAAGTAGAATAAGAATATTATAGTGAGGAAGAAGGCGAAGAATTAGTAAAGGTGATAATTTTGCAGATGATAGCTAAGTTCAGTTCTAGATCAAAGATGGAGGTTCTTGTATATGAAGGTAATTTAAATGGTTATGAATTTTTGTATTTGATCAATTTTATGGAAAAAGAGTTTGATTATAGATTGAAATTTATGTAGCCCTATGGTGGGATGAAGCACAGGAAAATAGAAGTAAAGGAAATCCTAAGGTAAAGAACCAAGACAAAATAGTTGCAAAATTAAATGGTGATTTTATGCCTAAATATTATTGGTTAAATATTTTCAAGAAATTACATAATTTTAGACAAAAATCTATGTCAGTAAAGGAATACACTAAAGAATTTTATAAATTAAACATTAGATATGCCCATGTTGAAGAGGATGATGAAAAGTTTGCTAGATACATTAATGGTTTGAGGAATAAAATTCAGGTTGAGATTAATACCTTATCCTAAGGATAGTTGAATATGCATATAAGGCTACTTTGAAAGAAAAATATAAAATCACTAGAAAATAGATTATGAATAGTCGAGGAAGAAATATTATAATAGGAAAAGGACATGAAAGTGGTAGACAAAGATTTTAGCCCTTAAGAGAGGAATGTGGAGTTCAAGTAGTCAGTCACCAAGAGGATGTGAATATAGAGCAATAATATCTTCCTCAATAGGTAGAAGTGGAGGTAGAGACTACCAACCTAGATGTTACAAACGTGGAAGATTTTGACATATGTCATGGGAATGTCCATAACTATTCCTACAAGTCAAATAAGTGCACATGTGATAGAAGCAAGAGAAGAAAGTGTGAATTCCGTAGCAATTGAAGAAACCCCTGAAGAGATAGAGTCATTATTTATGAAGTGAGTTTTAATTAATTTGGAGAAGGAATCTAAGGATCCATTATAGAGGAAATGTTTGTTCATAATCGTATGCAATTTAAAGGATAAGTGTTGTAAAGTTGTGATTGATAGTGGTAGCATATATAATTTATTTTCTACTGAGGTGGTAGAAAAAATATATTTGAATAGAATAACGCACCCTAGTACTTATAAAGTGTCATGGATGGAAAAGGGATATCAAATTTTGGTGACTAGTGCAAGGTGGAATTTCATATTGGTAGTTACAAGGGCGAGGTATTATGTGACATAATTCCCACGAATGTTAGCCATATTTTTTTGGGAAGGCCATGGAAATATGATAGAAAGACTATTCATGATGATAGAAGAAAAACCCATACACTTCATAAGAATGGACAAAGACACAAAATTTTCTTTTGGAAGATGAAGTAGAAGTTAGTCCTAACGTGTTGATAATGATTCTAAAGGAGCTACTGCAAGAAGTCAATAAATAAGAGCTTCATTTTTCTTTGGTTGGAAAGCCTAAGGTAATTCTTACTAGCACAAACTTGGATGATTTTCCTGAAGTAATCAACGTTAAATTGGATGAATTTTTTATATCATTGTTGATGATCTTCCAAGAAATTTACCTCCTATTAGAATCATTAATCATGTAGACTTAATCTCATGATCAAGTACTCCAAACAAAGCAACATGCAAAATGACTCCAGAAGAGAATGAAGTGAGGAGACAAGTGCAAGAATATTTAGAAAAGGGTCTTTTCAAGGATAGTTTGAGCCCATGTGTTGTTCCTATAGTACTCATCCCAAATAAGAATGGAGTATATAGAATGTGTATCGGTTATAGATCCATTAATAAAATTACACTCCATTGCAAATCTTCACTTCCATGCATTGATGATTTAATAGATTGTTTGAGTAATTCCAAGTATTTTTCTAAGATTTATCTAAAGAGTGGATAACATCAGATTATGATTAAGGAAGGATATGAATGGTAATATCCTTTGAAACAAATCATGTATTGTATGAATATTTAGTTATGGATTTTGGTCTAGCTAATTCCCCTAGCACTTTCATGAGGCTAATGAATGAGGTTTTGAAAGAGTTTAGTAGTAAGTTTTTCATTGTCTAATTATATAATATTTTGGTTTACATTGAAAACACAGAGGAGAAATTGATACATCTTATGTTAGCCTTAAATATCTTGCAATGAGAAAAATTATTGATTAATTTGAGAAATGAAGTTTTATGAAGAAGGAATTGGTATGCTAGGGTTTTTCTATTTATAAATATGGTTTGAAGAAGGAACAAGAGAAAGATAAATAAATTATTAAATGGCATGTACCAAGGAATTCCTTTGAGGTGAGAAGTTTTCGTAGTTTAGTAAGATTTTATAGAAATTTTATCAATAAATTTAGTAACATTTGTGCTCCTATTGTGAAAATAATCAAAGAAAGTAAATATCCATTCAAATGGATAACAATAGTTGTTGGCTTGAGGGGTCCTGACCTAGGTTCGAAGTTGAGGTTAACCAAAAAAACACTCTTGTTGTTGGCCCTTTCAGTAGTGACCTACTTGCGCACGTCGAAGTCTCACCCAAAGTAGTATGGGGGGTGCTGAAACTAGGTTTCGACACCCTAAGAGAGATTTAAATGATGTGGGTGCCCTTAGATCTAAAAAAAATGATAAACAGACTTCCACAACAAAATCCCTAACCAGGAAACCCTTAACAGACAGATTTAGGTCATTTATGCAGAATATCTAGCGCACAAGCTAAATAGAGTCTATAATCCATGTAATAGCTCTTAATAGATAGTATTAAAACCCAATAGCACTAGATCCGTTCAATAACCATTCATCTAAAACCATAAGTAGTTGCGCAATTGATCTAAACACAGACAATGTAGGAGATAGAAATAATATGCAGAAATGATTATAACATAAAAAATAGATTCATTTCATACTCGAATATTAGTAAAAATAGTTCTTTGTTCATAACAATTCATATTCTCCATAAAAAACCCTTTCGTTCACCCGCACACACAACTGGCGAGGTCGGCACACAATAGTACTAAGGTCTCCACACACAAAGCCAGCAAGATCCTTTTACCCAGAAAAATCCACACAAAGGTATCACAACACAACCAAATCTATCATCAAACATTCATTCTTATCCCAAAAATGACTTATTTGACTCAATCTAGACTCCTAATTATACTTTTATCCTGTGCTAATCTAAGGCCTACAAACCATGGTTTGCAACCCCTAGTTCTACCCTTTTTACCCATTACAACTCATCAGGGGCTTTGACCCGCCCCAAATCCCCTTGACTTGTGTTGCACACAACTAAACTTACAAAATCTATTACAAAAATATATCAAAATTTTCTTCAAAGCTCGGACATAGGGGACCCCGCTCCAACAATAGTTGATAGAAAATTCAAATTACTAAACAAAATATAACATAAAAACCTGCCTTAACCTTATTATATTTAACAAAAAAAATTCAAGTTTAGATAGATGCAAGTGGAGTTGTTATTGGAGCCATATTAAGCCAAGAGGAAATATTGATTTCCTATTTCAGTGAAAAACTAAATGAAGCAAAATATAAATATTTCTTTTATGATAAAGGATTATATGTTGTAGTGTGAGCATTAAATAAATGGAGACATTGTATCATGCCCAAGGTGTTTTTTTGTATACTGACAATCATGCTTTACAATTTATCAATAGTTAACCAAAATTAAACAAAAGACATGCTAAGAGGGTAGAATTTATACATAATTTTACATTTGTAATTAAACACACAAGTCGTACATAAAAATAGGTAGTGAATGGATTTAGTAGAATTAATTTAATTATATATAAATTTCAAGTTAATGTTTTGGGATTTGATGAGCTAAAGGAGATGCACAAAGATGAGGCATATTTTAAAGACTCATATCCAACATGTGAGAATCCAATTTGTTTGGAAAAATAAATCAGTGGTTGAGTTACATGATTCAAGAAGGTTTTTGGTTCAAGGATAGCAATTCATACCAAAATGTCCAATAAGCAACAATTTGATAAAATAAAATCATAGTGGAGGATTCTTAGTCCCATTTTGGACATGATAAAACATTTTCTTTATTGAATTATTTTCTTTGTGTCCAAGTCTGCAATCTAATATAAGATATTTGTTAAAAGGTGCATTGTATGTCACTGTGCTAAAGGAAGAAGTCAGGATGCAGGCTTACATTAGCCATTTTCAATCCCAAGTAGACGGTGGGACTCTTTAAGTATGGGTTTGTATTGGGTTTTCCTCGAACACGAAAATGTAATGATTCGATTTATGTTTTTATGGAAATATTTTCAAATATGGCACATTTCTTAGCTTATACAAAGACTAGTGATGCAACCAATGTTTCTAATTTATTGTTTAGATATGTTGTAAGGTTGCATGGTTTTACTAGAAGTATTGTTTCAAATAGAGATACAATATTTATAGTTCACTTTTGGAAGGCTTTGTGGAAGAAACTAAGCACTAACTTGAATTTCAATTCAACTTATCACTCATATATAGATGGGCATAGTGTTGAAAATATAAACAACGCTTGGGGGGGTAAATAAAAAAATTGTTTAAAACTTAAAAAAAGAACATGAAAATAATACTTATTAACAACACATTAATTTATGGATTAAACTTATATTAAATAGTTTCAATATTTACAAGTACCAACTTGAACGAGGATACAACCCCTAGTTTACCGAAACCTAATGGAAGGAGGAACCAACCTACTAACTGACAAGATTCAACTTGAAGGAAAATAAAACTCCCTTTACTTGCACCACCCTACCACCCTTTCTTGAATAAAGATAAATAAGGACTCTCGTACCATGGATATTATCCCTCTCACATGCACTTCATTATGGATCTACCTTACTCCTAAAATTTTTGACCTTCAAGATAAACAACTCAGAATGCAATATCGTGATGAAAGACTCCAGTCCAAGCTACTCTAAGGCTTTTTTTTCTCCTCCAAGAAATAATCTCCACAAGATATTCATCAAAGTAGTCTAAAACACGCCTAAAAATCCTTAAACATGTGCCAAAATTTTTTCCTGAGAAAATCACTTCAAATAAACTTTTCTTGACTTCTCGTTCACAAGCTATGAGAATTAGAAAGACCTAATTTTGTGTGCTTCCTTGAAAATATACAAATATTCTTTACTGAATAAGTTGAAGTTATCCTTCTTGTGTCTATTTATAGTGCATTCGATATCTATACTGGGCCGACATGTCAACTATTCATACTAGGTTGTGTAATTGGAAAAATCTATAATGAATATTTGAAAAATCATTTCTCCTCAACCATGAGTTAGAGGGAGCTCCATTTATCATTGGAAATGTCTCGAAATATTTTTTCCAACTAAGTATGTTATTATTCCATTTGAGCTAGGTAAATGAAGTAAAAATACATTTAAAGATAGGGTAACAAAATGGGGCATCAAAAATCCAAAAATAATTTCTCCTCGACTGTGAGGAGATAGAGGGTGTGCCACATGTCATTGGAAAGTTATCAAAATAGAATTTCCAACCATATATGTCATGTTGCCATGTTAACTAGGTGATTTGAGTAAAATTCATTCTCGTTTTCTTGTAAAACTTGTGACATCACTCACAATTTATTTCAACAATGTATATGTATATATGTATATATATATATATATATATATGTGTGTGTTTGTGTGTGTGTATACACACATATACATATAAATATATACATGTGTGTGCGTGTGTAGTGACAAAGAATCTTCCCAACCAATTTTGACCCTCGATCAAGCCTTAATTTTCAAATAAAATACAAAATATTATTTAATTAGTACATTTATAACACATCCCCACATCAACAACAATCCATCCCTTGATCAAGTTGTAGGGAAACAATTATAGGAGGGATTTTCACCCATTGAGCTAGCACACCAATTAAATATGATAGATTTATCTAATAATATGGAAGACTAAACTAAACCTATCAAAATATATCTTATAAATACTCTAAATATTAGTGTGCAACTGGAGCCCTCACATCAAAATTTATTGGTAGATATGCTTGGAAAGAACAATAATTATTTTTCCTGGGATTATACTAATATTAAATGGATCTATTCTAATTTTTGTGGCACCATATTTATATATAGGAGGACTCCTGACCTATCAAGCAGCCCCAGAGGAGGATGAATCCAAACTTTAGGGATATAGTTGAAGAAGGGTTACATAAATTTTTAAATGCAGGTTTCATCCATCCTTTTCTCAATATCAAATGGGTCTCTCCCCTGGTTATCTCCCTAAAAATAAATGGAAGTGGTAGGTGTGTGTTGATTATCGGGAATTGAACAAGGCTACCCTAAAATACTACTTTCCTCTACCCTTCATTGATCAAGTCTTAAACACATTAGCAAGGAATAAATGTGTCTCCTTTCTTGATGAATTCAGTTGCTATAAAAAAAATCATGTAGCCCCTGAACGTCAGGAGAAAACCACTTTCACCTACCCTTGGGGAACTTATGCTTACTGGGTACTCGCATTTAGATGTCGTAATGCTCCATTGACTTTTTAATGGGATGTTCTCATAATATTTTATAACTTGACTAATGATTTTGTTGATATATGCATGGATGATTTCATATTATATGGTGAAACTATTGAGGAAGCCCTAAAAAAACTTGAAAAGGCACTAATTCTGTTTCAAGAAACCAATCTCTCTCTTAGTAATGAGAAATTTTATATGCTTCGAACCAAAGTGATAATGTTAGGGAACCATATCTCTCCTAAAGGAATTCAAGTGGATCCTACCAAAATAAAGGTAATCTTAAGTTATCAGCCCTAATCACATAAAATGATGTTTTTAGTTTCTTAAGTTATGCAGGATAACGGTAAAGGTTTATAGAAAATTTCGCAAAGGTGTCTTCCCCATTATATAATGTTTTAACAAAAACTACAAAATTCCATTGGGATGATTGTTGGGTTTGTGTTATATTATTTGCACGACTAGTCACGTGCGGGGGGGTAATAGGGGGGGTGATAGCCCCCCCTATACGTTGCGTTGGTTGCAACATACTAGGGGTCATAGGGGGGGTGGTAACCCCCCCTGTCAGGGTCCGGGGCAGTGCCCTGGAAATTAATTTTTACGGTCCTTATTTTCTGGTGGGCAGACCCGCCCATGGTTTTTTGCATGGGTTTGCATATGGTTTTTGGATATGATGGTTTTCATCCCTTAGTATTTTGTAGATCCGGTCAAGGGAACTACGGTTATGTTCTAATCTAGGGTTAATGGATTGGGGTTTATGTATGCTTCGACATGTATATATGTGTGTTGTAACACTAAAAGGAATATAATGAAAAATCAAGTTGGTCATCCCGATTTGGGATCCATGGGAAAATATATGTGTTTATATGTTTTATGTTTTATGCTCTCGCTATTGTTTATTTTTTGTTTTTAAGATTCGTTTGCAGATAATTTCTATACAGGATTAAAACCTACATTTGGTATCAGAGAAATTTCAGCTTCAAGGGGATGCCTTTGCTGTTGAGGGGTTTTTTGCTCGGGCCTGAGTTAGACCCTCTTCAGTGGGAGATCTGCGGGATTGATTCTTGTGGTGAAAGAAGATGGCGAGTGACAGGAATATAGAGATCGAGAAATTTAATGGTCATAGTTTTGAGTTGTGGAATCTCAAGATGGAGGATATGCTGGTGGATAAAGATCAGTGGATCGCAGTAGATCCGAGTACTAAACCAATGGCAATGTTAGATGAAGACTGGAAGAAGCTGGATTGGAAGGCAAAGATCTGAATACGGTTATGTGTCTCAGATTCAGTATTTTTGAATGTATATGGGGAAGTTATAGCGAAGACATTTTGGGACAAGCTAGGGACTTTTTACCAATCTAAGTCTTTGGCGAATAAATTGTTCCTGCGAAAAAATATGTATAACTTGAGGATGAAGGATGGAGACTCGGTGACAACACATGTGAACGCCTTCAATACTGTGGTAAGTCAGTTTTCATCTGTTGATATTAAAATCTTAGCTGAAGATAATTGCATCAATTTGTTGTGTTCTCTACCAGATTCGTGGGACAGTCTGGTTATTACAATAGGTAGCAATACAACTACCTTGAATTTTGATGACATTGTCTCAGCCTTGCTGTCAGAGGAAATGAGACAAAGAAATATGGAGGGTCAGTTGAAGATGGATACCTTATGTTTTCGAGGAAAGGTCCCAGCGAAGCAATAATAAGGTTTCGAGATAGGGTGATCTAAATCTGGAGGAGAAGATCTAAATCTCCGGGAAGGTTTGTAAAGGTGTCTTACAGAAATGTGGAAAGGAAATGCACTGAAAAGGACTACAAATCTAAAGCTCTTGAGAAAGGAAAGGGATCTGATGATGCTCCTTATGTAGAGGCAAAAACCACCTCGGATGAAGGTGGGGATGTGTATTTGGCTTCTTCTTCAAATACACATGTAGATCATGCGTCATGGTTGATTGACTCAGGTGCATCCTTTCACTTCACTCCCCATAGGGAGCGATTCTATGAGTATGAGAAATATGATGGCAATGATGTCTTCTTAGGTGATGATTGGAAGGCTAGAATCATCGGACGTGGAAAATTCAAGCTAAAGCTGCAAGGTGGAAGGATTAGAACACTTCCTGGTGTTCTGCACATTCCTGCATTGGCTAGAAATCTGATTTCTGTAATCAAGATGGACGATGGAGGTGTAAAAATAATGTTTGAGAAAGATACCTATAAGATGGTTCGGGGATCATTGGTATTAATGCGGGGAGTTTACATTGGAACTCTATACAAGCTTCAGGGCAGCACTTTTATTGATGGGTGCAACACTTCTGTGGATCCCAAAAGTGGAGCGAAAAGCCTAGCAGTCTCTGGAGAAAAGACCATGCTATGGCATCAAAGGCTTGGACATATTGGAGAGAAGGGCCTTTAGATACTGCATGGAAATAGTATGGTAGAAGGTATGTCCAATAGCTCTCTGTATTTCGACTTCTCTGAACATTGTGTGTATGGGAAGCAGAATTAGGTGAGTTTTCCTTCTGGTGCTAAGAGGGTGAACAATATATTAGAGCTTGCGCATAGTGATGTGTTTGGACCTGTGCCAGTTCCATCATTGGGTAAGTCTGTGTACTATGTTTCATTCATAGATGACTTCTCAAGTAATACATGGATATATTTCTTGAGGAATAAATATGAAGTCTTTGATAGATTTAAAGAATTTAAGGCTCTGGTGGAAAACCCAATAGAGAAGAATATAAAGGTGCTAAGGACAGATAATGATGGGGAGTTTTGCAAGAAGGAATTTGAAGAGTTCTATAAGAAGTGTGGTATAGCACGGTAGAAGACTACTCCATACACACCTCAGCAAAATGGAGTTGCGGAAAGAATGAACAAAATGCTGATGGAAAAGGCAAGAAGCATGCTCAATGGTATCGGGTTAGGACAAGAATTCTGGGCAGAGGTAGTGGATACTGCATGTTACTTAGTTAACAAATCACCTTCATCATTTTTGGAGGATAAGACTCCACATGAGGTATGGACTGGTACGAAACCCTCTCTTTCACATCTGAGGGTATTTGGATGTGATGAATATGTACATGTTCCAAAGGAGAAAAGGAGCAAGTTGGATAATAAATCTGAAAGGTGAATTTTTATTGGGTATAAGGATGGTTAAGGGTTACAAGCTTTTGAACCCAGAAACAAGGAAGGTTGTGTACAACTGAGATGTGGTGTTTAGAGAGGTGAAAGATATTGTTAAACATGAAGTCCTACCAAAGGAACCTAAGTAGATAGATTTTGAGCTAAAGGAGGATGAATCAGAATCTACAACAGAAGAAGACTCAGAAGAGGAAGAGCCACAAACTCCCGCTGTGAGAAGAACAATTCAGGAAAGGAGACAACGAGAAAGTTATAGTCCATCTGCTTTCTATTCAAATTTTGCTTTAACTATAACTGATGATGATCCCAGAACTGTGAGGGAGGCAGTAGATTCAGAGGATGGAAAACTCTGGAAGGAGGCCATGGTTGATGAAATGGCATCCTTGCATAAAAATGAGGCATGGGATCTGGTGGAGTTGTCAGCTGGAAGAAAGCCCATCGAGAGAAAATGGGTGTTTAAGAAGAAGATGAATGTTGAAGGAAAGGTGGAGAAATACAAAGCTCCGTTGGTAGAAAAAGGTTATTCCCAGGTGTCAGGAATTGATTTTGGTGATATTTTTTCTCCTGCTCCTATTGCTAAAGTTACTTCTATTAGATTAATTTTATCTGTTGCTGCTGCATTTGATTTTGAGATAGAACAGATGGATGTGAAGAGAGCATTTCTTCACAGGGATCTAGAACAAGATATCTACATGAAGCAACCTGAAGGCTTTATGGTTAAGGGTAAGAAAGAACTGTATGCAAGTTGAAGAAGTCTCTGTATGGGTTAAAACAGTCACCAAGGATGTGGTATCAGAAATTTGATACATATATATAGGGACTTGTCTTCACTAAAAGCAAGGAGGATCACTGTGTTTATTTTAAATTAATTGGTGACCGTGTTATTTATTTGGTCTTGTATGTGGATGATATGTTGTTGATTGGAAATGACAAAGAAATTATCCAATATTTGAATACCCAATTGTTCTCCAAATTCGACATGAAGGATCTTGGTGCTGCAAACTATATTTTGGGCATGGAAATTAAGAGAGATCGGGTAAAAAGGAAGCTCTGGTTAAACCAGAGGAAGTATGACGAGACTATATTGCAGAGGTTCAATAAGCATGATAGTAAACCAGTGAATGTTCTGATTCCTGTAGGTACAAATTTTTCTTCTGAATAGTGTCCCAAGACACAAGAAGAAGAGGAGGTTATGTCCCATGTTCCATATGCAAGTGCAGTGGGTAGCCTGATGTTTGCAATGGTCTATACTAGACCAGACATTGCACATGTAGCGGGAGTATTGAGCAGTTTTATGTCAAACCCAGGGAAGGAGCATTGGACAGCAGTGAAGCAGGTTTTCAGATATTTACGTGGCATAGTGATTATGGCTTGTGCTACTAGGGAAGAGCACAATTGGAAAGAGTGTTTGGACATTCATGGTTTTGTTGATGCTGAATGGGTTGGAGATCTGGACCAAAGAATATCTACAAGTGGGTATGTGTTTAGCCTATTTGGAGGTGCAGTCAGTTGGATGAGTAAAAGACAGTCTGTAGTGGCTCTTCAACTACAAAGGCATAATACATGGAAGCCACTCATGCAAGAAAGGAAGAAATTTGGTTGTAGAAATTGTGTTCAAGTATGGTGTTGGTGCAACAAGCTATAAGGATAGACTGTGATAGCCAAAGTGCAATTTTCTTGGCTAAGAACCCTATTTATCATTCAAAGACAAAGCACATTGATGTTCAATATCACTTTGTGAGATATATGGTTGAGGCTAAAAGGGTGTTGTTGGTAAAGGTGGACACTTTGAAGAATGTTGCAGATGCATTGACAAAGTCAGTGAGAACTAAAAATTTCTCTTGGTGTAGATAAACAATGGGTGTTGCAAATCAGGGCTAATGACTCAACTCTCCTATGGCCCCTTGCGAAAAGTAAACAACAAGTGGGAGAATGTTGGGTTTGTGTTATATTCTTTCCATGATAAGTCACGCACGGGGGGTGGTAATGGGGGGTCGATAGCCCCCCCTGTATGTTTCATTGGGCGCAACATATGGGGGGTTCAAAAGGGGGCGCGGTAGCCCCTCTTGTCAGGGTCTAGGGCAGGGCCCCAGATTTTTTTTTTTTTGGTCCTTATTTTCCGGTGGGCAGACCGGCCCATCGTTTTGTGCATGGGTTTGCACATGGTTTTGGGGCATGATGGTTTTCAACCCCTGGTATTTTTTAGATCTGGTCAAGGGAACTACGATTATGTTCTAATCCAAGGTTAATGGATTGCGGTTTATGTATGCTTTGGCATGTATATATATGTGTTGTAACACTAAAAGGAATATAATGAAAAATCAAGCAGTCATCCCGATTTGGGATCCAGGGGAAAATATCTGTGTTTATCTATTTTATGTTTTATGCTCTCGCTATTTTTTATTTTCTATTTTTAAGATTCGTTTGCAGATAATTTCTGTACAGGTTTAAAACCTACAATGTTCATTGTCACTCAATATTCAAATCCCTTAAGAAAAATGATGTTTTTCCCATATTTTTTGAGGTCCTAACTAGATCTTACCCTTCCGTATTCATGTTGATGTCTCAGATACATCCATTGGATTTGTGTTGGGTCATAAAGAAGAACAAAAACCTTACGCTGAGCATTACATCAATAAAACTTTGACACAAAATGAACTAAATTACACAAAAATTGAAAAGGAATTCCTTTTTGTGGTTCATGCCATAAAAAAAAAATCGTCATTATATTATTGGGTATCTTATCTTCATGCATACTAATCACTATGCCATATGATATCTTACGAATAAACCTATTACACATGGTAGAGTGACCAAGTGTCCTCCTAAATGGATTATATAATACCATTATTGATAAGCCATGAAAGGAGACTATTGTTGTTGATTTCCTATCTTAACATCATCATTCTAATAATTCTAATCCTATAGAAAAATATTTCCTGATGAACATTTATTTTCCCTCTCTACTAATATGCCTTGGTTTGTAAATATTGCTAATTATTTTTCTATAGATAAACTCGCACAACACTTTTCCCTTAGATTATATATAATCTTGGATTCAAGGGTACTTGTTCAGAACTAAGCCCAGTCAAATAATCCAGTGATGTGTTCAAGAGGACAAAATATATGACATCCTAAAACCATGTCAAGATGAGCCTTTTAGGGGCCACTTTGCGAATATAAGGACCGTGAGCAAAGTTTTGTGACAAGGGTATTATTGGCCAAAAATTTTCAGGGGTGCTAAGAATTATGTTAAAAGTTGTGATAAGTGTCATAGAATGGGAAGGCCAACACAAATTAACGAAATGTCAATGTAGCCTCAATTTATGATGAATCCTTTTGAAAAATGGGCCCTTGAGTTTGTAGAGCCAATCAACCCAACATCAATACAAAAGGCATAAATTTTGGTATGTGCCGACTATGTAACTAAGTGGTTTGAAGCCAAATCTATACCAAAGGAAATAAAATGGGCAATAGTTGATTTCTTATATGAAGATTTTTTTTCTTTTTTGGTGTTCCATGAGATATTCTCAATGATCAAGGGACTCAATTCACTACTAAATTGGTCTAATACATCACTAAAAAAATTAAAATCAAGCATTATATGTCCACTCCATATCACCATTAAGAAAATGGATAGGTGGAAGTCACCAAAAACCCTTTGGAGGCTATAATGACAACAAAAGTACAACACCAGCATAAAGATTGGGCTGAAAAAATTCCAAAATATTTGTAGATTTATATAGCCACTTGTAATAATTCCACCACTTTCATGCCTTATGAGTTGGTATATGGGAAGTAGGTTGTCCTCCTTATTGAGTTTGAAGTTAATACATTAAGGATAACCCTACAAGTTATAATGGACCAAAAGCATCCATTAGATCAACTTAATAAGCTTGATGAAATACGTTAAGATGTCATTCAAAAAAATACATTATACAATAGAAATGAACTAAATGACATGATAAATTAATCAAAAAAAATTAGTTTAAATAAGGAGATTGGGCTCTCTTTTGTTATATCAAAAGCCCAAATATAAGGAGGAATTTATTTAGGAACTAATGAAGAAATTTGATTTAGAATTCATAGAGAAGATGGTCAATCCATCCTCTCTTATGACCCTTTTATTTTCCTATACTGAAAACCTATTCTTAGGTGCATCCAACACCTAATAGGATTAGCAAACTTACCTAACTAAGATACTAGAAAAATAAGAAGATTCCTAATATGAAAACCTTTTCAAAGGCTCAATAGGATAAGATTTCACTAGAAAACTAGATATATATATATATATATATATATATATAGTTATCCATGCCTATTTTTTCAAAAAATAACCTACGATGTAAACATTATTTTCCAGGACAAGCCGCGGGATTACATCTAGAGAATGTGGGAATAATAATAAAGCAAACATGGCATCATCATGATTCTGCCAACCACCCAGGTGTTTTGTTTCTCAATTTTTTGATTTTTTTAAGCAAATATTTTATATTTATTAAGAAATTAATACATATACCTGGATATTTATCACACTACCTAACCTATGCAAAAATCATTTTTATGTTCCTAGACTACCTGCTCACTATCCTAACTCCCTTCATCGGCTTTGGCCTATAGATATTTCTTAAAAGCCTTTATTTCCATATCATTTCCTTTAACCTAAAAATCTAAATGAAGAAATAAATAATTTGGCTTAAATACTCCTTTACAATCCCGAAATATAAAAAATGTGGTAAATTTTGTTACAACACATTTTTTCACATCATCCCAAAAGGCCTGAAAACCAGATAAATCAACATCCATGAACACTTTTTCATAATCCCTTTTCAAATCCCTGAGCATAAATTCTCCAAAAAGTTTGATTTTATGGTCTATCTTCTCAAGAACCATATTTTTAGAGCCAACATGTTCTGTCTTCTTGTCCACCAACGTTGGGTGAAATTTGCATACTTGAGCATCATTGTTGACTAGCGCAGGTTGATCCATTATGCAAGTGTGTTGATTCAAGAAATTTGGGAAAATTAAAAAATAATCTCAAATATTCTCCTTTCATAAGCTTCTGAGGTGGTTTTAACTATTTACCATGGATAAATATCTTGAATTTCTATCTGATCCTACTCTAGTGATCTTATATCTTATGCCTTGAGCTTAACCTCCCTCATAAGTGGATCTCAAGCCTATATTGGTAAATCCTAAACTACCATTTTTACCCTATAAATTTACTACCTCCCATGGAGTTTGGGTTGGATTTTGGATATTTCTAGTGCCCTTATGTTGTTGCTTTGAGCTTAAGGAGTCATCATTCATTTGCATTATGGTTGATCGTGAAGGTTTGCTTTGTGACAAGGAAGGACACGTCATTTGGGGAGACATCTGCAAAGTCAGCTTCTATATATATTTGTAACTCTCATACATTTATTAATACAACATGTATCATGTTTTCCTATGCTTGTGTTATGCTTATGCTCTTTTATTTCAATGCCATGTTGACTCATCGAATAAAGATATTGGATTAAGCTATGTGGATGTTGTAGTTTCTTTGTTTGATTTAGTCATTTTTTCAAGTTCCATTTATAACACATGTAGCTAGGTTTGGAACTTACAAGCAAAGAAGAGAGAAGGAATTTCTATGAATTCCAGGTAGGCTCCTTTTCCATATTCCAATATCCTTAAGAAAAACATTGATCATTTTTTCCTTATGTTTTTCTATATCAAACCACTAGATCTAGGGAATTCATTTTTTCTTGCATAAGTAAAATTCCATATAACAAATTGGCGACCATACTTGGGATGATGCAAAACCCCTCAGGGCAACCATACCAAGGTATTCTGAAAATTCCTTACCAAGGTCAAAAAATTATAACCCAACTATTTCAACCCTTTCAAGATTATTTTAGAACTAGGAAACATGGTTACATTTACTTGGGTTACCAAAATCCTCCTTATCCTGGAGAGAATATACCTATTGTTGATTCCATTACATATTACCCAAGATACCCTCCACCAAACTTTAATAGGCAGTTTCCATTTGTAGAACCCTTGAATTTCCATATTTAACCCGATTGAAAAATGATCCCATTTGTCATTTTCCTTATTGTCTGAATATTCCTAACAAATTGTCGAGAAATATCCCAAAATTCAATGGAAATCCTAGAGAAGGCTTGTCTTCTCATGTTATGAATTATAATTTATGGTGTTCATCCAACTCCTTAAATGGTGATTTTATTCATTCATAGATTTTCCATTGAACCCTTACTAGTACGACAACTAAATGGTATATCAAGTTTCCACGACCTTCATTTAAAAACTTCAATGCATTAGAAACTACGTTCCTAACTCATTTTAAATTTACCATTCGTTATGAAATAGGAACCAAAATTTTGACCTCTTTCAAAAAATCTGACTCCACCCATATATCAAATCATATTCATGAGTAGAGATGTTGGCATGGATTGGTCAAAACCTTCATTTTCAATTAGTTATTAGTTGAATGGTTTATCAAGTATTTGTTACCATCTATAAGTGAATATGTTTCTCAAGGCAGAGTTGTTACCGAAGAGAAAGTCATTGCTCGTGCCCAGTATCTTGATATTATTTTGACTTAGTTTGGCACTCTTTAAGACAAAATACCCATTGCTCTGATACCTCAACACATTGTTCGATCACCTCCTGGTAAAGAATCACATGTTGTTGATGGCTTGATTAGTGCTTCTGGCCAATAGATAGTGAGTAAACTACTTGGTTCATCCCCTGTTGTAGCTACTCAAACCTCGTCCTCTACTACTCTTGCAACTAATTTTGAGATTAATGTCGTCCAATATGTGAAAAAAAAATCTCAGCAACCAAGAAGTCAAAATAAATGAAAAGGAAAGAACATGAAAGATAATCCTTCATGGGACAAACAAAATAACCATTCTCTTGAAGATAAACAGAAACCTTGTTATCCTTTCCTAATCTATAATGAGTAACATTTTACTCGGGATTGTCCACATTAAGCAGAAGTTAGTCATTTCCTAAATTCTTCATCTATCATGCCTGTTGTGTTAAAATATCCATTTCCTAATCATGATACAAACATGATTGCATGGGATCCAGCTTCCTCTTCCTTGGTTATGATGTTATCCTCCACCAAACAGAAAAATGAAGTTATGGTGGCTACAAGAAATAAATACTATTGTAATCTAAATCCATTAATTGTTGGTGCTACATAACTACAATTTATACCTCATATGCTTCAAATCCTCCTCCAAATGTGGTTCTGACTGAATTAGCTATTAAACCTCCCAAGGGCGTTATTCACAAATAAACATTTAATCCTCGTGTGAGAGCTACAAAAAATTATAATATAGTATAGGACTTGGTTCAAGCTCCCTCTGTTATGTCAACTCTCAAGGTTTTGTAGAATTTTCCAACCTAGAATAGGGCTTTAATTTCTACAATTGGGAGCATTGATCCTTTGGATTCGAGTCTTGTGGTTTTTAATCAGGAGAATCATACACCCAAACTTCCACCGCAACTGGAATTTATGATCTAATTTGTTGTACAAAATAACACTATCCATCAGAAAATTGTGGACGAAGGTTCTTTGACCTATATCATGTCACTTTTCTGTTGGAAGGCTATTGGTTCTCATCAACTCAACCAGTCACCCACTACTCTCAAAGCCTTTTATGGACGAGGCTTCAAGCCTAACGAAATTTTAAATACATTGCAAATAGAAGTAGATGGAAAAATAGGTTCAGTAGAGGTTGAAGTTGTAAATGCACCACTAGATTATAACCTTTTATTGGGTTGCACATGAATTTATGCCATGGTCGCTGACATTTTGACCTATTTTAGGATGATCGCTTTCCCTCACCAGGGGGGCATTGTGTCCATCGATCAACTCACCCTTTTTTCCAATAATTATCAGATTATTGGAAGCATCCATCTTTTGGGAGAGTCCCCACAGTTTTATCAACATGTCAGAGTAGGATTTATTAAGGATTCCTCTTCCCTGGGAACCTTTTCCCTTCCTCCTCCTGACATTCCAAATCTGGTTACCTTCACCAATATGATCTACTCTTGTACTATTCCATTTGATTCTTGAATAGTGCGAGATACTTTTAATGTTGATACATTAGTGACTGCATGTTGCTCAGTCCTGTTGAGATCAAATATGAAGTCATCTATTCGGCCTATTCGGTACATTCTAATTTATCCTCCTCGACATATTGGGTCTATAATTCTCGATATTATGGTTCATATTCTAATCCTTTCTCTATTAAATTCTCTACTGATGCAAGCATCATGGAAATCATGATGTCAAATGATGTGTCATGGGACGATAATCATTATTTTTCCTCCTTACCTGAAACTTATGACAATAATATTAAAGATATTTATTCACCCAATATTCTTCAGATATCTACGGATTCCCTATCTATTCACGATGTAGATTCCAAGAAAAAATTGTCGAATATTAAAGAGATTTTTCCTCTTCATATTTTGATTAAAACCAGAATTGTTGAAAATGTACACATTGGGAATATTGTTCTCACGATGAGGTCAACATCTATAAAGCCCTTTTATAATTTCGAGATGTTTTTGCCTCAACATATGAAGAGATGCTAGGTATTGATCCAAATATTGTTGCACATGAGATAAAAAAGTATCTGGATGCTAAGCCAGTTCGATAGCGCTTATGTCTAGTACATCCTAAGAAATTTGTTGAAATTAAAGTAGATATTGGAAAAATTATGTGTGTTGGTTTCATTTACCTAGTTTCTCTTACGGATTGGGTCTTGAACATCGATTTTTGTAATGAAGAAACAAGGCATGATTCATGTTTGTGTCGATTATAGTAATATATTTCATGCTTGTCCCAAGGAAAATTATCCAACCCTGTTTATCGACCAAAATGTTGATGATTGTGTTGGAAGAAAAGTGTTTTCATTTACGGATGGTTTTTTGGGCTACAACCAAATCAACATACTCCCATCGGACCAACATAAATTTTCATTTATTTTTCCATGGGGCACTTTTTCCTATCGAAAGCTCCCTTTCGCCCTTTCGATTTGAAATGTTCATGTAACTTACCAGAGGGCTATGAATTATGCCTTCCACGACATCAAGCATATTGTACAACCATATTTGGATGGTCTACCTGCTCACTCTAAATGTCATGAGATCATCTAATGCATCTAAGGGCTATTTTATTACATTGTTGACATTATAATATCAGGATAAATCCACACAAATGCATGTTTTGTGTTCAATATGGTAGAATTCTTGGCTTCATTGTGTCAAAGAAATGAATTCATATTGACCCACTTAATGTGCAGGCCATCCTTGATTTTCTTGCACCTTCCTCACTTGTTCATTTACAGTGCCTCCAAGGGAGGGATAACTTTCTACAGAGATTTGTTCCCAATTATGCTGAATTGACTAAAGGATTTACTCGATTATTGGAGAAAGGGGTTCCCTTCCATTGGGATGATACTTCCCAAAAGGATTTTGATGCTATGAAATATGTTTTGGTTTGAACATCATTGTCGTATCCTCCCAATTATCAATGCGATTATTTCTTGTATCTCGTTGTTGTTGTTACTACCATTTTTATTGTATTGGTCCAAGAATATGACACAGGGAATGAACATCCCATTTATTTTTTGAGTCAGAATTTGAATGACACAAAGATAAGATATACTCCCATTTAAAAGTTTTCTTTAGTAGTTTTCCAATCTATCTAAAGGTTTCACCACCATATTCTTCTTCGCAAGACTATGGTGGTTTCCAATTTAACCCAATGAGATACATTTTGTTATGAAAATTTTTGGGGTGAAAGTACTCTTAATGGATGGTTATTCTCTAGGAGTTCGATTTGGAATTTTTCAATTCCAAATCTAAGAAATCCTTAGTCTTTGTAGAATTGATATGCAACCTTCCCTCGTTTGAATATGAGTCTGCATCTAATGAGTCTATTCCTAATGATTTTTTGTTTCTGATTGATTCATCTAATACTTGGTATGATATATTATCATATATCTCCAGACCCATAATTTACAACCCAATACCTCTTGCTCTGACCAACAACGTATTTGATACCAGGCTAAAAAGTACATTATAATTGGTGACACTAACACCACAAGCCATAATCCCACAACTTAATAATAAACACACACATAAAACCAAAATCAAATGCACACCAAATATCTGAAATAATTAATCAATAAATAAAATATTTACAAAGAATTGCTGCCTCATGCTTGGTCATCATTCCTCTCACTCACTCAAAAACTCTATACACACTTTTCTACATGCCTTATGCCTCACAGGCTCACCTCTATTTATACAATTGGATTAGAACCGAAGGAGGCTCTAGATCCTAAGCTAACTCCAAAAATATCTCTCCTAATCCCTAACATCTCTCATCTAATCTCTAAAATATCTCATTCAATCTCTTATCCCTAGATAAGAGCTAACTAATCCATGATCCTCTCAAACCTTCTACAATCCTCTCCAATCTTCTCCTATTTACAAGAATTACCACTCTCTCCTAAAAACTATAGGAAAATACATTAATTAATTAAATCCCAACTTTAAAAACTAACTCATCTAGTAAAAAAATGACCTAGGTTAGATGACCTGCATCAAACTCCCCGGGTAGAAGAAAAGCATGGTCTCCCGACCATTGGTCATGATAAAAATCCTCCTCGATCCCAAATTTTCACTTGCACTAAATCAATTATTTTGTCATGTTTTCGATGTTCTGCGTTTGTCCTTTTTTGTCTTCTATACTTCCAAAATATATGTTGTAGTTTTTCTCCTGCTTTGTTGATGTATGCTTGTTATTTTTTCATCAACAAGCTTCTACCATATTCTTTCCTTCCTACAATATTTTTCTTTTCATACATTTTCACCATCAATATTCTAATCTCTTATATTGCCATGTCCAACTTGTCTTCTTGTTGGTGTGCATTATTTTTTCTTTGTTGATCTTTTTTTCCAACTCTGCACTTTCGATGCACTAGATTTGTTGATTTGAAGGTTTGTCGTCATACTCTGGCTTTAGAATATACAACCATTCTTCTAGGAATTTTAATTCTACTGCAATATATTTCATGTTGAAATTTGATCCATTTGTTTGATGATCCTTTTCTATTCCATCAGCATATCCTGCATTCGCAAACAAGTTGTGATATTTAAAATCCTAAGATTTGACAGAAGAATCTATCTCCAGGTCTTCATGTTGGTCTTCTGCACAATCTATAGTGTCTGTGGGGATCAAACCCACGTCCACATCTTCATCATTGTCACCAAGTAATGGTCCTTTCTCAGGTTCACAAATGTATACTTTTGTCTAGAGTTTCTCTGCTTCTAAAACATTTAGTCTCTCCTTCAATATTCTTTCCGTCAACCGTTTAATTGGCCATTTCACTGTTCTTTTTATTACCCATCTGTATCTCTATTTTTTAATAGCTCTAGCAACACGTCGAGTCGTGCTTTTAATTCATCGATCTCTTTCTCTTCATCATCAATGAAAACTTTTATTGCATTATCGTTGTGACTTTTCTCTCGATCCATCTTCATCTTCTATCATGAACGTCACCTTGTTCACTATAGCCTGCAACTAAATCACTTTACCAAGTTGTCTTTTTTGAACTCGGCCAATGGTTCACTTCACTTGAACCTCACTTAGGAGCACTCCTTTGTGCTTTTATCCCTTTGATGAAAACAAAAACTGTTGTATTTATTCAAAATGTCTTTACAATGACAAAACTCTTGGGTGTTGGACTCCATCGATCATGCACCCAATTACATTCAATGACTCAAACCTTTGACTTGAGTTCTAACTCTTTGACTCTAGACTTCTAATTTAACATCAACTCTTTAATGAACCTTGGGTGTCGGATACAACAAAAAATACACCCTTTTGTACAATAACTCAAATTTTAATTTACTATAACACTTAACTCGTAAAATTATCACCCTTAATATATTCATATATCTACATGGATCTCTTAATTGACTTTCCATAAATATTTTAAAATAAATTCTAAAAACATGCCCAACACTTTATAGTTAATTAACCATCTCACGACTTCCCTAAATAACTTCTATGCCAATCATAACTTTATTACTTTTTAATTACATCTCTTTACTCCACTTTCTTAAATATAATATTATAATGTCCCTCTAATTTATTTCTCTTTTAAAGAGAATTCTCATTCACGTGCTTAAAGAGCCTCCACTTATTCTCTCATGGACATATGTTACAATCTTATGTCATGAGTATTTAGTTAAAATTAAACCTTCACTTTATCATCACGTCCATTAAAAATCAATTTGATGAATTTTATGTAGTTAAAAGTGAATTGACCGTTTGTTTTTTGTATGCACTATAGATTGCGTTGAGATATGAGAAATATGTTGACCAGCTTGCCGCATGGATTCATCCCAATCATATTTTTTTTCAACGCGATTTGGTGGGCAAGGAATCAATACCCACGCTCCGGCCCCGGCAGATCACCATGGAAATAACCTTTTACTCGTTGGCCATCAAGAAACCTTGATTGGTTCGTTTTGAGGTTGCTCTTCTGTTACCACCATGATTGATCAACGCACATAGAAATGCTTTGCACGAAGACCCACGCTCACTGGTATATGCATAACCATTCTTCAAATCCATTGAGAAAAAGCACGATTACAGTTTCCACAGGTCCTCTTTGATTTGAATGTCTTTGTGTGAAAATTGCTACTTAACCCTCCTTTTTCTGTTGTAAAATATCTTCCCAAACACAGTAAGACCCCACCGTTCAACGATTTTGTTTGTCTCAATTTTTAGAAAATAAAAATAACCAAATATTCAATAACTATAAAGGCTCATGCATATCTATGTGTGTTCAAACCAAATAATGGCAAGGTATTTCGAAAATATTTTCCAAGACACCGCAATTCTGCATCTACCTTGACATTACTAAGCAATGGATTCAGTACAATGCAAAAAAAATGATATTACCATATAAATAAACTCAACTACGTTTTGTTTTTCCAGCCTGTTTACTCAGCTCACTAATTATACTTCCAAGCTTGATAGTTTTTTCTTTTGTGCCATGTTTACTCAGCTCATCAATAATACTTCCTCGCTTCATGAACCATGTCGCATACAGGTAGCATTTTGGTCAATCTGCTGCTACCTTGCTTTTTTGTCATCGTTTACCTCTGTTTTTATTTTGGCTCTATTATTTTTGCTGTGCATATTAAGAACATAATCATATGCTGTCGATACTTTGGTATCATATATATATGTTGTTTACAGAAATGTACAGTGTTTTGTGGTAGGGGTTGATTAATTTCCCCTTTTTATGATTGCCAGTCATATTTCTAAACTGGTTATTCATCTTTTTGAATCTGCATTTTACAACATGACTATGCAATGTTGGTTTTCTTCTTGAATTCTATTTCAGCTGAGAATGTAATTTGACAATGTACTGGTATATATGATATACACAGTCTTTTTTTTCTCTGAAAAAAAAAAAAAAAAAAATTGTTTATTGTGTCCCATTGCAGATCAGTTTCACTCCCCGTATCTCTTTCATCCGTCGTAAAATTATCTTCAAGTGTGTTTTGTTGTCCAATTTCATCCATCGTAAAATTATCTTCAAGTGTGTTTTGTTGTCCAATCCCTTTATAATATTAATATGGCGTGAGCACGGTAGCGATTGCAGCTTCCTCCGAGGAGGGTGGTGATTGCAGCTCAGTATTGCCACCCAATATCCCACGTGTTGCTCTTCGTCCAGCTACTGGCCCGTGTGAATATTGAACTCAAATATTCGTGCTTATGGAGAAATTGATCTGAGAACCCTCACACAACAACGATCTATTGCACAATTAATTCAAGGCAGCTATCTATCATACGATGAACTCAATGACACCACAAACTCAGCTCTAACCTTGAGCTCCGATACAAAATGATAATGTGGGTCATAGGGTCTCCACTTAACAAATAAACAAACACATAATAAATTGAAAGCCCAACAATAGGTATACACATAAACTCAGCATGATTAATTAATGAATAAAAATAATTACAAGAGAACGGTTGGCTTCATGCTTCACCATCATTCCTCTCACTCACTCCCAAACTTTCTACATGCCTCATGCTTCATAGGCTCACTTCTATTTATACAATTGGATTATAACCCAAGGAGGTTCTAGATCCTAAGCTAACTCCCAAAACATTTCTCCTAATCCCTAGCATCTCTCATCTAATCTCTAAAATCCCTCATTCAATCTCTTATCCCTACATAAGAGCTAACTAATCCATGATCCTCTCAAACCTTCCACAATCCTCTTGAATCTTCTCATATTTACAAGAATTATCACTCCCTCCTAAAAGCTATAGGGAAATACATTAATTAATAAAATCACAACTTTACAAACTAACTCATCTAGTAAACAATTGACCGAGGTTAGATGCACCTGCATCAAACGCACTTTATCATCGTGGTATCGATACCATATTTAGACGATGCCTCATTCATGAGGAGGCCGAGAAAGATCTAAATTAATGCCATACGAAAGCATGTCGCAGACATATGTTAAGGTATGCCACCTCCCAGAAAATTTTGTGTGCTCGATACTTTTGGCCTACTATGTTTTGAGATTGCATTATCGCGGTATAAAAGTGTCATGCTTTCCATATATATGATCATAAAACTTGTGTTCCACATGCTCCTTTACATCGTGTTATCACCATTGGACCCTTGACAAAATGGGGCATTGACTCTATAACATGTAGCCATCACTCGGTCAGGGGACATGATTACATTATTGTTATGGTAGATTATTTTACCAAGTGGGTCGAAGCGATGCCTACATATAAGAACATCGGTGAAACAATTGCTTTGTTCATCTTTAATCATGTCATTGCTAGGTTTTGTGTACCACAAGCTATTGTTTCAGACCATGGGAAACACTTTCGGAATGATATGATGTCTAAGCTTACTACCAAGTTGGGCCTTCAACATAACAACTCAACTCCCTATTACCCACAGGAAAATGGACAAGTAGAATATATTAATAAAGTTTTGACCACAATTCTAAAACACGTGATAGGTAGTCACAAAATGAACTGAAACCTCATCCTTTATGCAGCTTTATAGGCATATCGTGAAACCCGACATGATGCCATGATGGCCAATGAGGCCCACAAGAAAAACGTCAAAGCACAATACGTCAATATTGTTAAACCTCATGCCTTCTTGGAAGGTTATATAGTCTTTTTGTATCATAAAGAAGCCAATAAGTTAGGGGATGAAAATCTCAAGTCAATGTCGCTAATATTGTACATAATTAAACATGTTCTTTCAAAGGGGTCTTACGAGCTCATTTATTTTAATGGAATCCCCTTGGTGCAGCCCAGAAATAAGTTGTACCTCAAAAAATACTATGCTTATATCATATTTTCATATTCGTTGTGTACATACTATATAGGTGTGTTATTGTGTTTGCAGTTTGTTTCCTTTAAAGTTTCCTACCATCTCTATTAATCTTGGATTACGTTTGATTTGCAAATGTTAGTGTTCCTTCAGCCATAAGTTGGTTATGTTGATGGTGCTAGCCATAGTACTCGGAACCAATCCTTCGTAGTGTGAGCTATTTATGCTCAGAGTGACGAAATAGTAAGTTTACAAGGGATTTGTATTTATCTCTTTATCAACAACATCATTAAGTATAGTGCAAGATCAAACTATCGTTTGACACTATTTCATGTGGCATTCGCCATTTGATGGTCAAAATAGATTCATAACGTGTAGTACTACATTTGAACAACATCTATTCAGTGCAAAGTCCAACTATGCTTCACATGTATTTGAGGGCTTTCCTTCTGGAAAGATACTTTGATTACATTGAATATCAACATGTTCTTAGAATTATAAACACATTAACTGATACATTGGTGAATTATGTTTTAAACAGAAATTTGTAGCATATGTAAAATTTCAATTCACATCAAACATTGAACAAGAAATAGAGAAAATAGGAAACATCGATATATATATAGTTTGATTTTGCAAAAATTTTGTCTTAGATACATATAGCCACATGGGCTATATTGTCAAAATATATGCAGGAAAATATGGCTCTATGGCCTTAAAGTAGTCTAGTCCCGGTGATGATCACAATAGAAAACAACCACACGGGCAACCTTTCATAGTAGCCACCTAATTTTCTCTGGTACTCCAATAGTGTATTTTTGTAAGTGAATGAGCACCTCATTGACCCTGGTCTCTTGCTAGGTCCCTATAATACTAGTGTATACCCTTATTGTTATTGTTAGTGTAGCCCCATTATTGTTATTGTTGTGCCCATGTAGCCTCCATATTGTTATTATTGTCCCCCATAAAAGCTGACTATTGCTATTGTTGTGCTCTTACATTGTTATTGTTATGTCAACTTGGATTATATTATGACCCCTTGGACTCCTATATATAGAAAAGAGGTTTTTTCTTTTCTATCATCCAAGAATTGTTCATTTATGTAATGTAAGGGATGTTTCCCCCTCAAATAGGCTAATTTATAAGTTATTTATCTATCTTTTCTTATATTTTGTGAGCTGGCTTCATAACATTTGGTATCAGAGCTTCGGATTCTAGGGTTTTGCTTCTTCAAATAATCCATCTTGGAATTTTCGCTATAACATTTTTTATACGAGAATTCAAACGCTGAAATTTTTACCTCAGGGAGCTGAAATCTTGATGAAACTTGTGTAAAAGTTTCATAACATGGTTCGCTATATTTTTGGAGATATGATTTTAGGAAGTTAGGATTTTTTCAAGCTCCAGAATTTCATCTCAAACAGGTGACCGAAGAAAAATATTCATAACTTTCGTTTTAGGAATAGGATTGGAATTCTTTAAAAATTGGATGAAAGTGCACGAAATTCAATTTATGTTATATTGATATTAGAGCTAAAGGTAGAAACATAGACACGTGGCACGTCATACAAGTTCGCTCTATTGAACCAATCCATAATTAGGCCATTGTGGGAGATCAAGGATAACTTTAACTTGAAGAATCCAAGTTTGGTCAGACCTGTGGCATTGGAAAGAAGACTCAAAGGGATACTACAGGGCTAAATTTCAAATCTTTATAGTCTAAAATCGCAGATATACATCAGAATCAATATCGATCTAATCAAAAGAAATAAAAATGTGTGTAATGTTTTTTTTTTTTTTTAATTGCATAACTATTGTTTGAAAAATATGTTGGAAGTGATTTCAACGGTAAATTGAAGCATTGATATCAATATTGGATTCTAAAATGCCTCCCAAAAAGAATTTCACACCCATTAAGCCCTCAGAAATCTCTACTATGACACATGACAAGGAATAAGTGCATCATGATATATCAAAATTACGGTACCAAGTGCAACAAATTTCGCTCCATAAAGAGAAACCAAAGAAGAACTAAAAGGTGACATAGATAGTTTAAAATATGACATGAATGGTTTAAAATCATACATGGATGGCTTTAATAATGGCATGGAAGATATAAAATTAGAATTGAAAGGAAACATGGAATATTTGAAGAAAGGCATCGAAGGTTTGAAGTAAGGTTTCACAAATTTGCTACACGAAAAACTTCCTAATGGCAAAAAGGTAGTAGAGGAAACTCATGACGAAAAAACAATAAATGGTAATCATGATTTCATACAATTTAACATTCAATTGAAGACCCATCATATTCCAAATATTGATATGAGAAAGTTTGATGGCAAGGATCTCGTAACATGGATACTACAGATGGAGCAATATTTTGATCTCCATAATGTGCAAAACACACAAAAGGTACACATTGCAACTTTATATTTAGAATAATATACATTTTTATGCTATCGATGGCTTTTCTCTCGTAGACAAACTGTCACTTGGTCAATTTTTATGGAGGAAATCCTATCACATTATGAGGATACAAAGAGCAACACCTTCTTTAGTCAATTGATAAATCTCAAACAAAAGGATTCAATGGTGGATCACATTGAGGACTTCCAAAAATTGAATATAAGGGTAACTGGTATTATAGGGGAACAAAAGGATTGATATATTCATAGGGACTTTAAAGGATAACATCCAACATGAGTTTCTTCATTGGGAACCTGATTCATTGGAGAAGGCATTCAGGTTGGAAAAAAAAATTGAAAGAAAAATTATGGCGACAAGGAAGCCTACTACTCACAACTATAAATATGGAAGTGTTTCTACTCCTAGACTTCCACAACCCACAAGGTTGACAACACAAAAATTGGAAGAAAAAAGAGAAAAAGGGCCTTGCTACAGTTGTGATAGAAAATACACTAAAGTATATAAGTGTGATGAGAATAAATTATTTTACATAGATTGTGAAGAGGAGGAAGAAAATGAACAAGAAACTTCAAAATAAGAGGATATACACTAGGAACCAACCCTATAAAAAGAAGAAATGAATCTGACCATATCTTAATGCATTGGCAGGAATTACCACTCCTTAAACTCTCAATATAGAATGACATATCAAGAAGAAAAATGTAATAGTGCTAATTGATTCAGGTAGTACCCATAATTTTATTCATTGTAAGGTAGCCAAGGAATTGAACTGCTTCCTATACCCAACACAAGAGTGTCAAGTGATGGTTGCAAATGGAGGAACTATAAATTTCTCTGGAAAGTGCCATAATATCAAGCTAACCATGGGAGAATATGTATTGAATAGTCCAATGCTCTTCATTCCAATGGGTGGTGTTGATGTTGCACTAGGAGTCCAATGGTTACAATTTTTGGGGACGATAGCTTTTAATTTCAAGAAATTTTCTTGTAATTTTTTTGTGAAGGAAAGGAAGTTGAATTACAGGGTATCGCAGGGAAGATTAGAAAGCTAATTAGCTCTAATTTCATGACAAAGTTTCCGAGGAAAGAACAACTAGGTGTAATTTCACAATTATGCTCACTAGGGGTTAAAACATCAAAACCATATATTTCTCCATATCTCCAAAAAGTCTTGGACAATCATTCCAAGGTGCTTGAAACTCCCAAAGGACTACCACGTATTCGTGATCATGATCATGATATTCATTTGATTTTAGGAATTTTTCCTCCAAACATCAAGCGTTACAGATATCATTATTCCCAAAAGAGTGAGGTTGAACGTATGGTTGTAGAAATGCTAGAGGCTGGTATAATTCAACCTAGTCAAATTTCTTTCTCTACTCCGATAGTATTGGTGCATAAGAAGAATGGATCATGGTGTTTTTGTCTGGATTATAGGGAGCTCAACAATATCACTATTAAATATAAATTTTTCATCCTCGTCATTGATGAATTATTGGATGAATTGCATGGAGAAATTTACTGCCCCAAGCTAGATCTTTTTTTTTGGATATCATTAAATTAGAATGAAGACTGGAGACATTCTGAAAATAGCATTCAGAAATCATGAGGGTCATTATGAATTTTTGGTAATGCCTTTTGACCTTACAAATGCATCTTCTGCATCTCAAGCTTTGATAAATTCAATTTTCAATCATGAGGGTCATCATGAATTTTTGGTCATGCATTTTGTCCTTCCTAATGCACCTTCCACATTTCAAGGTTTAATGAATTCTATTTTCAAACCCTTCGTTCTAAAATTTTTGTTAGTGTTTTTTGATGATAAACTAATCTACAAGAAGTCTTGGAAGGCTCATGTTCAACATGTTTACATGGTGCTCAAACTATTGGAGGAGAAAAAATTACATGAAAAATCTCCAAATGTTTCTTTGGAGTATAGAAGTTGGAATATTTGGGTCATATTGTTTCTCATGAGGGTGTTAAGGTAGACCCTAAAAAATTAAATCCATTAAGGAATGGAAAATACCCACAACCATAAGGCATATTCAAGCGTTTCTCAAGTTAACAGGTTATTATCTCAAGTTTGTTAAGAATTATGGGAGAATATCGGCACCTCTAACATCATTACTAAATAAAGATGAATTTTCTTGGACTCCAGAAGCAATTAAGGCCTTTGAAAATCTTAAAGAGGCAATGTTCCAAGAACCAGTCTTAGTTACGCCAAACTTCAAAAAAACCTTTATCGTGGAATGTAGTACCTTAGAAAATGGAATTGGTGCAGTTTTAATGCAAGAAGGAAGACCCATTACTTTTGAAAGTCATCCAATCAAAGGAAAGTATTCACATAAACCTATTTATTAGAAGGAAATGATGGTAATACTACATGCACTAAATCAATGGCAACCTTACCTAATGGGAAGAGTACACTTCAAGGTAAAAACAGATCATGATAGTCTTAAATAATTTTTGCAAAAAATATTATGTTTAGAAGAGCATAAAAAATTTGTTACAAAGATGTTGGGTTATGACTTGAAATTATATACAAAAAGCGAAAAATCATGTTGTTGTAGATGCACTCTCAAGAAAGGATGAGGATGTGGAAGCATTGCTTTGTTCCATTTCTATTATCCAACCTGAGTGGATAAATGAAGCAAAGGATTAATGGAAGAATGATGAAGGGGTGTGGACATTAATTCAAAAGTTGTAGAAAAATCCCAATACATCTGAAACATTTAGCTAGAAAAATGATTCATTATGGCACAAAGATTGCTTATATATTTTCAAGAATTCCCAACTCAAACAAA
The DNA here is from genome assembly GCA_034641835.2 of Pinus albicaulis. Lineage (NCBI taxonomy): Eukaryota > Viridiplantae > Streptophyta > Pinopsida > Pinales > Pinaceae > Pinus > Pinus albicaulis. The sequence continues at coordinate 297,525,291 of CM076579.1, read as the reverse complement.
CGATTCTTTTTTAATTGCACACCTCTACCTTAGGAAGGCACTCAATATTTTTAAGAGCTTACCACAGGGTCAAGAAGGAAATTTTTTGGGATGGCCTTAAATCTAATATTCAAAATTTAAATGGCATAATGTTGGGTTTTCCAACAAAATAAAGTTGAGACAATTAATACCCCAGGTCTGTTACAACCTTTATCCATTCCAATTCAACATTGGGAGGAGGTTTCAATGGATTTTATCATAAGTTTACGCAATTCTGAAGGTAATATTTCCATCATGGTGGTAGTTTATAGACTTACCAAGTATGCACACTTTTGTGCATTATCACATCCATTTAAAGCCAATACAATTTCTACTGCATTTATCAAAAAAATTCCAAATCTACATGGAAACCCAAAGATTATTGTAAGCGACATAGATCCCCTTTTTACAGGAAATTTTTGGAAGGAATTATTTTATTTTCATCCTCAATCTGATGGGAAAACTAAGATAGTGAAAAAATGTTTGGAATGATACCTTCATTGCTTTGTATCTAATAAACAGACATAATGGATCAAGTCGTTACCTCTGGCTTAATGGTGGTATAACACTTCCTTCCATAGTGCAGCAAAAATGACTCCATTTATGGAACTTTATGGATATCATCCACCCTCCATCACATCATCTTTAAGAGAAAATTCTAAGGTTCAAGAAGTGGAATATCACATCGAGAATCAACAACAAGTTCTGCAACTCTAAAAGGATAACCTCACTTTGGCACAAAATCGAATGAAACAACAGGTAGATAAACATCACAATGAAAGAATTTTTGATGTAGGCGACTGGGTAATTTTATAGCTACAACCATACAACCAAATGTCCCTCAAGCAAGCTAAGAATGATAATAAATTTTCAACAAAGTATTATGGCCCTTATAAGGTGTTGCAAAGGATTGGTACTATGGCCTACAAATTGGAGCTTCTTGCATTTTCTCGAGTGCACACAGTTTTCCATGTTTCATGCTTAAATAAGGTTATAGGTGACAAACTCCCAGTTCAAAAAATATTTCCAAAACTTGACGAGGTAGGAAAAATAAAATTGTAACTTGAATCAGCCACAGAAACAAGAACTCGACAGCTACGAAATCGATCAATTTCATAATATCTCATCAAGTGGAAGAACTTACCCACTGAATATTCAGCATGGGATTATGATAAGTTTATACATAACCATTCATAACTACTCAAGCATTGATGAAAACACTTTTTTGAAGGAGAGGGGCGTGCTAGGTCCCTATAATACTAGTGTATCCCCTTATTATTATTTTTAGTGTAGCCCCCTTATTGTTATTTTGGTGCACATGTAGTCCCCATATTGTTACTATTGTGCCCCATAGAATCCTACTATTGTTATTATTGTGCCCTTACATTGTTATTGTTATGTCATCTACGATTATATTATGACCCCTTGGGCTCCTATGTATAGAAAGGAGGTTTCGTCATTTGTATCATCTAATAATTATTCATTTATGTAATGTAAGGTAGGGTTTTCCCCTCAAAGAGGTTCATTTCTAAATCATTGATCTATCTTTTCTTCTATTTTCTGAGCTGGTTTCATAACATCTCTAGTACACTATGGGCCAAACCCTCGAAAAGGTGCTCGAACTCAGCAAGAGTCTCAGAAATGTTGGGATCTTGCATCTCATCCTCCGCCCCTATAGCAGATGCAGCTCCTATTGGTGCAAGTTGTGGCTCTCCTCATCACTGAAGATATGAGGATCCTACTGGTCGTACTGGTCCGATATCTACATGTGAAATCAATAGTTATTCTTTGATACATGAAAAACATCAAAAATATTAGAAAATCTAAAAAATAAAAAATATTCAAAATGACATTGTTTTACCTATATCACCGCACAACTTACCTTTAGGTCAAACAGGCTTTGTCTCTCCTTGGTAGTCAAATCTGGAATAGGGATGGTCCTCAATCATAATGAGTTGTACCCGCAGCCATTGGAAGAAATAAAGGTGTGAAGCTCATCGAAGATACACCTACATGACGAGACATGAGATCTACCCATTGCCTCATCCGTAGAAGTCTAGGATCTAGAATCCCAAGCTCAAGATGCTAAGGTTAGAGTAGAGGAATCCTCTCTAAAGAAAATGACATCAGAATGGATCCATATCCAAAGTTCTTCAATCACCCATGATTTTCCCTATTGAGTTTCTCCTTCATATTTTCCAACACCCCCTCACTCTAGTTAAATACAGTAGGTTCGATGCATTCCAATGCATATTGTATATGGGACTTGCTAGCGAAATGCAAAGTGGAACTATCAGCCAACCAAACAATGATGAAAAGGATCATCCTGAGAGGCAACCAATTCAATTCCTTAATGTCTATTTTCCCATCCTTTCTTGGTTGAGAACAAGGTCTACAATGATCATCTATATAAGCCTTTATTATTTCACCGCCTCTTCTCATCCTAGATAATGAGATAAGAGCTACTCTCTGAGATAAGTCTATCATAAAATAAATTTCCTCAACCTATATCCTGAGAGTATGTGCTCCAATCTTGAAGCATTGTCGTCAAATATCCCATTCTCTAACTAGATGTTCCAGTAACTCAAGTTGAGCTCCCATCTCTAGAAGCCAGAAAAATTTAAGGAGTCCACAATTCCTTAAGGCTTGTATTATTATCGATTCAGTAGCATCTTCTAAATCTTGGGACTCATATTCTCTTTCTATCCAAATCAAAATATTTTTTTCGAAGGCAGATATCTGCAATATCACAAGAGAGATGCTTAGAACAAATCATATGAAAAATTTTGAGAGAAATTCAAGTGTAAATCACAAATCCATTTTTTTAACTACGGTAAGTGCACTTTATTTTGAGAGGACAGAGCACCCCAGCGCACCTCCCCCTCCTAGGAGCGTGCGCTGAAGCACTCTTCCTGGCGATAACTGAGAAATACCAACACACGTTTCGATACAACTTGGATATGTTGGACCTACGGTGCAAATCTAAGACCCTAAACCACTGAAACTCTAAAAAAATACATAAAACCAAAATGGAAATCATGAAAATAAAGATAAATGATAGATCTTCTACTTGGAACTGACAGCACTCGAAATGGTTCATCGATTTGGCTACAATCGCTTACTGAATATTAAGGGTAAAAAACACTCAAATCTCACTCATAAGAGGTAAAAAAGAAAATGGTAAAAAATGATTTACTTTTTTCCTATTTGTGGTAAATTTCATTATCATTTTATTATTTTGACCTAATTTGACCATATTACATGTATTTTTTATCTTTTGATGATGTTATGAGCAAGTTTAAATCTATTTGAAGGATCTTTCTACAATTTTAAGTTCAATACAAGTAATTTTGATGAAAGAGCATACTTTTATTGCTTTTTGAAGCTCTGTAAACTAACAAAATAGGAAGCCCCTGGAGTCCTCTTTCAACTTTTTTCAAAATCCTTAAACATGAAAAAATTGTTGAGCACTTGTCTTTTCAAACTCGTCAAAGTAAACGAAAATACTTCTACTCAGTATAAGTTTAACCCTTTTATGGACTGGAATAAACTATTTACGAAAAAAATACTTTATTTTAACATGCCTAATAGGTTCTCCTGAGTATTCGTTTTTACTTTTTTGGACTCAAGAGACTAAATTTGCGAAAAGGAACCTTTGAATTTTTCTTTTTCGTCTCTTTTTCAAAGTCTCTAAACATGAAAAAGAAGTCAAGTTACACCTTCATTGGACTCTTAAAAGCATAAAAAAAAACATTGGTATCATCAAACATGATGGGTTCGAACCACTCCTTCTTAGGTTTTGTTAAAAATAATTAGAAGGATTCATCTGAAGGATGAAATTGTAGATCAAGTGTATGTTATCCTCCTCAAGCTTGTCAAAAATAAATAGGCACTGACAAGAAAATGGTTGGGGAAACTGGGAAAATGAGGTACATAACTTATTAATGGAAGTGAGTTTCTCTTGAACATGACATTCTTTCACTCCATATCTGTGATTGTTGGGTTAGTAAATATGTTTTCCTCTTTGGTTAATCACACTGTATCAAAATCCTCTGTAATATGTTTTGAGTCAATGCTTCCAACTCCATAAATTATCGTGGATATGTTCAAGAGAAGTCCTTCAGTTGCTACCTTCTACAATACTTTTAAGCCTTCTTTCATGTTTATCGTTCTTGAACCAACTCTACATCAACATCATTCTATCTCAAATATTGATACTCGTTTCATGTCATTGATGATGGATAATCCAAGGCCCTCCTGCGATGGGTCGCTTCGTGTCGACATCAACTCATTGTCCAGGAAGTTGACTTAGAAATTCCCTTTGGTATCTTGGATCTTACATACATCAATGGAAACTCTCCTCACTCTGGGAAATGGATACTCATCATTAGCTTTCAAACGGAAGGTTCTATGTGGTGTTAAACTTCAAATAATTTATTCACAACACATAGATTGTGTTATAGTACCTTGAGAGTCGTTAATATCATCGGTCATTTCTCTCGTGTTTTTTAACATCTTACATCACTAACTGGTAATCAGATGGTGTTTACCATGTTTGACTTCACCTCATTTATTCGCATGGTTAGACTCGTACATCAAGTGATCGAGTGAACAATATAGTGTTATGCAACCAGTTCACAAAATAGAAGAAAATGTAGATCAACGACTTACAAATCAACCTCTTCGAGGGGGTAACCTCCTTTACATTACATTAATGAACAATTCTTGGATTATTAAAATGAAAATACTTACTTTATATATATAGGAGTCTAAGGGGTCACAATATAATCAGAGCCAACCTAACAATAATAATGTAAGGGCACAAAAATAACAATAGTGGGCTTCTATGGGGCACAATAATAACAATATTGGGACTACATGGGCACAAATTAAAAATAAGGGAGTACACTAGTATTATAGGGACCTAACATGCCCCTCTCCTTCAAAAAAGTGTTGTCCTCAAAGCTTGAGTAGTTATAGATTCTTCTGTATATAATTCTCATCGTCCCATATGGAGTCTTCAATGGGTAAGTTCTTCCGTTTTATGAGATACTATGAAATTGAATGATTTCATAGCTATAGAGTTCTTATTTCTGTCACTGCTTCAGGCTCCAATATGAATTTTCCTTCCTTGTCAAGTTCTAGCAATATTGTTTAAACTAATACCTTGTCATCTATAACCTTCTTTAAGCATGAAACATGGAAAATTGAGTGCACTCGGGAAGATGCAAGAAGCTTCAATTTGTATGCCATAGTAAAATATTTTTCACCGCCTTGTAAGGACCATGGTAATTTTATGATAATTTGTTATCCTTCTTAGCTTTCTTGAGGGACATTTGTTTGTATGGTTGTAGCCATAAAAATACCCAGTCACCTACATCAAAACTTCTTTCGTTGCGATGTTGATATCCATGTTGTTTCATTCCATTTTGCGCCAAAGTGAGGTTATCCTTTAATAGTTGGAGAACTTGTTGTTGATGCTTTATGTGATCTTCCATTGCTTGAACCTTAGAATTTTATCTTAAAGATGATATGATGGACAATGGATGATATCCATAAAGTCTCATAAATGGGTTCATTTTTGGTATAGTATGGAAGGAATTGTTATGCCACCATTAAACTAGAGGTGACCCCTTGACCCATTATGTTTGTTTATCAGATATAAAGAAACGAAGATATCCTTCCAAACATTTTTTTAATATCTCAGTTTTCCCATCAGATTGAGGATGATAGGATGAACTATGAGCTAGTTGAGTACCCAAAAAAGAAAATAATTTCATCCAAAAATTTCCAGTGAAAATGGGATATCTGTCACTTACAATAATATTTGGGTTTCCATGTAGCTTTTGAATTTTTTCTGTAAATGCAGTAGAAATTTTACTGGCTTTAAATGGATGAGATAGTGCACAAAAGTGTGCATACTTGGTAATTCTATCAACTATCATCATGATGACATTCTTTCCTTCGGACTTGGGTAGCAAACCCTGGGTCTTAATTGTCTCAACTTTATTTTGTTGGAAAACCAAACATTCTACCACATACTTTTGAATATGGATGTAAGGCCATCCTAAAAGAATTATTTCTTAACCCTATGGTAAGTTTTTAAAAATTCTGAGTGTCCTCCTAAAGGAGAAGTGTGCAATTCAAAAAGAATCTTTTGTTTTAGTTTGGAATTCTTACAAACATATAAGTGATCTTTGTACCAGAATGAATCATTTTTCCAGCTAAATATATCAGATGTACTAGGATCTTGATACAAATTTTGAATGAGTTTCCACACTTCTTCATCATTATTCCATTCCTCCCTTGCTTCAGTTATCCAATCTAGTTGGATAATAGAAATGGCACAAAGCAATGCTTCCGCATCCTCATCCTTTCTTGAGAGTGCTTCTACAGCCACATTTAGCTTCCCTTTTTTGTATATGATTTCAAGGTCATAACCCATCATCTTTGTGGCCCATTTTTTCTTCTCTTATGAAGAGAATATTTGTTCCGAAAGGTATTTAATAATATCATGATCTGTTTTTACCTTGAAGTGTCTTCCCATTACGTAAGGTCACAATTACTTTAGTTCATGTAGTATTGCCAACATTTCCTTCTCAAAATAGGTTTTTATAAATACTTTCATTTGATTGGGTGGCTTTGAAAAGAAATGGGTCTTCCTTCTTCCATTAAAACAATATCAATTCCATTTCATGAGGCATCACATTCCACAATAAAGGTTTTTGTGAAGTTTGGCGTAGCTAAGACCGGTGCTTGGCACATTGCCTCTTTAAGAGATTCAAATGCCTTAGTTGCTTCTCGAGTCCAAGAAAATGCATATTTCTTTATTAATGTTGTTATAGATGCTACTATTCTCCCATAATTCTTAACAAACTTGTGATAGTACCCTGTTAACCTGTGAAATCCTCGTAGACGCTTTAATATTGTGGGGATTTTCCATTCCTTAATGGCTTTATTTTTGTTTAGGGTCTACCTTAACACCCTCATGAGATACAATATGAGCTAGATATTCCACCTCTTGTACTCCAAAGAAACATTTTTAGTATATAATTGTTTCTCCTCCAATAGTTTGAGCACTGTGTCAACGTGTTGAACATGATTGTTATAAGACTTGTTGTAGATTAGTGTATCATCAAAAAATACTGACACAAATTTTATAAGGGTTTGAAAATGGAATTCTTCAACCCTTGAAATGTAGAAGGTGCATTGGTAAGGCCAAAATGCATGACCAGAAATTCATAATGACCCTCATGAGTTCTAAATTTTGTTCTTGGAATGTGTTCAGTCTTCATTCTAATTTGATGATATCCTAAATGGAGATCAATCTTGGTGAAGTAAATTGCTCCATGTAATTCATCCATTAATTCATCAATGATAGGAATGGGAAATTTATCTTTAATAGTAAGCTTTTTTAGCTCCCTATAATCCAGACACATGTGCCATGATCCATCCTTCTTATCCACCAATACTACTAGAATAGAGAAATAACTTTGACTAGGTTTAATTATATCGGCCTCTAGCATTTCCGCAATCATACGCTAAATTTCTCTCTTTTGGGCATAGGGATATATTTAAGGTGTGATGTTTAGAGGAAAAGTTCCTGAAATCAAATGAATATCATGATCATGATCACGAATATGTGGGAAGCATTTGGGAGTCACAAATACCTTGGAATGATTGTCTGATACTCTTTGGAGATCTGGATGAATAGATGATTTTGATGTTTGAAACTCTAGTGGGCATAATTGTGAAACTACGCCTCGTTTCTCTTTATTTAGAAGATTTTTCATGAAATTAGAGATGATTATATTTCCTGGTTTCCATGTAATACCCCTTAATTCAGCTTCCTTTCCTTCACAAAAAAAATTCAAGAAAATTTCTTGAAAATTAAAAGTTATCTAACCCAAAGATTGTAACCATTGAATTACTAGTACCACATCAGCACCACCCATTAGAATGGAAATAATTGGGATATTTAAAACATATTCCCCCATGGTTAGCTTGATATTATGACACTTTCCAGAGAAATTTATACTTCCTCCATTTGCAACCATCACTTGACAATTTGGTGCTAGATATAAGAATCAATTTAATTCCTTGGTTATCTTACAATGAATAAAATTATGGGCACTACCCGAATCAATCAACACTATTACCTTTTTTCTTATTGATATGTCCTTGTATCTTGAGAGTTTCAGGAGTGGTAATTCCTACCAATGAATTACAAGGTATGGTCAGATTCATATCTTCTTTCTCCAAGTCTAGTTCCTAGTGTATATCCTCTTATTTTGAATTTTCTTGTTCCTTTTCTTCCTCCTCTTCACAATATATGTAAAATAATTTCTTTTGAGCGCACTTATGACCTTTAGTGTATTTTCTATCACAACTCTAGAAAATCCCTTTTGATGTTTTTTCTTCCAACTTTTCTTGTGTCAACCTTGTAGGTTGTGGAACGCTAGGAGTAGCAACACTTCCATCTTTATAGTTGTGAGTGGTAGGCTTCCTTATCACCATAATTTTTCTTTCAATTTTTCTTGCCAACCTGAATACCTTCTCCAATGTATTAGGTTCCCAAAGGTGAACCTCATGTTGGATGTTATCCTTTAAAGCCCCTATGAAGACATCAATCCTATGTTCTTCTGGAATATTGTTTACCCTTATATTCAATTTTTGGAAGTCCTCGGTGTGCTCCATCATTGAACCCTTTTTTTTTATTTATCAAATGGCTAAAGAATGTGTTTCTATTTGTATCCTCATAAACTGATATCATTTCCTCCATAAAATTTGACCAAGTGACAAGTGATTTACTAGAACAAAGCCATCAATACCATACAAACTGATTTTGATCTAAATCTAAAGTTGCAATGTGTACCTTTTGTGTGTGTTGCATATTATGGAGCTCAAATTATTGCTCCATTTTTAGTATCCATGTTATCAGATCCTTGTCATCAAACTTACTCATATTGATTTTTGGAATATGGTGGGTATTAAATCCAACATTAAAGTCTATGAAATCATGATGAACACTTATTTTTTTATCATCATGATTTTCATCTAATACCTTTTTGCCATTAGGAAGCATTTATTGTAGTAACTTTGTCAAACCTTCCATGTTTGTTTTTAAAACATTCGTCAAATATTCCATGTTGCATTTAATTTTTTCTTCTATTCCTTCCATATCTGATTTTAAACCATTATTAAAACCTTCAATGTATATTTTTAAACCATTCTTTAAACCATCCATATTAGCTTCCATTTCATTTTTGGTTTCTCTTTGCGAGAGCGACATTTGTTTCACTTGGTCTCATAATTTTGATATATCATGCTGCAACTCTTCCTCTTCATGCGTCATTGTAGATTTTTCTGAAGGATAAAGTGATGTAGAATTATTTTTTGGAGGAATTTTAAAAACCAAATGAAAATATATATGCTTCAATATGCCCTTGGAATCACTTCAAACTAGTTTTTCAAACAAAAGTTATGCAAACGTTTTTAAACATTGCACACCTTTTTCTTTCTTTTAGGATCTATACATTGAAATGTTTGTAACTCTCTAATTTTAGATCTCCAAGATTTGATATTCAGCCCTGTGGTATTCCTCTATGTCTTCTTTCCAATGCCACAAGTCAAACCTGTTTTGGATTCTTCAAGATAAAGTTATGTCCAATATCCCACAATGACCTAGTTATGGACTAGTTCATTAGTTCGAACTTTTACAGTGTGCCACCTGTTACTTTTTTTACCTTCGGCTCTAAAATTGATACCCAGGAAACTACAATCCGTTCAATTTCAGCTAATTTTTACATAATTCAAATCCGATTTCTGAAACGAAAGTTATGATGATTTTCCCTCGATCACCTGTTTGAGATGAAATTATGGAGCCTACAAAAACCTTAACTTCCTCACTTCATATCTCCACAAATATTTGGAAAATGGATTTGAAATTTTTATAGGAAGTTCCTCACGATTTTAGCTTCTTGTGGTAAAAATTTCCGCTTTGGAACCTTCTTATAAAAAAAATTATAGCCAAAATTCCAAGATGACCTATTTACAACAATGAAACCCTATAATCCAAATCTCTGATACCAAATGTTATGCAACTAGTTCACAAAATAGAAGAAAATATAGATCAATGATTTAGAAATCGGCCTCTTCAAGGGGGAGACCTCCTTTACATTACATAAATGGATAATTATTGGATGATTCAAATGAAAAAACCTACTGTATATATATAGGATTCTAAAGAGTCACAATATAATCAGAGCCTACATAGAAATAATAATGTAAGGGCACAAAAATAACAACAGTGGGATTCTATGGGGCACAATAATAACAATATGGGGACTACATGGGAACAAAAATAACAATAAGGAGGTACACTAGTAGATAGATATCTCAAATTCCTATCTAATCCTACCCTATTGATCTTATCTCTTATCCCTTGATCTTATCCTCCTTCATAAGTGGATCTCAAGCCTAGATTGGTAAATCCTAAACAACCATGTTTACCCTATAAATTTACTACCTCCCATAGATTATGGGTTGGCTTTTGGAGATTTCTAGTTTCCTTATTATGCTTCTTTGATCTTAAGGATTCATCATTTATTTGAATTAGGGTTGAGTGTGAAGGTTTTCTTTATGACAAGGAAGGAAAATTAATTGGGGGAGACATCTAAAAATTCAGCTTATATATATGGTTGTAACTCTCTCCTTTATTTAAAAGGCATCATGTTTTCCTATACTTAAGTCATTATTATGTTCCTATATTTAAATTCCATGTTGACCCATTGAATAAATATATTATATTATTCTATGTGGATGTTGTAGTTTCTTTTCTTGTTTCAATCATTGTTGCAAGTTTCATTTATAGCACATGGAGATAGGATTGGAAATTACAAGCGAAGAAGAAAGAAGGTTTTGCCACGAATTCCAAGTAGGCTCCTTTTCCATACTCCAATCTCTTTAAGGAATACATTAACTCATTTTGTCTTATTTTGCTCTATATTATACCACTAGATCTAGGGGATTCATTTTTTTATATAGAAGTGAAATTCCATATAACAAAGTCCCTTGCCTAACTCACACCCTTGCGCACATTGTAAATACCCCTTTTCCATTGTATATTGAAAACCTTAATATACATTATATTAAGTTATGTATATGGAAATGGGGACATCAGGTATTTTAGAAACTTGGACTGTCAGGGTGATTCATCATCATCTGAATCAAACCTAGAGTAACCTATTAAGAGATAGTCAGATTATTCGATTGGTGTCTTCATGTGACAAGGACCTCACTCATATTGAGTCATGGAGAAAACATGAAAAAATCATGTGTAGTAATGGAGGAATTTCACCTCACATCATTCTGCAATATACAAATCCTTTTTTCCATAACCCGAGAAATCTAACGGGAATTGGTTCATTTGAACAATTCATCACTGGATTTTGGTCATTCTTGAGGGTACGACCATAAAGGAATTTCTATGAGGATTAAATAATTTGGTTTATAAGAATAATAAAATATGGGAGGCACTGTAAATCATGTCGAACCTGATAATATTAATGTTGTTCAGATTAAGCAGTAAGTGTGGAGTATTTTTTTGGAAGCTAGGTGGGATGATTTTCTCGACCAGTTTCAAGGGTACAATGTAGCCAACACATTAGATTTTCCTCAGAATTTTAATGGGACATGGACCCTCATTAGGAAACTTAACATTATGATTAAAGGATAAATGATCTCTGTGGTAACCAAACTCTCCTAATATGGAGAGAATCATTCAAACAACTTTAATATTGATCTTGAATGTTAGTCCCCTTTTCTACAAGTACTATTCTCGCTTCTAGACTTAAGGAAGGGCATCTACAGAGAAGCCTTTCTTCCCTTGTGGAAAGACATTTTATTCATTATTAAACAATGTTTGATGTGTGAAGGAAGGTATATCCTGGTTTATCATTATCATATCAAAATTTTGATGCATCTTTCAGGACAAAAACTGCTTAATATGGCATATTTCTTGTTGAAGAGATTAACAAAAATGGTTGCTCTTGTCCAAAGAAAGAATAAAATCTATGAACTAGGGCTATAACACTAAGTAATTATAAATATGTTGATTTTAGCATAATTTCAAAATTTGGAGATTCCTTGGGAAGTCTTCATATGAGGTATCAGAAGGAAGCTAAGAGAAATTGTTATGTTTTAGAGTGAACAAGCAAGTCCAGGGATTCCCTTAGCAACTATACTTTGATATCATACTAGAGTGTCTACAAATTCATGGTCTCAAAAATATAAGGGTCTAGCCTATGGCTTTAGGAATTTTGGCTTAGAGGAGAAAATGGCATCACCTAAGGACACAAACTCTAATATACGTAAGACTATTACTAAAAAAACCTCATGATTCTTGGCACAAATAAGATGTTGAAGTTGGTGATCCTATTGAAAATACTATGGAGGAATGAGCATCATTATTTGAGGTTGGTGTTGGCAGTGACAAATCAAAGAGAGTCAATTATAAAAAAGGTAATATTGTGAACCATAAACCTTTTTCGTTCTATTTTCCTAGTTATCAAGGTTTACTTAAGAATACTTAAAATTTAATTCTAAAGAATGATAGGACTAAGGCTAAACTAAAAAATACATATGCCTAAGCTAAACAATTTGGGAGCCTTGATCCAAGCCATAAATTAGGAAGATTATTTTGCAACTAAAGCTAAGACTTTTGTTGATGGTTATACTAAGGAAGCCCAACATGTCATTAACATCATCCTATATGACATCTTGACTAATAAATTTGTCTTCCTTTATCTCAAACCTAATATGACACAACGACATATGAAGGATGACTTATTTGACTTAGGAATTATCAAAAAAGAAATCCATAGGAAGGTAATAGTGAAATTTAAAGAATGTTGTTTCTCAGTGTACATAAGTCAAGAAGAGAAATGGAGGAATCATATCACCAAGTGGAAATATTTGTATCAAAAGGAACAGACATTGAAAGAGGAACATGGGCTTCACTCAATGAACCCATTTGATCAAGTGGAAGAGAGCCTCATTTTTTTATCGAAAGACAGAATGAGAAGATCGATTAATGGTACGAAAAGAGTACCCATTTCCTAGTCTCATGGTTAATGACTTATCAAGGTTAAGAGAGTATCCTAGGGATTTTACTACTATTAGCCATAACCAACATTATATCACTACAAAGTATCATGAACTGGCACAAAAATAGAATCTCTAGAAGCTCTTATGGTAGCTCAAGACATATGGGAAGGATTTCCAACACTTCTTTGAGATAGACACCCTATGGGATACAAATAATTTAGTTTAGCTCTTAACTGAGAAAAATTTTACAACTATTCACTACTAAATCATGGATCAATATGGATAGGAATTCAGTTTCATTATCCCCTACTTTGTTTTCCTACTCAATTTTACATGCCTCTGACTTAGTGGGATAAGGAGGAAGAGAATTAGAACTATATGAAAATGGAAATAACTCTAGAATATTATAATACAAGTGAGTTTTTCCACCCAACTTATAATTGGGCTAACATTCATGTCGAACTACTCGAGACAGAGTAGGTTGCATGGGTACATGTAACCAAATTGGTTGGGGGAGATGATGAGTCCTCAATATGGAAGTATTTTTCTTAAACAACACTAATTTTTCTTATATATGTCTTCCATCCATTTTCCTTGATCACTTATAATATCATTAATTATAGATACAAGTATATATGTTTTAATTTTTTTAAGTGATTTATACATTTTTCTTGAATTGAAGGTTAAAAGGATTTTTAAAGGTGTATTAGATGTATAGAGTTAGATAGAGTTGCATGCATTATGGTTTTCACTATGGTTTATATATATATAGAAAGGTTCAACAACTGATGAACATTCAAGATTCATTATCTCAGGATAGTTTTTGGTTGTATCAATCATGGCCATGTGTCGAAAAAAAAATCTTCACATTCTCTTTGTGATGCAAAGGTACTGCCATATCGGCAAATATTTTATGATTAAGTATGAATGCCAAGTCGGCATGGTATACATCTACAGGAAGCAATTTCATAAAGTTAGAAGGAAAGGACCAAGTTATGTTTGGACTTCAAAATATTCTTGCTTATTGGTTCAACCACTTGTGCGCGTGAAATTTCCATATACGATTTCTATTAGTTTCAAAGGATAATTTTTAAAAATAGATTGGACACCTATCATACTATTTTGATATGCGGGAAGTATCTCAAATAGTTGCAACAAAATTTTATATGCAACTCTAACTAATATACTTGTTCCCAAAAGTTTACAGGATTGATGGGTCAATTCGTATCCACTTGATATGACTGATTTTGAGAATCTAAATACTATCAAGAAAAATATACACACTGGAAGCCTATAATAGCATAGTATGTCTAGACAGTGATCGAAACCAATAGATAGTTGTTAACATATTTCTATTTATGTTGTTAATCAGTTCACTCAACAAACCATATTCTTATATATTTAATTTTATAACCTATGGATTTCGTATATATATATATATATATAAGTGTCTCCATTGTGCTGCGCTTCCAAGTGCTTACATATATATATATATATATATATATATATATATATATATATATATATATATATATATATATATATATATATATATATATATATAAGTAAGAACTTGGAAGCGCAGCACAATGGAGACACTTTGATACTTTTTCTTGCATAATATATAAGTATCGTTGTGCATGTGATCATTTGAGCTCTTGTACTTTTTTCTTCTATCTTGTATGAATATTGGAGCTTAATCGTATGCATGTGATAAATGATTAGAAAGCATAGATGCATAGGCTATACTTGAGAAAGGACCCACTCAAGGTATGATCCTGTGTCAATACTTATTTGTTGTTCATTTGTAAGTAGATTTATATTAGTGTCTTGTATTGTGGTATTTATTTAATTTCCATTGTAAGTGTGTCTGTTTCTTTACTTTTATAGTTAGTGTGAACCTTTATTTTCCAACCAGTTTGAATTTTTCTTTTTTGTGTGAATGCATGGTTTTCCTTAGTTTATCTCTTATGGGATTTGGTGTCCTACCCAATGTGAAAAGGTTGTATAAATACACATTGTAAAATATATTGTTGTAGATTTACTCAATTTACACTCAGTCACATTGAGCTCACCCTTATAGAATTCGAGTGACTGTAATGCCATCTAAATGTTTTGTGATAATAGGTGGATGCTCTCATTTTATCCCCAATCCCCATGCTCTTATTCTAGGTCATTTCAATAAGTGTGAGGAATTTCCACTTGTGTATATAGTGTAGAGGGCCTCGTAATTTTACCAACCCTAGTTGACAATTAAAATATACCACATAGCTTACACCAATACCAGAATCAATAAATATATTAATACACCATCAATACACCCCCTATGATCTTTCTCCACCTGTCTCCATGGTTCCTGGTATTTCTCTCCCACTTTGCCATCAATCTCAAAGGGTAATTATTCTCTTTTGGGCTACTCCTTTTGAACTTGTGGTACTCAATAGTACTTCTCCTTTATTTTTTGTCTTCTTATCCTTTCCTTTCATTTGTATCCTTAGAGATATTTTGCATGGATTCAATATTCTCTCCCCTTTTTTCTAGGATGTATATATTATTTGATCTTCTTGTTATTATTAAAACCAACATTATTGGTTCTTCTTCTCTAATTTAACATATTTAGGAATCAAACATGAGATTGTATACCTAATCACATATTTTTCTAATTTGGAGGATATTAAGCTTCAAATAATCAAGCAGTAAAACATTTTTTTATTTTACATTTTCACTTCCAAGACTTACTACATCCTTTCTACGTATCTTCATAGAGGAGTCATTTCCAAATGAAAAACGGCCACTGTTTTGTTTCTCCATACTAACGAATTTAGTTTGGTCCCCACTCAAGTGTATCGAGCACCCATTGTCTATGAACCATTCATATTCTTTATTTTTAGCAAGTAATTTTAGTATGTAATCTTCCTTCCTTTTCTCTTCTCTAATTTTAGTTGGTTTCTCTCTCTTTATGATAGGAGCGTCTTCTTTTATATATTTTCAATCTTGTGCCTTGTGACCAAGATTATTGCATTTCTAGCATACAATGTTCTGATCCATTAAGGGATCAAATGGATTGTATTTTTTGTTAAAAATACATGAGCATCTCCAGGTCTATGGTTGTCCTTTGTATGTCCATAATCATTATTCTATCTTGTATGATTGTTTATTGCATTGATTTTACAATGAATTTCTCTATGTCCAAAGTTTATACAAAAATAATAGTGACCAAGAAAAATATACATGGGATGAACAAACCTTATTGGTGGCTCATTTTTCTTGAACTCTAATCTTTTGTTCCAGCTAGTGATTTCATGTTCATGTTTTTCTTCAACTCTTTGTTTTTTTCTTTCACTTATCAAAGCATTGGAATAACTTCTATATTTTCTTTCATCTTCCCTTACTAGTGGTTCGGTATCTAATTTATCTATGATTTATGTTTTTAAACTGCTTTCATAACCAAGTCTCGTCTTATTATTAGCTTGTCTCTATTTTTTATCATTTCATATGATATTTCGATTCTTCTTTCAAATTTAAAGTAGTAATTCAAATTTTCTATCGTCAACATTAGATCATTTCTTGTGTGATCCAATGTTTATTTCGATTCCTCATAATATTTGTCTTTATCTGATTGTTCCTTCAAAATATTAATTGTATTTTCAAGCTTATGATTCTCTTCTTCACATATTTTTAGTTAGCCTTTCAGTTCTATATTTTCATTACTAAGATTTATATTTTCTTCTTTAGCATACATCAATTTTTCTTCATCTTCATGTCTGGTTCTTGTATGATCTTTGATTCCCCAAAAGGTGACTAGTTCCATATTTGTTTCTTCAACATTAGACTTAATTGTATCGTTTATCTACTCTTATTCATAATCTATATCATTTGTTTCAAAAAATTTATGGTCACCGTTTTGGGTTTCTTTATTTATGAAGAGAAGTTCCCTTACATCACCTTCTTCTCCACCACTTTCAATTGAAGAAACATTGTCCCCCTTGGAGTAAAGACTTGTTTTCTTGTAGAATAATTTATTTTGTTCAAAAGGATATGTCTTAGCATATTGTCCCATTTTACCAAAATCGAAATATTTAAAGGGTAACTTACCTTTGTATCTTTTGGTTCCCCTTTGGAACTTCCTTACAAAATTTTCTTCGTCTTCATCTGATTCATTTTCTCGTCTTCCTTCTGCCTTGTTTTATTTATTCATTTTATTATTCGAGGCTTTAAAGGTTTCTTATCTATTAGGTTGTCCATATTTTATATTTGTTATCATTTCATATGCTATGAGGGTACCATATAGTTCATACATTGTCATTTTGGTCAAATCCCTGGTTTCTACTATGGTAGATAACTTATCATCACATCTAAAATGAAGAGATATCAAAAATTTCTTTATGATCAAGGATTATTTGACTTATTCTCCAAATCCTCTGATAGCATTGACAAATTCAATATCTAATCTGAGTTAATAGGTTTAAATATCTTCTAATTCATTAATTTTCGTATTTTCAAAGTGCGCTCTATGTCATTGAAGCTTGACATATATGACCTTTTGATTTCCTTCATAAATAAATTTGAGTTTATCCAAAACCTATTTAGCTATGTTGCACCCCATTACCTTTGTCTTAATATTTTTTGACAATATACATGTGATAGCATAACGAGCCTTTAAATTATAGGTAAATAATTTATCCTCATCAGGATTAGTTGAAGGATTTTTTTGAATTTTGTATCCATTAACAATAGAGAGCCATGTATCCACTCCTAAGCCTTCAATTAAATTTCCATATTATTGCTCCATAATTCATAATCATTTCCATCAAACACCATAATTATATTTGGAGAGAGGACTTCCATTTTATCCATATTTTTTCATGATCTTCCTTCCAATGATTAATATTCTCCTGAGGGAAGCAGGCTCTTATACCAATCGCTGAAATATAACCAATATTAAGAGGGAGGGGGTGAATTAGTATTGGGCACTCTCAACAATTGTTTAAAAAATCAAATAAAACATGAAAATAATACTTATCAAAAACACATTAATCTATCCATGAAACTTATCTTAAATATTTTCAATGTTTACAAGTACTAACTTGAACAAGGCTATAACCCCCTAGTTTACCAACACCTACTAGAAGGAGGCACCAACCTCATAATTTATAGGCTTCAATTTGAATAAAGCTACAAATCATTTTCCTTGCACCATTGTACCATCCTTGCTTTAATAAAGAGAAACATATTGGCCCTCTCACATACACTTCAATATGGATCTGTCTTGCTCCTGAATTTTTTTCCCTCCAAGAGAAAAAAAAAATTAGCCTGCAATATACTGATGAAATACTCCAATCTAAGTTCCTCTAAGACTATTATTATCCTCCAAGAAATAATATGAACAAGATAGTCCTCAAATAATTCTGAAACAATTCAAAAACCCTTTAACATGTATAAAAAATGTTCCCCAAAAAATTCACTTCAAATCAACTCTTATTAACTTCAAATTCATGAGCTATGAACCTTAGAAACTCTTATTTTTTGTGCTTCCTTAAACATAACCGAATTTTAATGAGAAAATAGATTTAAACACTCCTTATCACACCTATTTATAGTGCATTTGGGGTCTAGACTAGATGACTTGTCCATTAACTAGGCTAACTTATTAACTAGTTGGACTCGCTTGTGTAACTGGAAGAATGTATAATGAATATATGAAAAATAATTTCTCCTCAACTTTGAGGAGTTAGAGGGAGTGTCATATACCATTGGAAAGTTATTTCAATAAGATTTCCAACAATATATATCATGCTTCTATGTTAACTATATGAGTCGAGTAAAAATTTATTCTCATTTTCTTGTAAAAATGTTGTCATCAAGGAAAACATTTTTTAACAAAAAATGAGCTTAGGAAATATCTTGAGAAGTTTGGTAAATGAGCATCCCAAGTAGTGGGATCAAGTAATTTCTCAATTTGATTTTGCATATAATGATTCACCCAATAGAATCAAAAGAATGAGTTTTTTTTATATATTATATGCAATGCATCCAAGAGAAATTTATGAATTAATAAATTTGGGAAAACATGAATTAAGGAGTGCCAATGGTAAAGACTTTGCAAAAAGTATGAAAGAATTGTAGGAAAGAGTGAAGAAATAATTGCAAAAGAACAATATTGAGTATAAACAAAGAAAATATATAAGAAGAAGACAATTAGACTTTGAATTTGGTGACTTAGTAATGTCATATGTCAGGAAGGAAATGGTTCCTACATTTAAATGCAATAAATTAAAACTTAAGAAAATTGGTCCATGTAATATTCTAAGAAAATTTCCTTTCAAAGCTTATGAGTTAGAAATCCCAAGTGATATTGGGATTTCTCCAAGTTAAATGTTGCAAATGTGTATCCCTTCAAGAAACGATAAAGTGTTACAACTAATAAACCTGTTAGTGATTAAGATCAAACTAGTGGATGGAAGAAACTGTTATAAAAATAGAAAGGAAGAAATATTTTCTCTTTATGATAATTACTTGTGATGTTTGTGTGTTTTTAATATCTTTCTTATGTTCTTCTTTTATCTTAGTTCATCAATCAATTACCAAAACCAAAAACATGAAGATCAAGGACACCAAATGTAGGCACTCATCTAGGGCTAAAACTCTTATATAGGGGAAAAATCGGTCAAGAATTCTTCCTTTAGTAATTAAAATGAGATAACCCTAGGCCAACAGAGCTTCCTCCTCCACCAAGTCAACCTTACAATGATATACGACAAGCTTCAATGTTCACTTCTTATCCAATAGCTTCAACCCAGCAACAATCCATAAATTTTTGCTTCCCAGTTATTGAACTTTGACAAAGCTACAAAATTTCAACCCAGCTTTAGTACTACAGATTTTGGCCCCTCCAACAGCTTCACATGTGTGAGGGAAAAATAGATAATTTTGATTTCTTATGCTTGAGAGAGACCTCCTTCACCGTCACTAAACCTTTCCTTTTCTTCCCTTGAATTTCACACTTTTTCTGGCCCCAAAAGTTGTAAATCAGGCTTGTTGTGTTTGAGTGACAAATGAGGTCGAGTTGCCTTATATACCCCCCCCCCCCCCATTTTAGGCCGACTTGGTGGAGGAGGCCTAATTGACTTATTCTACAATAAAATAAATTCCTTCTTTGAAAAATAAATGCCAAGAAGGGTGTTTTACAATGTGACATGCACAATGACACTTGATATAAACCCTAGAAGCCTTCAATGGAGGCTTTGACCTAAAAACAATTGACCTAAACATGAAACCTGTGCTTTAATAATTCAATTTATTTAATAATAATATTTATTTTTATTTCTTTTGATAAACATATTTCATTATGACTCAAGCAAAATTATGAAGACTAAAACTAGTTACATTCTTCAACTAAAAACAACTACCAAAAAAATTAGAAGGAGCTTGAAGCAATGTTGAATCAAAGTGTAACTAAGAGAACTAGAGGTAAAGAATATTTTCAATATTTGGTTAAAAAGAAGAACCAATCATTGTAAGATGCTAATTAGAGGATGGAAATAGAAATATCCAAGTATGGAATGAATGTTGAACATCTCATGAACAATTATTTTCTTCCCTAAGAGTTTGATGCACAAGCATCTACCAGTAAAAATAATTTTTGTCCTTCCTCAGGCAAAAAAAAAAAAAACAAAAATCCATTTACCAAAGGACTTTGGTTTCCTTAATTTTATTTAAATTGTAATATTTTCCTAGTTGTAAATCTAGAATGTATGTATGTTGTTATAAATTTAGATGAGTGTCATTTATTTGCAATGTAAAGGGGTATACTTAGCCAAATTAAGAATATATTGGATAATATATCAAAACATGTTGAGTTTGTTGAGTTCAGTATGAGAGATTTATGTAATATATTTTTAATGTAATTGAATGTAAGTAGAGAGGTTCTAAGTTGGAGAGAGAGAGAGAGAGAGAGAGAGAGAGAGAGAGAGAGAGAGAGAGATTTATGTAATAGATTTTTAATGTAATTGAATGTAAGTAGAGAGGTTCTAAGTTGGAGAGAGAGTTGTATAATTTGGCTCCAACCTGAGTAAGACTACACGCAAATGCTAAATTGCAATATTCCCCTTTCAACATTGGTTAATATATCACCTGTATATTTCTCTGTGTGACGTGAATTTAAATTTTTTAATTGAACTATAGAAACAAAATGGGTTCTTATTTGTTGCAAGAAAAATCATGTGTCACAGGTGATTGGGTCTCCAAGAGTTACAGCTTCAAACCCATGTCATAGTGCAACCATTGCCTCGGTCTAGATTGGAAAAAAATATTAAAATGATAAACTTCATGAAATATGGGTTAATTCAAAGTCCATCAACTAACAAGAGATATAAAAATTTTATCATAGATTCTGTCAATCCAGATCAAAGAGATATCTGGGTTGCAACCCAAAAAATTTAATCACAACTTCAAGTGGATATTCAGATTATTGAAATATATTTCGATGGAGAAACAATATCCATATCAGGATGTACACATCCAATTTAGAGAAGTATCCAGATCATAGTTGATCATTTGGGTTATAAGTGTCCAATGTGGGCCCCTTGACAATAAAGAACCATGATTCATAATTTGTGCCAGAAAGAGTAGATTGAGTTTCGAAAGGTATCTAGTCATCGACAAGTGCATAAAATAACTTACATTCAAATCTCTGAATTTTGGATTATATGAGAATTTAAATTGGCATTTAAAAACGCACGATTAATAGCTAAGGTTTGAAGTAGATAACCACTACTTCCACACATAATTTTGACTACAAAGTGAGATATAGTAAATATCTCAAAAGAACTTTGAAGACTATTGATCCACAATTAAGGGGGAGACCAGTAAAGGAGACTGAAGGGCATCATAAATGACACCCCAAAATGAACATTTACACCACTTTGTGGGATGTCACCAAAGGTATTAATTCCACTAATTGATGTAAAAATAGGGACACTCACGCCCCTAAAATTACTTCTAGCACTTGTAAGTTTAGAACGTTTCGTACTAGATGAACTAATAACGTGTGCCATCCTAAATTGATAGTGTAACAAATTTGGAAATGAAACATATGAATTTATAGGTGGAAATACATGCATTTGTACAAGTAATAGTTTTTGGGAATTGGTCAAAGGAGGATGAAAATTAGTTGGTCGTGGAATGCCATTTACCTTTACCCATGATAGAACAATATTATCACCTTAACTTCAACCAAAAACTCCTAAGTAATAAGTGTTTCTTCAGCTAGTATATTCAAAATAGCTTTCACTTCATTCTCGAAATCACCCTCAAAGTTATCTAACCTTAACAACCTACACCTTATGGAAGGTTTTTCCATGATCAATACATGGGAAAGGTCATATTTCCTCCAAGTTCGATGGAGGGACTAGTCAAACACTTTGATGAAATAGGAACTTAACACAATATATACAAAGTTCACTCATTATCAAAATCCTAAATCCAATTAAGTGCTAGTGATCACTCCAACAAAATATTTTTAGAGAAAAGTAATAAGCAAACAGTCTTCTAAAGAAGAGAAAATCAACGTGAGGAAATCCATAAAACAATAACTAGTGTAACACTCAATAATGCCTTCTAGAAGTCAACCTTCGTGTATTGGTACACAAGACCAATCTGCAATAGCCCCGGTGAAAATTCCATGTAATAAAGCTAAAATAATAACCACTATTTATGGGACATGTATTCCAAGTTGAATGTTGGGAAAAACATCCTAGTGCAGGTGTTCACATGGTTTATTATGGCTAAGGAAAATGGCAAAGGCTATGGCTAAGGCATTAAAAAGGAAAAAAGTATTTTTTAGAACATTTTTTTATGAAAATAATGGAAATTGGGAGAAAAGGGAGATGAAAGGTCACAGGTTGCATGTGAGGAGGAAAACGAAGGAAAATAATGGAAAATGAAGAAAATAGAGGTCTTAATGATAAAAAGGCTTTTGAGGATTAGTTGGTACCTTTTGTCAGGGCACTTTTGGAGCTCTATCATTACTCTCTCTCTCTCTCTCATACTCTTGGATACTTCAAGTTTTCTTGGAGAACTCTTAGAGAGTTTTGATACTTGGTTATTTGGAGAAAGAAGGAAAAGCAAGAGAAGGAATGTGCAAGCAGTCATCAGGATCATCATCTACAACGGGTTTTGATTGTAGGTACCGAGATGCATGTATGTTTTCCTCACTAGTTTTGGAATGCATGGTGTATGCATGTGGATTTTCCTAACCTTTCCATTTCCTGGATAGACATTGTGTTGTGGGTTTATTTCCATTGATTTTTTTCTGACTGGTTCTCCTGATTCCTTTAGCTATGGGTTGAGTTATTGTTTCCTAGAAGCCTTGGTTAGACAAACAACTTGGAAACCCAGCAGACAACTATGGGCTCAGTTACTAATCTTGGAAGCCTTGGTTAGACAAACACTTTGGAAGCCCTAGGTGGGTTAAGTTACTACTCCTGGAAGCCATGGTTGGAAAAATGCTCTAGAAGCCCTGTAACAGTTGGGGTTGAGTTATTAGTCCTGGAATCCCTGGTTGGAAAAAACAATTTAGAGCCCTGAAACAGCTTGGATAGAGACCAATCCATGATGGTTTTGATATCTGACCGTGAGCTAGAATCACTGGTTGAGGGTTGATTTGGTTTGGCCTGTGTAAGCCCTAGATTGATTTTTATTGATGTGTTTGATGAGATCCCACATTCATGGTTGGAATATGGCACGGGGGTGATTGGATGAAGTGAGACTTGGCTCAGCCAATCTATTTTTGGATAGAACGTGGAAGTCCCATCTTTGGTTGGTTTCTACATTCATTTATGAGAAATTCATTCCCTTGGTATTTGGTATGAAAATGTACTAATTTATATGCAGATTCTATTGTTGTTTTATCCATGGTAATTCTGTTGTTATTATGCTAGTTACGAGCATGTATTTTTACAATGATGATGTATGGATCTCCCCATGTTTTTACTTGTAAATTAATACACAATGTATCTATGGTAAAATAGATTGTATAACAGTTAATGATGTAGCAAATAAATGCTTCTTAGTGATTCTCAGATAAGTATGAGACCCATATGCTTCGTTCTATTATTTATACCTGTAGCTTTCATGTTTGTGACATGTTTGAAAAATGCTCATCATGGCTAGGAGTGGTTCAGATGATTTGTTAATGATGTGATTGCTTCCTTATAATTTTCTTGTTGTTATTTATCATCTTTGAACATTTCATGAAGTTGTGGGCAAAGCACTAGGTTCTGGGCCTGAAAAGGTGGCTCAAATCCTGGAGATGTAGGCACAGAACTGAGTTTTTGGGGCCCTCGTGGCTGGCATGCAGTGTAATTCTTGGGGATATAGCATCCTATCCACTGGAATGTAGTGTTATTACTGTAGCTATGGCACAAAGATTTCAAAATTTCAATGTGTCCCAAGGATAAGATGCCCCGATGGTTGGGTTACCTCCTCGTGGTGTTGTGTTTGTTGTACAAGGCATATAGGTTGAGTTTTCCTTCGATTCCACTTTCTTAAGGTCACATAGGAGGTTGAATCTCATTATATTAGCCTCTTTTCACATGTTTACCATAGTTGTATGGTTACTTGGGTAGAGGTGGGAAGAGGGTGTTACAGATTGGTATCAAAGGATGGTTCAACCCTTCGACTGGATGGGAGGTGTGTTGGTCATGCTTTTATACTGGTTTCATATGTGTTTCTCATACCTATGGTGTATGTGTTTTTTGCATTTGTTTTGTGTTTTTCATGGTGGAAGTGGTGTCTCCATGGAATGGATGATGGTGTTGTTGTCATCAGGTTTTCATGAGTGTGCAACTGGTTATGTCTTGTTCATGCTCTTGTATTGTGCACACACACTTGCTTACATATTGTTACCTATTTAATATGCATTTCTTTTTTATGTTAGGTCACATATTGGTCATGCTTGTGTATTTTCCATGTATGCTTGCATGTGTGATGTTATATGTTGAACATGCATTGGTTGTTCATGATTTCCTACATGTTGCTTATGCTTGTGTGTGGTTCTATTGAAGCCTCGAAAATCGCTGCTTCAAACATCGGGGGATAACCACCTGGTCAGGACCTTAAGACGACTCCTTTTCCGTTTGGGATGGTGGCTCTGACTGGATTTATAGGACCAATTTCCTACTAATTTGAATGGGTTGGTAATAAAATGGTCGGATGAAGGGAAAGTAGAACTAAATGACTGAAATGAAAATACTAACTAATCTGATTTAAATACTGATAAAGAAATTCTAAAACTAACCCATGTATCATATGTGAATACAACTTTAAATTGTTTCAATTGAACAATAACCATAAAAATGTATTACAGCTTAATTGAAATGTGCAGCAACAAATAAAGATAACTCTGTTTAAGAAATTAAACAGAGTTATATTAACATATTGTATTCATCATTGTATATCGTTTGCATATACTATGAAAGATAAATATTTCCAATATACTCATAAATGATATATATAAAGAAATATTGTGAAACGAAGTACATATAAATAATAGAAAATTTAAAAGAGAATATCATATAACAAAAGAAACTAACAGTGAATAGATAGAAATACCATATCCATCTTGAGACTTTCAAATGCAATATGATACTCTAATCCAGCAATTCCGATGTAAAATCAACTTCAAGGTACATAAATGCAATTCTTAAAGATAATTCCGCCCAGAATCACCAGATGTGATCCTTTATAAAAGAATATAGGAGTAAATGGAGTACAAAAATGTAATCCCCAAGTCAAAAATATTACAAAGTAAGGACCTCTTTCTAAATGCATGAAAGGGGTTTAAATAGGTACTTAACAAAACAAAATAACTAAAACTATTCCTATCATCTATCTAATATAAAAAAAAAAATCTAGAATAGAAATGTGATCTTGTAGTAGACTGGCTCATTGATCATTAATTGAGGTGGATGTGTGAAGGTGGCATATATTGAACATATCTTGGACTTCTGTTGGCAGACTCATTTTTGAATGTAACTTCTCAGTGTATGTAGCGTCATAGAATTCAGGAATGATACAATGAATAACATTCGAAAGGAATTTGATGGCCATCTGTTGGCTGTGTGGCTTGATCAGATAAGTCCACATAATATCCCATGAAATTCCTTGAAGTTTGCTAATCTGTTGATTTTTATTGATTATCTCTTCCTTCCACCTGGAATCAGCTTCTTTTACTTTAGGTAACTTTCCTAGGGTACAATCTGAGATCAAGTTGGTAGCGTACAAGCTGTCATTAATCAATTGTGTTGTATTATTCATTAAACCTTTAGCCCTTGATATGGCTCTTTCTGATTTCATCAACTGTTGTTCTCATTCCATAAATAAAAAAATTTTGTGTCTCTCTTCAATTCTAGGAAGATTAGCTTTTCTTCCCTGCTCTGTCTCCTACCATGAAAGGAACTCGGAAATTTTATCATCAGCATCATCAATTTCTTGCCTAAGAGTGATTGATTTATCTATCAAAGATGATGTTATTTCGCACAAAGGCTCAATTTGTGTCAACTTTAGACAAAATTCATTTAACTGTTGAGATAGTAGTTTGTTTATTTCAAGAGCTTCAGTTTTGAATTGAGCTAACTTAGGATAAATCCTTGAATTTGTCCAATGTTGATTGGAACATTTTTTCTTGTTCAATCTTTGAATTTCTCTCACTTTGCGGAATATTTTGTTGCTTTTCTACCTCTTGATTCAACTGCTGCTGTTTGTCCAAGGCTTGTTCATAAATCTTCTTCTTTTCAAGGCTAAGTTGCTCTTCTAGTTGTTTAGTTCTGAGTTCTGCATCATGTACTCGTTGTTCCAATTGAATAATCTTTTGTTGATTTCCTGCAACCTATTCTTCAAAAATAGCAATTTGCACATCCTTTTGTTTTACTAGCTGTGTAACTTCAGAAGCTTTATCTACAGTGGAAGCACTATAGGCATCGGCATACTGAGACAATTTGGTGAGATCCTCAGATGGATCCACCTCAGCATTTTTATAAACAATATTTAGAAATTCCCTCTATGATGCCAAAATTGCATCTTGATCCGTTCTCCTCATTTTCCTTTGTTTTCTCACCACAACCCTATGTTTGGGACTGTAGAATATATCTAAAGGAGGGATTTCTTCTATCTTTAGCATAATTTCTCCTGTTGGGTTTTCAGGAATGATTTCTACATCCTGATCTTTGGGATTATCAACTAGAGGAGTTTTTTGTTGTCCTATCTGCTAGGAAAATTGTTGATATTGGCTCAGCAAATAAGGAGAAACAACCAGTTCAATATCTACTTGTCCTCCAAGTTGAGAACCTACATCATTTTTTATATCATTCTTGGGTGCCTGTTCATTGTTTTTACTTTCTGTGCTTCCTTTCTCAATATGTACATGGGCATCAGTACCCATGCTATCTTTTTCTGTTTGAATTAAAGACTTCTATGTATATTTTTGAGCAGATGTTTCTGTCTTGGCAGTGTCAGCTTTTTTTCTATCATCCTTTTTCCCCAGAATAGGATCAACTCCTGCTACTTCTTTACCAGAAGTACTTCCTACTTCTTTCTATTGTGATGCTTTCTCCTATATGGGAGCTCTCAACTGATCAAGAGGCACTTTAAGTAACCTCTGACTCCTAAACAACAAAAACATTTTCATGTCCTCGGCCTACAACTTGGACTTGGCTAAATCAAAAACTTAGGATATATCATCCATGGAAACAAATAAATCATCGAAAATGTCTGGTTCATGTTCCAACTGAGCAATCGAAACGGAGGTAGTAAAATCATATGCCACTTGCCTTGGGTCATATTGTCTTCCAAGAATTGTTGAAATCTTAAGATCAGAAATCTTACCAACTTCTTTCTCAGCATGAGCGAAACTATTAAGAGTATAGTCACCACACTTAAAAGGGAAGGTAGGCCACATAAGATTTTTATTGATTTTCAAAATTCTAGACATTCCTTCTACTATTAGTTGATAAGAAATCTCCTGAGCTAACAGCTTATCTGGAACGTATAGGGGAAGGATATGTGGCTCGAAAATACTCCCAAAAATTCTAATATAAGTGAATTTTTCTTCCCCAAACTAATATCCAATAGAGGACAAATCAATCTTGGCTTTATTGAAAAGTCTAGGAGGGAAATGGCCAAAAATGGTTTGGTAAATTGGAATTAGAAAACCATGGCAGACTCTGTAAACATGATGTTTTAAATGTTCCTTCCATAAGAATTTGTGATACACATGAATATGGACAGGTTCTTTTGGAGTCCATTTCCAACCTAGCATGGGGAATTCAAAATTAAAACAAAGGGCATCTAAGATATAAGCAAAAAAATGGAAAGGGGTGGAATTCCATGAATTCTTGTATTTTCTATACTCAAGAATTCGATTGGATATCTTATCAGAAAAAATGACAGCCCAATCCATAATTTCAGAACTAACAGCAAAATGAATTAACGGGACCATTTGAATAGAAAACCTAGCAGAGTTATCGTTTCCGAACAACCTACACATCATTGTTGCGGCAAAACAATATGGAGGCGAGAGAGACTCCACAGAGTACATACTTGATGCCTCCTACTTATGCTTCTCAGGGTTATTCCTCCATTCTTTGATTGGCTCTACCTAGTTTGGATGTTCTGCAGCATATTCCTTAAGGAATTCTTTGTTGTAAATCTTTTGCAGGTTGGGAAGGTGGTACATTGCTTTAATATCTTCTGCCCTGAATGACCCTAACACTGATCCAGAAGTAGAAACAAAATTCATGTTTTGAATGGTCACATTGTGAATGACCCATCTGATAACATCATAGTAGGGAAAAATGTTTGCCCGGGCAGCAACTCGGTGTAAAAATGAATTTTCCAATGCACTGAGTTGAGTTTAAGAGTCAGAGTCTGAATCTTCTTCATCGGGAGCAATTGCTTTAGGCACAATAACCCTAGGTTTTTCTTTTTCAATCAACCTGTATACATTCTCCCATGTCATCTTCCCCAGTCCTTGACAGAAGGTGTCTATGACTAGCTTGAGCCTCGCTGGTTTCTCCTTGGGCGGCATGGTTAATACAGGGGCTTTTGCAACAAAAGAAACTTTAGATTTTCTGCTTCTCTTTGACATTTTAGTGTCAGGAAAATTCTCTCTGGTTCTACGAATGAAAGGATTCGAATTTTTGTTCTGCAATTCAAATGAATGCCTTCAGCCGAAATAAAACACAATAATGAGAACAGCTATCCAAATATATGTTTATTTAGTTACCATCTAATCTCCCCATATTTACAACATAAATGCCCTCCAAGGGGTCACATTCACGCATTGAAAACAAAATAACCCATGATGTTTTGTCTAATTTTCAATTAATGATAATGTACAATCGGAGATCGGCGCATCCTTGGAATAAATGTTAAAATTAACTTTTGATTCTTTGTGATGCGATGAATAAATATAAATGCGAAGTAACAATTGCATCGCAAGTCTTCAATGGTGCGCAAAATAATACAACATAATTCATTGCCAATTTTCCGATTGCGATAATCGCATCGCAATTTGTTTGAAAGGAAATGTGACAATGCTTTCTACCCAATCCTGATCGCATCAGAGATTTAAAATGAAATGGACCATTTAATACTATCTCCAAAAATGCGATTGCGATTGAGCACAATCACATTGGAATTTACAATGAAAGGAATGCAATGTTTAACTTTCTTCCGAAACGTGATTGCGATAAATCGCATCGCATCGGCCATAGATAGAAAAATGCAATACTTAACACTAATCCGAAATTTGATTGTGATTGAGCACAATCGCATCGGAACTTTTGAAAGAAAAAACAACTCTTTAAAAGAACTTTTCCGAATTTCTGATTGCGATTATTGTTCATCTTAGCATATTGTTAAGTATAAATTCTTTCTAATATGTTAAGATATGTTAAAAGGTCTTCTAAGTCAACGGATCGGAAATTTTTTTAAAGTTTGTACACTTTGTGAATAAAAATGTGATATGCATCCTTTTATCCATGGATATTTTATTTCTATTTAGGGAAAAAGATAGATAAAAGGGGACCTATTTTTAAATGGGATTTATTCTAAAATTTAAAAATGGGGAGGGTTGTTGTACAGTACAACAGGTCCGTGCTTATGATGGTGTATATTTGGTATGGCCATTCTTGGATGACTGGAATCCAACTAGGATGATGTTTATGCATTGATTTAACATGTGATACAAGTTTATATGATGTTATCATTATGCCAATATACATGTATTTCGTCGATTGATTGATCTTGTCGGATGTATACCCCCCAAATTACACTAAAGTGCATGGGTTTATTTATGAATTGGTTTAGATGACATATTGCACATTGTAGGAATAAATAAAATATGAATAGAAGAATGGTAGACTACATATATTTTCCCTTGATTCACATGAGCATCATGGTGTTAGACATTCATCTAATTTGGCAGATACACTAAGAAGTCTAAAGGAAAAAATAAGGATTTTCAATGCAAACAATGATAGGCTCATACAGGCACAA
This sequence comes from Pinus albicaulis, assembly GCA_034641835.2. Taxonomy (NCBI): domain Eukaryota; kingdom Viridiplantae; phylum Streptophyta; class Pinopsida; order Pinales; family Pinaceae; genus Pinus; species Pinus albicaulis. Next base: position 297,494,610 of record CM076579.1, on the reverse strand, counting down.
GAAAATCAAGTAGAGGTGAATGGAGCCATCCTTAAAAGTTTTTCAAAGTTGCATAAATAGGGGCCACTTAGGATAAACTATGGGCAGGAGGACTGGACCAATGGAGCATATGGAAATAGGTCTCCCAGTCATAGGTTGGATAGCGATGACACAGTTAGAGATGTAAGATTGTTGGACAGTCCGGATAAGAGAGGTGAAAGACACATGTATCATTATAGTTTTGGTTCTGAAAGGCATCATGATCGTCATCATTATCATCGTTACAGGAGAGATGACAGGGGTTATTTTCTGGATGAGTTTAAGAAGAAAAAAGCACCTACATTTGACGAAGAGATGAAGAAACCTCAAGATGCAATGGAATGGTTTCTTGGTATGAAGAAGTTTTTCAAATTGCATTATTACTCAGAAAATATGAAAGTCGTGATAGCTACATTCATCCTTAGAGGTATAGAAGATATTTGGTGGGAATATGTGAAGAACGTCAGAGATATTTCTGAGGAGGAGTTGACTTGGAGTGAGTTCGAAAGTTTATTCCGGAATAAGTATCTATCAGAGAGATACTACGATGACAAAGAAAATGAGTTTTATGCGTTGAATATGGGTTCCATGACAGATGAGGAGTATACTAGCGAGTTATTAGAGTTATTAAGATATCTACCTTACCTCAAGGAGGGGAAGGCCAAGATTCAAATAATTATTAGTGGGTTGCCGATAGAATTTAGAGATAGGATTGATTTTGATTACCCTAGGTCCTTGTAAGAGGCCATACAGAAACTTAAGCATTGTTATGAGCAATCGAAGCGCAGATCGGAGGAAAATACATACTAGAAATTTAATGATAAGAATAAAGACAATGAGACAAGAATAGAGAAATGCCTCAAGATACAAGTAAGGAGGATAATGTTTCCCCACCTAAGAAGTTCAATACATCTCGTAGAGGACAGGGATTTTGATATAAGGAGAAGAATAAGGATGAAGGATGGAATCCTATACAGTGTTAGACTTGTGGAAAATATCATTGTAGGAGATATTTTCCACAACATCAGGGTGGTAGGCCACAGATATACATTGTGCATGAGGCACAAAAAGTGGGATATGTTGGGCATTGCATTCCTCAGATTTATGTAGTTGTGGACAACAGACAAACAAACCATCATGCTTCTATCATTCAGATGGATGGTAAGCTTTGTGATCAAGTTGTTTCAATTTTGATTGACCCTAAATATAAATATAGTTATATTAATAATGACCTTGTCGATAAGTGTGATTTGAGTAAGGAAATGCATGCAGAATCTTGGTTAGTGCAGTTGGCCACAGGTACAAATAAAAGAGTTAACCATTGGGTAAAAGCTTGTGCATTTTAGTTAATTGGTATGCCTACAGTAGTGCAATTGAACATACTTCCATTGGGATCATACCATATGATATTGGGTATGTATTTCTTATATCTTCATAGGACCAAGGTAGATTGATATGAAAAATCTATTGAGTACATGGATGACAATAGGGAACCAAGAGTCTTATAGGGAAAGAAAAAATCCACATCAATTAGGATGGTGATAGCCATGCATTCCAAGCGCAGTCGTAGGACAGGGTGTGTACTATTTACAGTTCATATCTCTAGTGAAAAAGGTAAGGAAGCTAAGGATGGATATTTTTTGAACAAGTATCTAGTTTTACAGAAGTTTCAGGATGTATTTCCAGCAGATATTTCAGAGTTTCCACCACATAGGGAAGTAGACTTTTCTATTGAATTGATGCTAGGGTAACGTCCAGCATCAAAGGCACCTTAAAGGATCAGCACACCTAAGTTTTCAGAATTAAAGTTGCAACTGAAGGAGATACTTCAAAAATGGTACATTAGGCCAAGTGAATCCCCATGGGGTGCACCAGTGTTGTTCGTAAAGAAGAAAGATGGCACTCTTAGACTATGCATTGACTACATGAAGCTGAACAAAGTGACCATCAAGAACAGGTATCCACTACCGAGGATTGATGATTTGTTCGATCAGGTGAAGGGAGCAGCAGTGTTCTCTAAGATTGACTTGAGATCATATTATCATCAGGTACGCATCAAAGAGCGGGACATCTACAAGACCACATTCAAGACTAGGTATAGGCATTATGAGTTTGTTGTAGTCCCATTTAGTTTGACTAATGTCCCGCCTAAATTTATGTGTTTGATGAATAGTGTGTTGCATCCTTATTTGGATAATTTTTTTATTGTGTTCATTGATGACATACAGGGAAAATTTTAACTATGGAAAATTATCCTGAAGTTTAAAAAAATTGGCGAATCTCACTAGTCCCTAACATGCAAGCTATAAAATGTTTATTGATATATTTGTAAAATTATTCAAATTTATAATGATTTTATATATACTCTCTATATAATTTTGGATATTTTTAAAGTAAATAATTTTATATTATAAAATTTGGGCAAATCATTTTTTTGCAAAAATCATGGAAAATTATCCCACCTACGAATATTAGCCCCTAAAATTTTCCATAATCACGTATTTCTATATTCTAAAAATGAGGAAGAGCATGTCGATAATTTGACAACAATGTTGAGTTTTTTGAGACTGAGCATCATTTGTATGTTAGCTCAGCAAATGCAGTTTCTTCCAGACTGGGGTACATTACTTGGGACATGTTTTCTCCAAGGAGGGTATTGCAGGAGATCCAAAAAATATAAGGGCCATCATGGAGTGGGTAGCTTCTAAGAATGTAGATGAGGTGAGATCATTCATGGGATTGGAAAGTTATTACAGGAGTTTAATCAGGAACTTCTCACATATTGCTTATCCTATTACATCATTGTAGAGGAAAGGTAAGAAGTTTGATTGGACATAGGAGTGTGAGGCCAGTTTTGAGCAGCTTAAGATTTTGTTGATACATGCTCCAATGTTAAAGACTGCAAATCCAGAAAAGGAGTTTGTAGTGTGTATAAATGCTTTCAAGAGAGGAATTGGTGGATTCCTTATGCAGGATGGACATGTGGTGTGCTATGAGTCACGGAAGTTGAATGATCATGAGAAAAACTACCAAACACACAATCTTGAGTTGGCAGTGATCATACATGCATTGAATATGTGGAGGCACTATCTTCTAGGTAGATATTTTGGGTTGGTGAGTGACCACATTGGGTTGAGATACTTGTTTGATAAACTGAATTTGAATGCCAAGCAGACTAGATGGTTGGCCACAATCAACTATTTTGACTTGGAGATCAGGTAAATCAAGGGAAAGGAGAATAGGGTCACAAATGCTCTTAGGAAATGGATACAGGTAAATCACATAGCAGTTATGAGATCCTATGGGATAGACTTACAGGATAGGATCTTGCAGGCAAGGCATATGGAGATTATGCACAGTTTGCAGCAGAGTACAGGTACAGGTCTTGTTACATGTACAAGTGTTAGCACAGGTATAGGTACTGGTGTTGTTATAGGTATAGGTGTTGGAACAGGCATAGGTACAGGCATTGTTACACGTATAGGTGTTGGCATAGGTACAAGTGTTGGTATAAGTATAGGTACAGGTGATAGCATAGGTACAGGCATAGGTGGTAGTACAAGTGCAGGTACAGGTACAAGTAGTGGTATAGGTATAGGTATCAATACAGTTGCGAGTGTACCAGATTTGGACTACTGTCTCAAAAAATATGGAATGGTTAGTTTTAGAGACAGGTTATACATGTCGGACAACAGTGACCTCAAGAAGGTGATCTTAAGGGTGTTCTATTAGAAAAATTATATATTACAAAGAAATGCAACACATAAATATGCGGAAAATAAAAACACATAAAACACATAAAACTAGAGAGACACAGAGATACGTGATTCACCCAATTTGGGCTACATTGACCCCGAACAACTAGTCCTTCCTTTATATTATCTAGCAAAATGAAGAGACAAAACCTACAGTAGATTTATTGTAATATACCATGTTCTATCTCACATTATCCTTATCTATTTCTCGCTCTGAGAAGACACATACAATACACATCCGCAATAAAATACCCTCATAAAAACAAGGGTTTGCCTTCTAGGGAAAAAAACCTAAATTAAACATAAATTCTACCATTAGATCATCCGCCTAACTAACAGCCCATATTGACTAGAAATTAGAATACATTTACAAGGAAATTTTACATTTTTTTAAAGCTTCTCTGTGGGCACCCCCCCCCAAACCCTCGCCAAGGGGGGCTCCAGAAAGTCGTGCCCGAACCCCCCCACCCCCCCCCCCCTTGTACCCCCCACAGGGTTATAATGCTATGATACAAAATAAATAAGATAATCAGGGTCCAGACCCAACAATCTCCCACATGGAGACTGATTGTAGCAACTCCTCTGCTACTTCATTTGTTGGACAATAAATCCACATTGGACCTATTTGTTTCTCATCTTCATTGTCATACTTGAAGACCAATTGAAACTGAGCATAATCTCAGTTTCTCCTTGGTTACAACTTTTGTTAGCATATCTGCAGGATTATGGCTAGTATGTATCTTTTCCAACTTCAATTTTCCATCTTCCAACACTGACCGTATGAAATGGTACTTGAGTTGTATGCATTTAGTCCTCGAATGTGTTAGAGTTGGTCTCTTCATCCCTCCGTCAGAGATCAAAATCTCTTTTGTTGCATTTCATTTTAGGTGTCTCATTCAGTTCAGTCATCTACATTCCATTAGGAGCATGGATCATCTGACAGAAGGGTCTTTTCACTCATATCCCTCATGTCTTGTACCTGCTGGCCTTGGCTCAAGTCTGTTCATCAAAGTTCATCAAAATCATTTCCAGTCATTAACAGTAAATATCTGGTCTTTTGGTGGGTAAAGAGTCTTTTAGGGTTTTCAGCCTCACTAGGTCTAGGGTTTCACAAATTTGGTCGTCAGAATGCCTAATAATGTCAGCAGGCACATGAGGAAGGTTCGAATAAAGTTTCACTGCAAAAATTTCATCATCGCAATACTTGATAATGATTTTTCTTCAAAACTATGTTTTGAAGAAAAATCGTCAATTTTGCCTTTTGTAATAAATGCTATGTAATTTTCAAAGTTTTTTAGTCGTGAAGTTCTTCAGGCGCAGCCTTGGTCGCCTTTGCCAAATCCCATGCCATCTATCCCTACAAAAAATAGACAAGAGATTCATCATCAGTCCAAAAATCAAAGGAAACAAGAAAAAAAAGAGTTATGCAAAAATTTCAAAGTTCAAACATTAGAAAGTGGGTTATTTCAAATCAAAAATCAAAGTCCATGGCCATAAAATATATTTTGGTGTTTAAAAATTTCATTTGCATGCAAGGGTTATCAAAGAGCAGAGAAAAATCGTGGAGGAGAGCGAAATTGAGTTTGGAGGCCGAACTATTGAAGAGTTTATAGTCGCGGCGCGTTGGGACGTGGTCGCGGCGCACTGACAAGTCGCAGCGCATACAACCATTTTCCACCGTGCAAAATACAATGTGCGCAGCGCACAGGAGGGTCGCGGCGCACTGGGTTGTGCGCATGGCGCACAAGGCCGACACGAAATTTTGTCACTGCCTCCAAACAAATTTCAAATCTTTCGGTCCCATTTACTCTGAGTAAGTTCGAATGATCTTGCAATTGCTATTAAACAGAGTTTGGTATTGTTTGAAAGTGGATTGTGAGAGTTTTAATGTTGAAAATATAAGCCCTATCCTTTTGTGAAAAAATTGCTCCCTTAGGGTTTGAATTGGAATTTTAAAGTTTGATTTTGGTGCCAAACCCTTTTCATTTCCCACCTTATGTTCCCTTTCCTCACTGTTATCTCATTACTACAGTCTATTCCCCTATTCCCTTACATCCCCAAAAACACTTATTCCCAAGTCCGTCTCCTATCCCTAAACTACTTCATTTCCTATCATTATCCCTTTCCCCATATCATTTGTAAAAATTCCTAAATCCCAAATTCCCAAACACAGTCAAGTGGTTTTCCTCACACTTTAAATTCACTTGACAAACTCCATCATTCTCATTGTCCTATTTCTCCCACGGTCTTTTCCCTTTGGCACACATTTGGCATTGAAACAAAAAACAACCAATTTCTCATTTCTCATTTTCAACAAGCCAAACATACACCTTGCATGGACATTATGGAGAAGGACACGGATTCATCATATGAACAAGACAGTGATTCTACCACTGAGCTACATGCACCGAGGAGGCCTTGTAAAGGTGGTAAACATGTGAGAGAAGATCCCACCTCATTGACTCAGTTGCAGGCCTGCCCACTTGCCATGGCATGTTTTCGAGAGCAGTCATGCTATCAGTATTGTGAGATGACTGCTCGGATTCACCATCATCAAGAGTTGGAATCATTTGTTTGTTTTACATTTGCATGATGGTCAGGTAACTCTTGTTGGTGTAAATTTCACCTTGACAACAGAAATCATTTCTCAAGCAACAAGAATACCGAATGTAGGTGAAGAGTGGAACAAAAGACAGCAGGTGGACAGAGTGCATTATGAACCATACATCAGGCCTAGCTATGTGAGACAGCTCAGCAGGGTATTCCCATTCCGGTTCCTAAAGGAAACCTATGCGCCTTTGATGAGACTCATTATCAGATACTTCAGTTGTGAGGGTCGGTTCTCACGCCTCTATGCATACCACATCAGGCTGTTGATGCATTTCACGAGAGTGAATATGATGAACATACCTTATTTCATGTGCTGGAACATCGAGAGAATGACAACTCTTGTGCAGAAGAAGACTCCCGAGCAGCAGTACAACAGTATTTATCACTATGCTCTCATCAAGATTGTTGTTGTACATCAGCTTGGATTGCAGGGCATTGCATGGGAGGATTTCATTTCTCATTACTTCTTCACAACCCCTCAGCCTCCTCCAGAGATTGTTCGCAATGCAGGTGAACCTTCACATCAGTTTGAAGGTCTCGAGACAGAGCCTATTAGTGTGCCAGTGTTTTTTACTTATCAGAGAGGAACCAGAGCATTATTTGCAGCAGCCCGACGAGTACTATCTCCACCCGCGGTGGAAGGGGTCTCGTTGCCATCATCAGCAGCACAGGTACAGGTACAGGATAGAGGTAAGAGGCCTATGTAGGATGAGGGACGTTCAGGAGGCCATGATACTGATTTCATATTGATTGATGAGGATTTGAGCTCTCCAAGCTCAAAGTTGAGAGAAATCATTCAGGAGCAGAAAGTTGAGATCGACACATTAACCGAAAAATTGCAGAGAGCTCAATGGATCATAAACTATCTGAAGTAGTGGAACAAGCAGTTGGAGGATCAGCAGACGATCATGGATTTTCAAAACATCCGTGAGAACCGGCAAGCTGCCCGGAGAAGCCCAACCGAGATGACACCTATTGAGCGGGAGATCGAGGCTGATAGAGAGACTTGGTTTGAGAGGGTCAACATTCATGTCGAGAAACTATTGGAGAAGGAAAACAAGGAGAATAACATGCTCAGGCACATGAAGAACCACTATTGGGCACGCAATCATGTTTGCAAGGCGTGTATCAAAATCCTAAAAGAGAGGCTAAGGAGGGCACTGAAACGTCGCAAAAGGCATGATAGGCTCCAAATTTTGGCCGAAGCTTCTTTGGCCCAGCATAGCACTTGACGAGGGACCTTCAGCCCAAATTTCAAGAAATTTGGGAAAAAAAAATTCAATTTTGAATTTTTTGGTCACAAAACAGATTTTCCTGCCCGACGCGTAGCGCCACTTGGCGCGCGCTTATAATTGGCAGCTCTTCATGGGGAAAAATTTTCATTTCTGGATTTTTTATTAAAATTGATGCATGTTTGTGGATTACCTAAGGATTTCATCAAGTTCTAGGTTGCTGTTTGGTCAATTTAGTGTGTCCAAAATTGCTGCATTTAATTTGTCAATCCGGGATTCGTAAGCTGATGAAGTGCGGCGCACTATATGTGCAAGATAACCTATTTCTTAACTTTTTGTCGTTTTTGGTTTTCTAAGATGAAATTGAAATTCTAAAATGAAAACAAGTATGGTTATGTTTGTTCAAGGAAATGATATCCTCTATAATGATTTACCAACTTGAAACTTAAAAAGGAATTTGAAACTTACAATGACAAAACTTGAAAGGAAATGAAAATATGTTGCTGAAATGAAAAGGTGTTGCTAGTCTAATAAATCAAAACAGTGAACTAGTGAGCATGAAAACCAAACTATTCTTGCTATTGTCTAAACACAAAAGAAATTATGCTGAAAGAAATCCAAAATTGCAACAAAGTAAATCTAAATCAGATTACATCAACTTGTCTTCTGATCCCTCATCATTAGTCTAGCTATGATTTTCGGAAGTAACCATAAACAACTTGAGTAACTGATATCTAATTTGTAGAAAGTAAACTAATATCAAACCATACATTCATAATTCAATCCCTCACCATCAGTCCAGCTGTGGCTTTCGGAGGTAACTGAAGATGTCATGCACAATTTAATATTTCTAATTTGCAGAAAGGAAACTAATACTAAACTACACATTTCATAATACAATCCCTCACCATCAGTCCAGCTGTGGCTTTCGGAGGCAACTGAAGATGTTATGAGCAGTTTAATATATCTAAATTTGCATAAAGGAAACTAATACTAAACTACACATTTCATAATACAATCCCTCACCATCAGTCCAGCTGTGGCTTTTGGAGGCAACTGAAGATGTTATGAGCAGTTTAATATATCTAAATTTAACTACTGAAGAAAATGAGCAAAACTGAATTAAACAAAGCAGTACTAAAATTAAACAGAAACTAAGAAAATAAAATTAGCAGCAGAACAATGTTAATTCCATGTCATTAGTCAAAAAGTTATGCAAATGCCCGGGCTGCCTGTCTATAACCTGAACTGATCAGTAATAAATAACATAAAACATGAAAGACAGAAGTGAAATGGAAAGCATGAAAGTTTATAAACAGAAATGAAGCATATATACCATGAAAGATGCAATGTATAAACATGTGAATGGATTATGGCACAATGAGCTTTAAAGAAATAAAATAATAACTATACAATAATGCACAGAACCTTGGCAAGTGCAGGGGCCCTCTACACCAGCCTTGGCAACAATCTTCAAGTACGAATTACGTTGGAAAACAGAGTCTTCTTATATTAAAATGCAGTCATAACAGTAAGGTAGTATTACGGCACAAAGGCAGCGTAATTACATTACAGAGCAGACTAATAAAAACTAACAGAGACTAACTTCGACTAATCTCATATGCGTAAGCAAACGCGTTATTTATAACAAAAGAAACATAACTAATTCCTAAAGTTTATGCTGGTGGAGAACACGTAGACCATTACGTCCACGGATCTAGGATCATGGCCGTATTGAAAAGTAAATCTATGAGGAGTGGATGTTTGAATTCGGCTAAGGAGCCATGTACAGATGTTGATTTATCCTCCGCAACTCAGAAACGGCCATATGAACCTTCACATGACACGAAACAGAGTCCTGTCACCGTGGGACTCTACGGTTGACTTCCATTTGGATGCCTTTGACCGCAGCTTCTTTAGATGAGTTTGCTCGAGCCAATAGGACATGAACCATGTCCACATCATTTCTGACTTGCCCATGTGGCTCGTTTTTCCTGTAGACACCTGTAACATAGAGTTTCACAAAATAGCTGCGGAAAGTTGCAGCAGCTGCGGAAAGTGGCAAGATTCCACAGCTAAATGAACAAAATCTAAATCAAACAGCAGACACAAAAATATAGTTAAAAACCATGTTAGATGCTCTTTTGCAATTAACATACAATGATATTGACAGTTTGGGAGGTTCAAGTGAGTGAAAAAGGTATAGAAAAGTGTATGGAAAAGATGCAGAATTGAGACTCAACATACCCCCACTGTGAAGGTGTTGCATGTCCTCATGCAACCAAAATTTTGATATTCCTTCCTTAGTTCATATGCCTTGATACTTCAGCCAGCACATCCAATCCTCTCCTCCTCTTCCTTGGTGCTGCCAACATTCTGGGTTTCTTCATTAAGCACCTAAATTTGATATTAACCAATGCTCTGCTTAACTTCTGGCATTTCCTTTTCAATTTCTTGTTCTTCTTTTGCCACATTCCCAGATGTAGCATGGTATTATCATGAATGATTTTGTCCAATTTACCTTGTTCCTTCAATGTCTCATTTTCATTTTTGATGTGCCTATTTAAAAGCTCTAGCTCAAAGATTTCTTGTTTTAGTGATTGGACTAAATCATCCTGTACTGTATGAGGCTGAATGGACGAAGTACTGGGACCTGTAGCTGCCTTTTCCAAAGATTCTATATAGTCATATACTTCCTGCTGCTTGGGGTCTATATCAGGTGTCATTTTTATTGGGTTGTCCCCAAAATGCCGTGAAGGAGAGTTATCTTCAAAATCTGGCTGAGAAGGGTTCACATCAACATCTTGCTGAGAATGGAATGGACTATGGTCAATGTCTGACTGAGAATGAAATGAACCAGGTTCACTAACTGACTGAGATGGACTATGGTCAGCTGGGGACTGTTCAGATGTTTCCTCTCCCAAATCAATGAAATGAGGACCCTTCACTTGCGTTTTCCTCAATTTCCCCTTAAGTCTGCTACTTCTTCTCACACGTTGTGGTACACTATCCTTTTGTTTTTGTTTTTCTTTCTCTGTCTTCTTGGCCATAGATGATTGTTTTTGAAGATAAACTAATCTTTCAGATAACACTTGATGATCTTCTTCAGAAGAAGAAGGAGTTTGATGTATAGCCTCAATAGTTTTTCTCTCTTTTGGTGTTATTGGCTTCTTACCCTTAATTTCTTTCTTCTTCCTCTTTGACAGTCTCTCTTCCCTATCAGTTCTTTCAATTGTAGTAGTAGGAGTATTTTGAATTTCATCAATTGTTCTTTTTCTCCTACTTCTTCTTGTTGTGCTACCTTCAAGAATTTCCTGAGTAGGAGTAATTTGAGTTTCATCATTTATTATTTTTCTTCTACTCCTTCTTGTTGTACTACCTTCAGGAATTTCCTGAGGTTCCTCAAAGAAATTTCTAACAAAAAATTGTTCCCATGTGTCTTTATTCTCCTTTAACTCTTTTTCAATCAAAATTTTTACAAGACCGTGGTGATATAGATGTGGTTCTACATCTCCTAAATGCTTCTGAACAGTCACAGACATTTTCTTCAAACTATTGAATAGAAAATATGGGAGATTGAGAGTTTGATTATCTAGAAAATTCATCAGCAATCTGGTGTGGTACATATACATGGACCCAAAACGGCCTTCACAGGTAATGAATTTTTGAACAACTAGCAGCAAAGTAGCCCATTCCTCTTTCAATGCATGAACAGGAATTCCTCTTTTAAAAACAGTTATGTCCATACCTTGGTTTCGTAAGATTTTTCTCCATGCTTCATCACTGATGCTTTTATTCTTAAACCAACGCTCACCCTCTTGAAGAAGTTTCGTGGCAGATGCTATAGATGCTTCATTGACCACAAACTTAAGGTCTCCAATCTCTACTTCCAAGCCATTAAACGACCTTGCGAATGCCTTTGTCACTTCTTTATGATAACCTCTGAATTTCTGGATAAACCGCAGCCAATTTTCTTTCTTTAATATATCCCTTACTTGTGGATATCCCTCCATAAACTTAGGTCCTTCCGATTCTGCTCTTAGCAATTTACCCATTTTTCTTTCTGCTCTTCACAAATTTGCCTGCGTGAGGGTTCAATGGAAATAGAACGGCTGAATGCACGGAGATGAGCACAATGACTGTGGGTAAATGTCAGAGAGTGGTATACATACTATAGCGTAGTAGAGAACGAAATGGAGTGAACATAACAGAGAGGGGTTTTCGTGAGCACAACAGAGATACGGCTGTGAGGTTAACAGAGTATAACACATCCGGCAGTGTTTTGAATTTTGGTGGCTACACAATAAATATGAGCACGTTTAAAAAACGGCTATAGATTTATGCGGTTGTAAGATTTCGTGGTCAAATCAATTACGTCTCATTGTCACCGGTGGAATATTGGAACATGAGTGAAAATCGGGGGTTTAATGATGGAACCGTTTGAGAATGAATGCGAGAGGATAATATGGAGATCGTGAAAGGTTACGGAATTGTCAATATAATCATTGCACATAATGAATGGAGCTTATGGTTCAGAACTATATAAAAATGTGTTTTTCAATGCTATTTGAAATAAATTTTATTCATACCTTTGGAATCTTTGCCTTTTCCCTTGGTCTTCAACTAGTTACTCTTTATTGGTGTCTTGAATGCTCCATGTCTTCATTTTTTGATCCTCTCACCTGCATTTTATTTCATGATTATGGAAATAACATCTGGCTATACATTCTTTTGAAAACAGAGTTGTAGCTGCGGAATCTGCTTCTGGCTGCGGAAACTGGAGTCAGCTGCGGAAACAGATGTCAGCTGCGGAAACTGACACAACTATTATTTGGATGAATGGAGATGAACAGATGACAAATGACCAGATGGAAATGGTCATGAAAAAGAATTTTATTGATGAAATGGAATGAAATGGATAAAATGAAGTGGAATGGAGTGAAATGAAGTGAAATGAAATGGAATGAAGTGGAATGAAGTGGAATGAAATGGAGTGGGTGGTCACAAAACTTGTGAAATGAAAGAGAGATTTTTTTATTTTTATTTTTTGGAAAATATAAGGTGTCAGGTGTTCCTGATTTTCACCCAATATTTTCTGTATAAGACTGCCAATCAGTGATTGGTTTTCAGGCTTATACAAAATTTTTATTTATTTATTTATTTATTTTTATTTTTTTTAAACTGAAAAGAACAAAAGCTAGGCTGGTGGAGAAGAAGAATTCTTCTGTACCAGACTGATTGCAGAACTTTCTTGAAACATTTTGACAAATCTTCTTTTGAGAGTGGCTTATGATAAACTTTCAATCTATGGCCATTCAAAATAAGAGGAGTTTGAAACTCATCAATGGTCTTGATTCTTACCGCTCCATTGCTAAAGATCTTGTCAATCTCATATGGCCCAAGCCAATGGGTCTGAAATTTTCCTTGAAAATCTTTAAACTTGGAATCAAATAACAATGCCCAATCTCCTTCTTGAAACTTCTTCTCTTTGATGTACTTGTCATGCCATTTAACTCTTTGATATTGAACTAGATCAGTTCTTAAAATTGCCTCTTGTCTGATCTCATCTAGCTCATTCAACTGCTCCATTCTATGCTTTTGGGCTTCTGATAAGTCCATCCCCAACTAAACTGCTATCTTGAAGGTCTTGACTTGGAATTCAATGGGGAGCAAGACTTCTTTCCCATAAACAAGTTCATAGGGAGAATGTCTTGTTGTATTTCTCCATGTAGTTCTGTAGGCCCACAAGGCTTCAGGAAGCCTTTCTGCCCAATCTCTTCTATGTAGATGAACATTTTTGGTGATGATACTTTCAAGAACTTTATTTGTGGACTCTACTTGACCATTTGCTTGCAGATGGTAAGGAGTAGATCTTCTGTGCTTGATTTTGTATTCTTCCATCAACTTCTCCACCAAATTGGATGTGAATTGGCTCCCCTGATCTGTCACAATTTCTCTTGGAACACCAAAGTGAGTAAAAATATCCTCATAAAGAAAATGAATAACTGAATTTTCAGTAGCAGATACTAATGCTTTGGCTTCTACCCATTTAGTAACATAATCAGTACAAACCAATATATACTTCTTTTGCTTAGATGGTGGATTAATAGGTCCGATGAAATCTAAAGCCCATTTTTCAAAGGGTTCAATGAGTACCTGTGTTTGCAATGGCATTTCATTTGAAAGGGTAGGTTTCCCTACTCTTTGGCAGCTGTCACACCTTTTGACATATTGTTTTGCATCTTTGAAGAGGGAAGGCCAATAATAACCTAAAGAGAGGATTTTATAGGCCGTCCTTTTGTCTGCAAAGTGTCCGCCGCATGGTTCATCATGACATGCCTTAAGAATATCAGGCATTTCATCTTCCATGACACATCTTCTGATCACAAGATCTGGCCCTGTTTTAAACAATTCGTTAGAAATCCATGAATATTTTGAACTCTCTTGAATAATTTTTCGTTTTTCACTTGGAAATAAATTTGAATGTAGTTTCCCTGTAACCAAATAGTTAGCAATATATGTATACCAAGGAGTCTTAATAGTTACTGCAAACAAGTATTCATCAGGAAACTTATCCTCTACAGGAGAATCTTCTTTAATATTCTGAATCCTAGACAAGAAATCGGCTACTGTATTCTGTTTTCCTGGTCTATCCAACACAGTAATATTGAATTCTTGCAAAAGTAAAAGCCATCTTGTCACTCTGCCATTAGTAACAGGTTTGTTCATTAAATATCTAATTGCAGAATGGTCAGTATGAATAAAAGTTTCATAACCTGTTATGTAATGTCTAAACTTATTAATTGCATGAACAACAGCTAAAAACTCTTTTTCAGTCACAGTATAGTTCAACTCTGTGGGAGTCAAATTTTTATTGGTATAATAAATGGCATAAGGAACTAAATCTTTTTGACCCAACACAGCTCCTAGAGCTGTATCTGAAGCATCCGTAGAAATATGGAAAGGGAGTTTCCAATTTGGTCCTCTCAAGACAGGTGCTTCAGATATTCTTGTTTTCAAAGTTTCAAAAGCTGATTGACAATCAGGATCCCATTTAAATTCACAGTCTTTTGTAAGCAATTTGAAGAGTGGAGATGCTATTTTAGTGAAGTTTTCTATAAATCTTCTATGGTAACCAGTAAATCCTAGAAAACTTCTAACATCTCTTTGACAATTTGGAATAGGCAACTTGGAGATGACTTCAACTTTTGATCTATCAACCTTAATCCCATCTCCTGAAATATGATGTCCTAAAACGATCCCTTCAGTAAACATCATAAAGCATTTTTCATGGCTTAATGAAAGGTTTGTTTCTTTACATCTTATGAGAACTTTTTCCAAATTTTCTAATGCCTCTTCAAATGAATTACCATAAACTGTAAAATCATCCATATAAACCTCTACACGATCATGGATTAGATCAGAAAAAATTCCTAGTACTGCTCTTTGGAATGTTGCAGGTGCATTACATAACCCAAAAGGAAGCACTCGATAGGCAAAAGTTCCCCATGGACAATTAAATGTGGTCTTATCTTGATCTTCAGGTGCTACCTGAATTTGATTATAGCCACTAAAACCATCCAAAAATGAAAAGTACTTTTTACCTGCTAATGTATCTAATACCTTATCGATAAAAGGCAAAGGAAAGTAATCCTTCAAAGTTGCTTTGTTCAATTCCCTGTAATCAATGCATACCCTCCATTTACCATTCTTTTTAGGTACTATAACCAAAGGAGAAACCCATCGGCTATCTGAAATTGGATAAATGAAGTTTACATTGAGTAGTTTTGGAGCTCTTCTTTCACTATCTCCCTAAGATTTGGATTCATCCTTCTTTGAGGTTGTCTGATTGGTCTACTGTTTTCCTCAATATAGATATGATGGATGTAAGTCTTAGGATCAATACCTTTCATGTCAGTATACTCCCATGCAAATGCAGTAGAATGTTTTTGCAAGATTTTGGTTATTTCTTCTTGTTGTGACTTTTCCAAATGTTTGTTGATATTCAATGTTTTTCCTGGAAAAATCTCAATAGTAGAACTACCAAACTCTTCCATAGAGTAAAGAGACATTTATCTTGATGATAAATATTCTATGTCAGATTCCAACTGAAATTGTGTGGGGTCATATTCTGAAGATGTCTCAAAATTTTCTAATGTGTTCAGAATTTGACTATCCTCACTGATTTCAGAAATGGTAAAGACAGGTTGTATAGTGTCCTCATCATCAACCCATTCATTGTCTCCTACTTCTGTGATTGCTCTTGCTAGAGGATACAAATTGAATTTCTTTGTCGAATTACCATTAGAAATGTACATGTCCCCAGATCTACAACTAATAAAAGCATCAGCTGTGGCTAGCCAAGGTCTTCCTAAGATAAGTGGATGCCCTCCTAGATTAATCTTGGGAGTCAAAATCATAAAATCTACTGGATATTCCCAAGAATCTAAGGAGACTGAAATATCTTCTAATACACCATCTGGTTTAATAATTGATCGATCTGCAAGTTGCAGTAAAGTAGGTGTAAAAATAAGGTTAGGAAGTTTAAGCTGGTCCATAGTCTGTCTACTCATAATGTTGATAGCATCCCCTAAGTCAATCAATGTGTTTGGAATTTCTATCCCATTTATATGTGTCTTGACAATTGGACTTCATGGATCTACATACTTCTGCATGGTAATTTTTCCCATCATAATATCTGCAATCTTTCCTACCAGGTGGATTCTTCTTGTGTCTTTTAGTTTCCTTCCTGGTCTTTTGAAACTCAACTCCTTTATAGTTTTTGCTAGAATAGGAATCTCTCGAATGGCTTGTAGCAAGGGAATCTTGATACAAACATTCTTCAATTCATCTAGAAAATCATAGTTAGGCAACAAGATTTGTTTTTCCACCCCCTTGTCAATTTGTAGTCTTTCGGGAAAAGGAGGTGTAGATAAAGATGCAGGTTGCTCAACTATAGGAGTTGTGGGTGTTGACTTTTCTTTTTCTTTTTGAATGTTTGAATTTTGAAGAGATTCTTCCTCAGAACCCTTATTGACTTGAAGAGAATCCTCCTCAGAGGTATCTTGCTCTTGAATATCTATAGAAGGTTTTTCTAAAACTCTACCAGATCTGAGTTGTACATCGTTGAGAGGAACAATCATATAGGTAGGAAATTGTTGTCCTTCTGCCATGTAAGTATTCTGAGGATTCTTATTGTTAGGATTTGGCAATGGCTGAGCTGGAAGTTGATTTCTCTTTTGTTTGTATGGAAGCATGAGTTGAGGATTTGGATTTTGTTGAGAAGGTTGTTGTTGTGGAAATGGCAATGAAAGCTGTGGATTTGGGTTTGGAAGTTGTGGAGCTTGTTGATTTTGAAAAGATGGAGGATATTGATAAAATTGAGCAAATCTCCCATAAGGATTTTGCATCCCTTGTACCCATGGTTGATATGGATTCTGATGTTGAGGCCAAGGTTGTTGCCAAGGATTCCAATTTGGTGGGGTTTGAAAATTCATAGGGTTGTTAAACCCTTGAGTTTGTTGTCCCTGCCAAGGTCTTCTTGCAACAAAACAGAGAGATTCTACTGAATTTTGGTCTTCTTGAAAGACAGCTTTGAGTCCAGGAATTGAAGGACAATCCTTGATCTCATGATTCTCTGAGAAAATTATACATGTTTCTACAACTTTTGCATCCAAGGGACATTCCCTTAAAGCATGTTTCTTCCTACATTTAGGACAAAAGATGGCTAGAGCATCTGTTTCTGCTTTCTGCTTGTTTTGGATTTTAAGGGTGTCTAGTTGTTCACTAAGGCTCCCTAAGATATCAGTTTTGAATTCATCAAGCATGTTACCAATCTCTGCCCTACTTACTGATCCAGTTGCAGATTTGTTAGCCCTAATAAAAGAAGGATCCCTAGGCCCTTTTCCTGTTTTAGATTTTCCTCTTGAGAGATGGACACATAGTTCTGTTATGTCACGAAGTGGGAGTTGAGAAATGTCTCCTTTCCCCACCATGTTTAAAATATCTACCCATTCATCTCTAATGGCTTTTAATATGAGGGTTTTCAAGGTTTCATCATCTAAATTTCTCATCTTTTCTCTTTTCAAGTTGTACTGAAATCTTTCAAGTAAATCTTCCAAATTTTCATCATCTTTTTGCATCATTTTGAATACCTCATCCTTGTGATTGGTAGGCATACAATAGTCCAAGTATCTATCCAAAAATGTTTGTTTCATGTCATTCCAAGTCCTAATAGATTGAGTGGCTAATCCCATGAACCATTTCAAAGCAGCTCCCTTCAATGTTGAAGGAAACAGTTTGAGTTTTTGAGAGTCTTCCATATAGTCATAGGTTCGGCATACGACTTCAAACTCAAACAGAAATGTTTCAGGATCCTCACTTCGCAATCCATAAAAGTTAGGAAGGACAGATGGTGAGATATTTTTCATTGTTGTATGAGTTTCCTCATCAACTATAGGGAATCGTTGCATGAGTTTCCTCATCAACTTTAGGGAATCCCAACAAATCCCTATTTCTACCATTATTTCCTTCACCATTGTTATCTCCATTATCTCCTCCTCTTCTACCTCCACCTCTATTTATTACTTCCTCTGCCATGATAGTTTCTTTAGAGTCCTTATAGTCCTCTAGTTCTTCTACCAAGGAAGGATGAGAGAAAGTCTCTTTGTTTTCTAAATGAGTTTTAGTAGGTGGTATAGGAGAATCCTCTAATTCAGCTGTTCCTTGACTTCCAAAAATCTTAAGGCTAGGGGTAGATGGTGGTGAATCTGGTCTATGCCTTGAAGAAGATGGAGTTGTGAAAATCGAACTCTTGGCTTTAGCTATAAACCTTCCTCTAGAATCTCTTGCTCTATGCATGTCATTTTTTATATTTTTTAATAAAAGTTGGGCTAATAATTCTCTTTCTGATCTTCCAGATCACACTAGGTGCAAGAAGAGAGCATACTTAAGAAATTACTAAACCAATAACTCTCTTTTCTGATCCTCCAGATCACACTAGGTGCAAGAGGAGAGCATACTTCAAGAAGTTATCAAGTTTTCCTTCTTTTATGATTTTATGTTTTTTTTTTTAAGAAATTGGCTACCTAGTTACACTTCCCCGGCAACGGCGCCAAAATGTTTGGTCAATTTAGTGTGTCCTAAATTGCTGCATTTAATTTGTCAATCCGGGAATCGTAAGCTGATGAAGTGCGCACTATATGTGCGATAACTGTATTTTTAACCTTTGTCGTTATTTTCATATGAGATGGAAATTCTAAAATAAAAACAAGTATGGTTATGTTTGTTCAAGGAAATGATATCCTCTATAATGATTTACCAACTTGAAACTTAAAAAGGAATTTGAAACTTACAATGACAAAACTTAAAAGGAAATGAAAATGTGTTGCTGAAATGAAAAGGTGCTGCTAGTCTAATAAATCAAAACAGTGAACTATTGAGCATGAAAACCAAACTATTCTTGCTGCTGTCTAAACACAAAAGAAACTATGCTTAAAGAAATCCAAAATTGCAACAAAGTAAATCTAAATCAGATTACATCAACTTGTCTTTTGATCCCTCATCATTAGTCCAGCTATGATTTTCGGAAGTAACCATAAACAACTTGAGTAACTGATATCTAACTTGCAGAAAGTAAACTAATATCAAATCATACATTCATAATTCAATCCCTCACCATCAGTCCAACTGTGGCTTTCAGAGGTAACTGAAGATGTCATGCACAATTTAATATTTCTAACTTGCAGAAAGGAAACTAATACCAAACAACACATTTCATAATACAATCCCTCACCATCAGTCCAGCTGTGGCTTTCGGAGGCAACTGAAGATGTTATGAGCAGTTTAATATATCTAAATTTGCAGAAAGAAAACTAATACCAAACTACACATTTCATAATACAATCCCTCACCATCAGTCCAGCTGTGGCTTTCGGAGGCAACTGAAGATGTTATGAGCAGTTTAATATATCTAAATTTAACTACTGAAGCAAATGAGCAAAACTGAATTAAACAAAGCAGTACTAAAATTAAACAAAAACTAAGAAAAGAAAATTAGCAGCAGAACAATGTTAATTCCATGTCATTAGTCAAAAAGTTATGCAAATGCCCGGGCTGCCTATCTATAACCTGAAACAAGAACACTGATCAGTAATAAATAACATAAAACATGAAAGACAAAAGTGAAATGGAAAGCAGGAAAGTTTATAAACATAAATGAAGCATATATACCATGAAAGATGCAATGTATAAACATGTGAATGGATTATGGCACAATGAGCTTTAAAGAAATAAAATAAGAACTATACAATAATGCACAGAACCTTGGCAAGTGTAGGGGCCCTCTACACCAGCCTTGGCAACAATCTTCAAGTACGAATCACGTTGGAAAACAGAGTCTTCTTATATTAAAAATGCAGTCATAACAGTAAGGTATTATTACGACACAAAAGGCAGCGTAATTACATTACAGAGCAGACTTAATAAAAGATAACAGAGACTAATTGAGACTAACTCATATGCGTATGCAAACGCGTTATTTATAACAAAAGAAACATAACTAATTCCTAAAGTTTATGCTGGTGGAGAACACGTAGACCATTACGTCCACGGATCTAGGATCATGGCCGTATTGAAAAGTAAATCTATGAGGAGTGGATGTTTGAATTTGGCTAAGGAGCCATGTACAGATGTTGATTTATCCTCCGCAATTCAGAAACAGCCATATGAACCTTCACATGACACGAAACAGAGTCCTGTCACCATGGGACTCTACGGTTGACTTCCATTTGGACGCCTTTGACCGCAGCTTCTTTAGATGAGTTTGCTCGAGCCAATAGGACACGAACCATGTCCACATCATTTCTGACTTGCCCATGTGGCTCGTTTTTCCTGTAGACACCTGTAACATAGAGTTTCACAAAATGGCTGCGGAAAGTTGCAGCAGCTGCGGAAAGTGGCAAGATTCCGCAGCTAAATGAACAAAATCTACATCAAACAGCAGACACAAAAATATAGTTAAAAACCATGTTAGATGCTCTTTTCCAATTAATAGACAATGATATTGACAACTTGGGAGGTTCAGGTGAGTGAAAAAGGTATAGAAAAGTGTATGGAAAAGATGCAGATTTGAGACTCAACAGTTGCCTAAAGGGTCAAAAACACCCTAAAAATGGCCTTTCTGCCACTTTTTGCACACACAAGAAGCAGTGTTGGGAGATTGAACTTTTGGAGGGGAAAATGGGAACCAAATCCAAAAATTCCACTTGGGTTGGAAATTATACAGGTAGGGATTTCCAACAAGCTATCCTATGCTCAATTTGGACTTCGGGAAGGGCCTCAAAATCAGCTCCAAAATTTTGCTACGCATAGAGATTCCAGGCGCGGCGCATAGAGGAATTTGGCATATTTTTCACTTAGCAGCTCAGAATTTCACCTAGTTTTGGCCAATTTCACTTTTTCATATAACTCTTGATATACCTTGATGTAATTTCATGACCATGATGTAATTTTGGCACATTTTTACTCATTCTAGAAGATTCATTCACCAAAAGGTGAAATGTAAGTGAATGGATCAATTTCCTAGCATATAGAGACAAGTTGTTTCATTGCCTATTTTCTAGTTCCTAGTTTATATATGGTTGAAACAGCTCCTAAAATGATGAGATCGACCCCTAGAGGCATGGGAATGAGTTAGGCTTGTCTATATCATGTATTTTCTCAGTCATTTTCAGGGTTGGACACTTGGGATTTCTTGGCACTTCATTGTACATTTCATCTCTGCAATTTTGGCAAAGGAATAGGCCAGGGTTTGCAGCACTCTTTGGGATCCTTGTGGCTCTGTGTTTTGATGGTGTTTTTCTCTATGTAATTGTAAGTTCACTGATGTTTATGTGTACCATTTCCTTCTCCTTTCCTCTTAAATTGAACAAACAAGTTATAAAGGTAGAATTCATTAGTTTGCTTTGCTCTGCCTTCCGTTTGTTTAATTTTTCATGTTTTCATCTGTTTGAGGAGGACTCTTGAGACCCTCTTTCCCTCTTCAGCTCCTCACCGGTCGGATCCATCCATTCATTCAATCTAAAGCATCAAAACAATTGCCTTCCTTGCCCCAATCAGAACTCTGCAAAAACTAGGCCTTATCCCCGCACCCAAAACTGCTTTTCCCTTTGATCCAACAAAACCCCCAAAAAACACAATCAAACTCCTTCACTTATATACCTAGCCTAAAATTAGTTTTTATTTCAAGTCATCTCAAGCCCTATTAATCATTTTTGCTGAGATTGACCCGGAGAGAGCCATCTCCTGTTCTGGTAGGGCTAGCTACCAGACTGAGTGTGGTTTGATGTTACCCTGAACTCTGCCTTCCTTCAGCCTGAGGTAGATTTAGGCAATAACATAATGGCGACCATACTAGGGAGAAAAGCTTTTTGTTTTCTTTATAAATTACAGACGGAGCCTGAAGTTAGCCAGGTAGCCTTCAAAACGCTCTTGCTTTGCATTAGCGAAAGTAGATAAATGTCTCTTTAGTCAATCTCCGGTCTAGTTTATGAACTGAAAATTTGGTTTCCTCAGTAATATCTAATCAAGTTCAGATCTGATTGTTGATGGTGGACGACGATCAGACATAAGAAGGCTGAAATCATTCACATGGTGACTCCAGTGTCGAAGAATCCTAAGGTTCAGAATTTTTTATGGCGACTCTACTCTTCAAGAATCAGTAGCCTAAGTTTTTTTTTTGGTGAATTCATTGTTATCAAAATGGTTTTGCTGGATCGAAGGTATGCTCCCATGAGTCGAGATCATATTCCAGGTTTTCCAAATAAAATTCCTAAGGTAGATTGGCAAAGGAATTTTCCTATGTTTAAAGATGATGATAGGAGGGATGCTGCTTTACATCTAGTTAGATTTCACATACATATTCGCAAGTTGAAGGTTGATTTTCCTGAAGACTGCTTGATGAAGATATTCATGGCCACTCTAGAAGGTGAAGCCCGATCTTGGTATGAAATTTTTCTGCCTGCTTGTATTTACTGTTTAAAGGATTTTCATACCATGTTCTTTGAAAGGTATAAAGAATCTTATCCATCCTTAACTTTAGTTCAGAACTGTTGTAGCCATGTTCATAGTTTTATTGAAAATCTTGAAAAAGTTTATGAAGATGATGACTTCATGGATGATGAGATCATGGAGGCTCTGTATGAAAATCCATTTCAGCAGCATAAAGAGAACTTAGAGGATACCCATCAAGATGCTCAGGAAAATTTGCAGCAGGATCAAGATCTTGCTACAATGGAAAATGATGAAAGAAAAGGATTTGTTTCATATCTGTCCATAGAAGACGACAATATGCAAGAAAGTCAAGTTTCAATTTTAGAATGTGATAAAGTCAAGTCAGCTATTTCAGATCTAGATTCAGATCATGATGATCAAGAATACCTTGTGCTAAATCCCATGAAGGAGAGCTCTACTGTTGAGATCATCTGGAATGAGGAAGACAAATTTATTGATCCAAATGTTCTCATTTCATTAGAACAAAGCCTTCATGAGGAGGTAATCCAGTCAGTTCATGAAAAACAAGATGAGATCTTTGTTCAAGTAAGTGAAAAATCTTCTTTCAATAACTCAGTGATAAATGATAATTTGATTGCCATGTCATATGAAAATGATCAACAATGTTTTCAAATTTCAGAAGATCAAGGAATTAAGGACTGTCATTCAGGTTTTTCATGTTTTAAAATGTTGTTTCATGAAGACAATCACTATTTGAGCAAAATAAAACAAAAAGCATTATCTCCTTTGTCTGAAGATGAGATAGATCAACTCCTAAAAGGTCATTTTACAGCCCAAGCTAAAGCAGATTTGCAGTGTGCACATGGTCAAGAAAGTGTTGGTGAAACTTCTTCCTCTTTTGAAAATGATGACGTTCTTTTAATTAGCTTTATAGATCAGCAAACAGATAATATTTTCTTTCATGAAAATGATAAGGATATCATGCTTGATAATCTTGAAGATTGTTTTCTGTTTAAGAATGACCTAGACCATGAAGTTGAGGAATATGAGCTTGAGAGAGACAATATGCCAGAATTTCTCATGGTCAGGGAATTTATAGCTAACACTTAGATGGAAAAAGCTTATACCTCTCTGTGCCTTCCTATCACTCAGCAATCAATTTTTCTTTCAAATCAGAATGAAGCGAGTAGTTGTAATTCTGCTGCTGGATCTCAAGACCAACTAGTGCTTCAGGATTTTCAAGATCCCTTTGGCATTATTTTGCAAGCATCAGAAAAGATAAATGTTGCCTGGTTCGTTATCATAAGCCTTGGTTTCAGTGGTTATTGTGAGTTTCCTACATGTATATCGTTCTACCAGCTCGAGAAAAGTGAGAGCCGAATTTCGGTATGTAGCCATCTGCTGGATTGGTTACATTGGAAGGCTCACTACACATGATTGTACATATTCCATCAGTAGGCAGTTGGCTGTCATCATGATTTCAAATCTCGATGGACTGCTGCCATTAAAAAGCTTTGTAAGTACAAATGTCAATTAAGTAGGTCTTAAGTCATTTTTGTCAGTTTCCATATAGTTTCAGAGCAAGTGTGTGTTGTCATCATTCTTTCAGTTTGGGGCCCGAGGTGAAGGATATAACTCTGAAGGTTGATTTCAGATTTGGTTTGAGTTTTTTCAAGTCAGGTCTTTCAGTCAATAAATGAGTCAATAGTATTGTGTTGATTTCTCAAAGTTATGGACTCCATAGCCCAATGGACGAAGGCACTGCCTACTCTCCCAGAAATCTGTAGTTCTTGGCACCTCCTAGGAGCTACCCCAATGGACAAAGGCACTTCCTACTCTCAAAGAAATCTGTAGTTCTTGGCACCTCCTAGGAGCCACCATCCCCCATTGGAGCCAATGTTAGAGTCGGTCTCTTCATCCCTCCGTCAAAGATCAAAATCTCTTTTGTTGCATTTCATTTTAGGTGTCTCATTCAGTTCATTCATCTGCATTCCATTAGGAGCATGGATCATCTGACGGAAGGGTCTTGTCACTCATATCCCTCATGTCTTGTACCTACTGGCCTTGGCTCAGGTATGTTCATCAAAGTTCATCAAAATCATTTCCAGCCATTAACAGTCAATGTTTGGTCTTTTGGTGGGCAAAGAGTATTTTTAGGGTTTTTAGCCTCACTAGGTCTAGGGTTTCACAAATTTAGTCTTAAAAATGCCTATTAATGTTAGCAGGCACATGAGGAAGGTTCGAATAAAGTTTCACTACAAAAATTTCATCATCGCAATACTTGATAATGATTTTTCTTCAAAACTCTGTTTTGAAGAAAAATCGTCAATTTTGCATTTTGTAATAAATGCTATGTAATTTTCAAATTTTTATAGTCATGAAGTTTTTCAAGCGCAACCCTGGTTGCCTTTTCTAAATCCCATGCCAGCTATCCCTGCAAAAAATAGACAAGAGATTCATCATCAGTCAAAAAATCAAAGGAAACAAGCAAAAACAGAGTTATGCAAAAATGTCAAAGTTCAAACATTAGAAAGTGGGTTATTTCAAATCAAAAATCAAATTCCATGGCCATAAAAGATATTTTGGTGTTTAAACATTTCATTTGCACACAAGGGTTATCAAAGAGCAGAGAAAAATCGTGGAGGAGAGCGAAATTGAGTTTGGAGGCCGAACTGTTGAAGAGTTTACAGTCGTGGCGCATTGGCAAGTCGCGACGCATACAACCATTTTCCACCGTGCAAAATAAAATGTGCGCAGCGCACAGGAGGGTCGCAGCGCACTGGATTGTGCGCGTGGCGTACAGGGCCAACACGCGAAATTTTGTCACTGCCCCCAAACAAATTCCAAATCTTTCGGTCCCATTTACTCTGAGTAAGTTCGACTGATCTTGCAATTGCTATTAAACAAAGTTTGGTATTGTTTGAAAGTAGATTATGAGAGTTTGAATGTTGAAAATATAAACCCTATCCTTTTGTGAAAAAATTGCTCCCTTAGGGTTTGAATTGGAATTTTAAAGTTTGATTTTGGTGCCAAACCCTTTTCATTTCCCACCTTATGTTCCCTTTCCTCACTGTTATCTCATTACTACAGTCTATTCCCCTATTCCCTTACATCCCCAAAAACACTTATTCCCAAGTCCATCTCCTATCCCTAAACTACTTCATTTCCTATCATTATCCCTTTCCCCATATCATTTGTAAAAATTCCTAAATCCCAAATTCCCAAACACAGTCAAGTGGTTGTCCTCACACTTTAAATTCACTTGACAAACTCCATCATTCTCATTGTCCTATTTCTCCCACAGTCCTTTCCCTTTGGCACACATTTGGCATTGAAACAAAAAACAACCAAATTCTCATTTCTCATTTTCAACAAGCCAAACATACACCTTGCATGGACATTATGGAGACGGACACGGATTCGTCATATGAACAAGACAGTGATTCTACCACTAAGCTACATGCACTGAGGAGGCCTCGTAAAGGTGGTAAACATGTGAGAGAAGAGCCCACCTCATTGACTCAGCTGCAAGCCTGCCCACTTGCCATGGCATGTTTTCGAGAGAAATCATGCTATCAGTATTGTGAGATGATTGCTCGGATTCGGCATCATCAAGAGTTGGCTCATTTGTTTGTTTTACATTTGCATGATGGTCAGGTAACTATTGTTGGTGTAAATTTCACCTTGACACCAGAAACCATTTCTCAAGTAACAGGAATACCGAATGTAGGTGAAGAGTGGAACAAAAGACAGCAGATGGACAGAGTGAATTATGAAGCATACATTAGGCCTAGCTATGTGAGACAGCTCAGCAGGGTATTCCCATTCTGGTTCCTGAAGGAAACCTATGCACCTTTGATGAGACTCATTATCAGATACTTCAATTGTGAGGGCCGGTTCTCACGCCTCGATGCATACCACATCATGTTTTTGATGCATTTCACGAGAGTGAAGATGATGAACTTACCTTATTTCATGTGTCGGAACATCGAGAGAATGACCACTCTTGTGCAGAAGAAGACTCCCGAGCAGCAGTACAATAGTATTTATCACTATGCTCTCATCAAGATTTTTGTTGTACATCAGCTTGTATTGCAGGGCATTGCATGGGAGGATTTCATTTCTCATGACTTCTTCACAACCCCTCAGCCTCCTTCGGATATTGTTCACAATGCAGATGAACCTTCACATCAGTTTGAATGTCCCGAGACAGAGCCTATCAGTGTGCCAGTGTTTGTTACTTATCAGAGAGGCACCAGAGCATTATTTACAGCAGCGCGACGAGTACTATCTCCACCCGCGGTGGAAGGGGTCTTGTTTCCATCGTCAGTAGCATAGGTATAGGTATAGGATAGAGGTAAGAGGCCTATGTAGGATGAGGGTCCTTCAGGAGGCCATGATACTGATTTCATATTGATTGATGAGGATTTGAGCTCTCCAAGCTCAAAGTTGAGAAAAATCATTCAGGAGCAGAAAGTTGAGATCGACACATTGACCGACAAATTGCAGAGAGCTAAATGGATCATAAACTGTCTGGAGCAGTGGAAAAAGCAGTTGGAGGATCAGCAGATGATCATGGAGTTGCAAAACATCCGTGAGAATCGGCAAGCTACCCGGAGAAGCCCAACCGAGATGACACTTATTGAGCGGGAGATCGAGGCTGATAGAGAGACTTGGTTTGAGAGGGTCAACATTCATGTCGAGAAGCTATTGTAGAAGGCAAACAAGGAGAATAACATGCTCAGGCACATGAATAACCACTATTGGGCGCGCAATCATGTTTGCAAGGCGTGTATCAAAATCCTGAAAGCGAGGCTAAGGAGGGCACTGAAACGTCGCAAAAGGCATGATAGGCTCCAAATTTTGGTTGAAGCTTCTTTGGCCCAGCATAGCACTTGATGAGGGACCTTCAACCCGAATTTCAAGAAATTTGGGAAAAAATTTGTCAATTTTGAATTTTTTGGTCACAAAACAGATTTTCCTGCCCGACACGTAGCGCCACTTGGCGCGCGCTTATAATTGGCAGCTCTTCAGGGGGAAAACTTTGCATTTTTGGATTTTTTATTAAAATTTGTGCATTCTTATGGATTACCTAAGGATTTCATCAAGTTTTGGGTTGCCTAAAGGGTCAAAAACACCCTAAAAATGGCCTTTCTGTCACTTTTTGCACACACAGGAAGCAGTGTTGGCAGATTGAACTTTTGGAGGGGAAAATGGAAACCAAATCTAGAAATTCCACTTGGTTTGGAAAGTAGACAGGCATGGCTTTCCAACGAGCTATCCTGTACTCAATTTGGACTTCATGAAGGGCCTCAAAATCAGCTCCAAACTTGTGCTATGCATAGAGATTCCAGGCGCGGCGCATAGAGGAATTTGGCCTATTTTTCACTCAGCAGCTCAGAATTTCGCCTAGTTTTGGCCAATTTCACTTTTTCATGTAACTCTTGATATACCTTGATGTAATTTCATGACCATGATGTAATTTTGGCACATTTTTACTCATTCTAAAAGATTCATTCACCAAAAGGTGAAATGTAAGTGAATGGATCAGTTTCCTAGCATGTAGAGGCAAGTTGTTTCATTGCCTATTCTCTAGTTCCTAGTTTAGATATGGTTGAAACAGCTCCTAAAATTATGAGCTCGACCCCTAGAGGCATGGGAATGAGTTAGTCTTGTCTATATCATGTATTTTCTCAGTCATTTTCAGGGTTGGACACTTGGGATTGCTTGGCACTTCATTGTACATTTCATCTCTGCAATTTTGGCAAAGGAATAGAGCAGGGTTTGTAGCACTCTTTGGGATCCTTGTGGCTCTGTGTTTTGATGGTGTTTTTCTCTATGTAATTGTAAGTTCACGGATGTTTATGTGTACCATTTTCCTTCTCCTTTCCTCTTAAATTGAACAAACAAGTTATAAAGGTAGAATTCATTAGTTTGCTTTGCTCTACCTTCAGTTTGTTTAATTTTTCATGTTTTCATCTGTTTGAGGACTCTTGAGAGCCTCTTGCCCTCTTTAGCTCCTCACCGGTCTGATCCATCCATTCATTCAATATAAAGCATCAAAGCAATTTCCTTCCTTGCCTCAATCAGAACTCTGCAAAAACTAGGCTTTATCCCCGCACCCAAAACTTATTTTCCCTTTGATCCAACAAAACCCCCAAAAAACACAATCAAACTCCTTCACTTATATACCTAGCCTAAAATTATCTTTTATTTCAAGTCATCTCAAGCCCTATTGATCATTTTTGCTGAGATTGACCCGGAGAGAGCCCTCTCCTGTTCTAGTAGGGCTAGCTACCAGACTGAGCGTGGTTTGATGTTACCCTGAACTCTGCCTTCCTTCAGCCGGAGGTAGATTTAGGCAATAACAGAATGAAATGTTGAGTTCTTTGCAAGATGAATGTCACTTTGGCTATCACTGTATAACATGCCCATATCATTATTCTTATCCAATTCATCCATAAACCTTTGTAACCAAATAATTTCTTTACTAGCCTCTATAGCAGCAACATACTCTGTTTTTGTTGTTGAAAGTACAACAATACTTTGGATTTTTGAAACCCAACTGACATATGTTCCACCTACAGTAAATATATACCCTATAGTGCTCCTCCTATTATCTCTGTCACCTGCCATATCTGCATCAAGATATCCCTATAGAGAAATGTTTGAACCACCAGAACATAATTCTTGATTTGTGGTACTTCTCAAATATCTGAGAATCCATTTCACTCCCATCCAATGTTCTTTTCCTGGATTGTTCATGTACCTTCTTACAACTCCCACTGCATGTGCAATATCAGGCCTTGTGCAAACCATTGCATACACTAAGCTTCCAACTACTGATGCATATGGAACTGTAGATATATAATCCATTTCTTCTTGGGTCTTGGGGCACATCTCCTTACTAAGTTTGAAATGGCTAGCAAAAGGTGTACTAAAACACTGTTACCGATGAAATAGGTAACCGCATTGTTACCTACTCTTTTTTAGTAGCATAAAAAGCACCCGATTTTGAAAAGTGGTGATGCAGAATCACCCCCTTTTTTTTTGCACATTTTTGACACTCTAATATTTTTATTTATGAAGTATGAATATTTGTTTTAAAATGTTAGTGATTTTCATGCTAATTTTGAAACGTATTGATGCAGCATCTACTTTTTTTTTTAGAGCGGTGATTTTCATGCTAATTTTGAAATGTATTGATGCAACATCAACCTTTTTTTTTAGAGTGGTGATTTTCATGTTGGTAGTAAAACACAAAATTTAGATTAAAAATATATATATATAGATAATAAAAAACCAATAAAAATGTAAAAAAAAAACAAAATTAACTCGTAAAAATAAAAAATTTAAACAAAAATAAATAAATAAAACCAAAAAAAATATAAAAAATAAAAAAATTATATGAAAAGAAATGACAAAATTTGAAAAAAAAAACACATAATTTAAACAAAAACAAAAAAAACAAACATTAACCAAAAAAATTAAAAAAAAAACATCAAAAACATTTTTTTCTAAGTTATTAAAAAAAACCATATAATTAAAAAAAAAAATTAAATGGAAAATTTTAAAATGATTTAAATTACTAAAATAAAATTTAGATTAAAAAAAAAAATACAAAAAAAGAAAAAATTTAATTTAAAAATTTAAATTAAAAAGATAATAATAAGAAGAAGAAAAAAAATACAAATTTTAAAATTAACAAAAAACAAATTAAAAAAAACAAAATTTAAAATTGAAAAAGAAAATTAAAATAAAAATAAAAATAACTATTATTAAAAAACAAAAAAATGAAAAAAACAACGTGCAAATAATTAAAAAACAAATATTCATAAATTTACTGTTTTTTTTAAATGAAACAATTTATAAATTTTAAAAATGAAAAACTAAATAAACTAAAAGATTAAAAAAATTAACATTAAAAATAAAATTTAATAAATTAAATAAATAAATTTTAAATATTAAAAAATAATTAATCTAAAATATTAAATTTAAAAACAAAATTTAAAAAAAAAAAGAGCAAACAAAAAAAAAAAATTTAAAACAAATTAAATTTAAAATAAAAAATTTGAATTAAAAATAAATAAATAAATAAATAATTTTTTTGAATTTAAAAAAAAAATCAAATTAAAAAAAAAAAAAATTGATTGTGGTGGTGCCGCCAATTGGCCTCCCGCACAGGTGGTGGCGGAGGCCGGCCGCTTGGCGGGTGGGGAGGCTGCATCCAGCGTCCGCTCGCCCAGCGATCGTCCTCCGCCACCACCAGGGCGGGCAGTCGATTCCGGGAATCGCCCTCCCGCCCAGCAGTCGTCCTCCGCTGCCACATGGGTGGGAGGTCGATTGGCGGCACCACCATGATCAAAAAATTCTCTTTTTTTTTTTAATTTTTTTTTAATTTGATTTTTTTTTTTAAATTAAAAAATTTAAAATCATTTTTTTTAATTTAATTTTTATATTTGAAATTTAATTTGTTTTATTTTTTTTTGTTTTTTTTTTAATTTTATTATTTTTTTTGCTTTTAATTTTTTTTTCTAAATTTTGTATTTTTTTTATTTAATTGATTATTTTTTTTTTAAATTTCATTTTTTATTATTATTAAATTTTATGTTTAGTTTTTTCATTTAATTTTTTAAAATTTAATAAATTTTGTATTTTTTTTAATTTAATTGAATTTAATATTTTTTTTTAATTTTTTATTTTTTTACTTACATAAAATTTTTATATTTTTTTATTTCAATTAAAATTGTGTATTTAAAATTAGATTTTTTTTAATTAAACTTAATATTTTCAAATTAATTTGTTTTTTATTTTATTTTTTATTTCATATATTTTATTTAATTTATTTTTTTCAATTTTTCATTTTTAATTGATTTTTAAAGTTTTTCAACTTTTTATTTTAACTATGTTTTTTTTTTTCTTCATATTTAAAATTTATTTTTTATTTCAAAATTTATTTGTTTATTCATTTATTTATTAAAATTAATATTTTTCTTTTTTAAATTTAATTTGTTATTTTAATATTAACTTTTTTTTTTAAATTTAATATATATATATATATATATATATATATAAAATTTAAATTTAATTTTTTTTTTTAAATCTATTTGTTTTTTTTAATATATTTTTTTTAATTTAATATTTTTATTGTATTTAATTTTTCATTTTTTATTTTTAATTAATTTTTTTTTTTTACTTTTAATTTAAATTTTTTTTTTTTAGTTTTTAAATTTATTAAAATTTAATATATTTCTTTAAATTTAATTTCTTATTTTAAAATTAATTTTTTATTTTATTTAATAAACATTTTCTTTTTCTTTTTTAAATTTAATTGCTATATTTTATTTTTTATAATTTCTTTCTTTTTTAACTCGGTTTTTTTAATTTAATATTTTTGTTTTGCTTTTATTTTTATTTTTTTATTTTTCTATATATTTTGAAATTTTAATCTTTAAATTTAATTTTTTTATTTTTTTATTTTTTTTCTTAAATTTTAGGGTTTTTTTTAATGTTTGAATTAAAATTTTTATTTTGTTTTTATTTTTATTTTTTTATTCCTATATATTTTTAAATTTTAAGCTTTAAAATGTTTTTATTTTGTAAATTTATTTTTTTCTTAAATTTTAGGTTTTTTTTAATGTTTGAATTTTTAAAATTAAAAAATGTTATTTCTATTTTTAAAAATGTCAAAAATATGACAATTTTTTTTTTGTTATTCCAGCATCAACTGGTTTTGTTTTGAGGGTGTTTTTTCAATTCTTTTTTCAAGAAACAATTTTGCTTTTAGCATAATTTTATAAAATGTTGAAATTTGACCTTCAGAAAAAACCAAGTGTGTTCTGGAATACACTTTTTTTGTTTTGGGGGTGTTTTTTCATGGTTTTTGAGTCTTTTTGGGCTAGAGTTCCCATTTTGAGGTCAGGTTACCTATTTCATTGGTAACAGTGTTCTAATTGGTTTTGCATTCTGCATATTAAATCTTTTCAACACATTTTGTATGTACTCATTCTGAGACAATATTAATTTGTGATTTTTCTTGTCTCTAGTTATTCTTATACCAAGGATTTGTTTTGCAGCTCCCAAATCCTTCATTGCAAATGAATTTGCTAATTTTCTTTTGAGCACATTTATTTCATGCATGTTAGACCCTGCAACAGGCATGCCATCTACCTACAATAACAATATAATATAGCTTCCATCATTTTTTTTTTAGATAAACACAATGATCAGAGTGACATCTAGTATAACCTTGTTCATACATAAACCTGACAAATTTTAGATACCACTGCCTTGGAGCCTATTTTAAACCATACAAGCTCTTCTTTGACCTGCACACTAAATTTTTTTCCCTTTGACCTCATATCCTTTTGGTTGTTGCATATAGATCTCTTCCTCCAAATCTCCATGGAGAAATGTTGTCTTAACGTCTAACTGTTAAAGATGAAAATTTCCACTACTACAAGACTTAAAATAGTTCTGATTGAAGTCATCTTAACAACAGGAGAAAATATTTCATCAAAATTAGTATCGTTCTTCTATGAAAACCCCTTCACCACAAGTATAGCTTTGTACCTCTATTTTCCTCCATCTTCTTGCTTCAACCTATAAACCCATTTATTCTGCAATGTTGTTTTACCTGCAGGCAAACTGACTAAGTCCTAAGTCTGGTTATGTATTAAGGAGTCCATCTCTTATTTCAGGAATAGCTCCCACTTCTTCCTGGTTTCAACCTTCATTACTTCTTCATAACATTCGGGTTCACCAGAATCAGTCAACAATAAATAATATAATGGAGAGTATCGTTCAGGGGGTCTACTTATCCTAGTAGATCTTCTGACACTACTTTCAGGTGTTTGAGGTGCATGTTGTTGTTGTGGTGGTTGATGTTGTTGTGGTTGTTGATTATTATTATTTTCAGGCACCTTTACTTTTTCTGTGATCTCATCAAGAACTCTGTATTCATTGTTTTATTTTTCCTATTTCTTTTCCTGCAATTGATTCTTATACAACACCTTTTCATTGAATATTACATCTCTACTCCTAATTATTTTGTGATTTTCAGAATCATAATATAAGCAATAACCAAAATCATTAACACCATATCCAATAAAGGTGCATTTCTTTGATTTTTCCTCGAGCTTTGTTCTATTTTATTTATTAATATGGACAAAAGCCTCACAACCGAAAGGCTTTAAAAAAGATTAGTTTACCTTTTTACCCGTCCATGCCTCTTCTGGAATACCACCATCCAAGGACCTTGAAGGCCCTATGTTTATTAGATAAACAATAGTATCTACAACATCTGCCCAAAATTGTAAAGAAAATCTTGCATGCAATTTCATGCACCTTGCATGCTCCATGATTGTTTTGTTCATCCTTTCTGACACACCATTTTATTGTGGTGTTCTTGGTACTATCTTCTCTCTGTGAATTCCATGCTCTGAATAGGACCTATCAAACTCTTTGCTTCAATATTCACCTCTGTTGTTTGATCTCAGACACTTCAACTTCTTTCCTGTCTCAATATCAACCAAATCTTTCCATTTCTTGAAAGTATCAAATACATCAGATTTATTCTGAATACAATAAATCCAATTTTTTCTAGTTGCATCATCAATAAAAGTAACATAATAACGAGAGCCACCGAGAGATGATACCTGAGCAGGTCTCCATACATATGTATGCACAAACTCTAATTTTTCGCTCTTCTTTTCTTTCCCAACTCTGAGAAATCTAACTCTCTTCTGTTTTCTATAATTGCAATTCTCACAAAAATCCAAATCAATATTCTTCAAACCTGTCAACAAATTTATTAAGTGAATAATATTCATCCCTTTATCACTCATATTCCTAAGCCTATGTTGTCATAATGATGCATCTGCTCCTTTGGAAGTTAAAGCATTAACATAGTTAGAAATACCATTGCATAAATATAATGTACCAATATTTTCTCATTTTTCTATTACTAGGGCTCCTTTGGTGACCTTCCAAGTTTTATCTGTGAAAGTTGTCACACAACCTTCACTGCCTAACTGCCCTGTTGAAATCATATTTTTCTTCAGATCTGGAACATGCCTTACCTCCTTTAATAACCATTGGTTTCCATTCTGTTTTTTTACAAAAACTTTACCCATTCCAACAATTTTAGAGGGTTTATCATCGCCCGAACGAACTTTTCCAAAATCTCCTTAAACATCGTCATGAAAATATTTCTTATCAGGTGTGGCATGGAATGAGGCCCCTCAATCTACCACCTAGGAATCAGTAACATTTTCTAAAGAAATAATCAAAGCATCTTGTAACATATCACCTATCACATTTGCTTCATGATTGTTTTCTTGTTGTGCATCTCCTTCTTTTCCCTTTCGAGATCTACAATCTTTCTTCAGGCGTCCTTTCTTTCCACATTTCCAACACACTATCTCCGATCTCAACTTGGATCTACCTTTCCTTGATTTATTGTGATATCCTGAGCTCTTTCCTCTTTCCATCTTTCTTCCCCTAGTCTCTGCACTCAAAAAACTACCCAATGTCTCACTGGAGCTTTTCCGTCGCATTTTCTCACTAAGGATAACACCAAAAACATCATCAAACTTTAAGTACTATATCTAGAGACAGAGTTACTAATGGCCATAACTAAACCATTCCAACTTTCTAAAAATGAGCACAGAAATAATAGAGCCCTAACTTCATCATGAAAGTTTACCCCTACAGAACTTAACTGACTGGTAACCGTATTAAAATCTTTTAAATGGTCAGCAACAGATCCACCTTCCAACATCTTCATATTAAATAAATATTTCATAATAAATACCTTATTTGAGGCTGAGGGTTTTTCATATAATCTCACCAATGCCTTAATCAAACCGTCTATTGTGTTTCCTTTGAAATATTAAAGGCGACCAATGTCGTGAGGCACAACCATACTGTTCCAAGTTCCTTTCTATTGAGAATATCCCATTCTGCGTCTGTCATAGTTGTCAGCTTCTTTATTTTTCCACTCAATGGTAGGTACAGATCTTTCTAATACAGGTAATCTTCCATCTGCATCTTCCATAGCGGGAAGTTTTGGCCATTAAATTTCTCAACCCTAAACTTACCATCTTCCACCATTTCTCCCACTCGAACCAGGAACCCTTCTTTCTTGAGATTTTATCAGCCAAACAGACCTTCGGCTCGAATACCAGTTGTTATAAAAATTATATATTATAGATAAATGCAAAACATAAAATATGCTAAAAACACAAACATAGAAAACAAATAAAACCAAAGAAACACAGATATACATGGTTCACCCAATTTGGGCGACGTCCACCCTGAATAGCCAATCCTTCCTTTATATTATCCAGCAAAATGAAGAGACACAACCTACAACAGATCCGTTGTAATATCCTTTGTTCTCTCTCACAATCTCCTTATCTTTTTCTCGCTCTGATAATACACATAAAATAAATAGTCACAATACAATACCCTCATACAAAATGAGGGGTTTCCTTATAGGGCAAAAAACCATAAATTAAACATAACTTCTACCATTAGATCATCCACCTAATGAACGACCTAGATTGACTAGAATTACAATACATTTACAAGGCAATTTTACATATGTTTTTAGCTTCCGAGGCGCTGCCCCCGAAACCCCTTGCAAGGATTGGGGGGGTGGGGGGAGCTCCATAAAGTCACATCTGACCCCCTCTAGACCCCCCAAAAAACATTCAATTATGGGCGACATTACTACCCCATTAATAACAGGGTTCCAACGCTGTGATACAAAATAAAGAACAGAATCAGGCTTCACACCCAACAAGTTTCATGTGAAATGGTATTTGGGTCACCCAGGATACCAAAAGACTTTTACTACAGTGAAGAGATTCTATTATTGGCTGAATATAATGAAGTACATGGTAGATTTTGTAGCTAGATGTTTGGATTGTTAGAGTATTAAGGAAGAGTGTAAGCATCTAGGTGGACTGCTACAGCCAATTACTATTCTATAGTGGAAATGGGAGGTCATTTCCATGGATTTCATCATAGGTTCTCCTAGGACAACTAGACAACATGAGTCCATCATGGTTGTTGTGGACATGTTGAAAAAGCTTGCACATTTCATTTGAGTTAAGACTACATACTCAAATAGCAATGTACCATAGGTGTTCATCAGAAACATAGTCAAATTGCATAGGTGTTCATCAGAAACATAGTCAAATTGCATGGTGTTTCGAAGAATATTGTGTCAAACAAGGATGAAAAGTTCACTTCCAAGTTTTGGAAGGAGTTGTTTGCAGGTTTGGGCATTGAGTTGGCCTTCAGCACACATTATTATCCACGAACAGATGGACATACCAAGAGGGTCAAAAATATATTAGAGGATACATTGAGGATGCATGTGATGCATCAGTAGCGCAAGTGGGAAGAGTATCTTCCACTGGTACAGTTTGCTTACAACAACGAGTATCATGAGTCATTGAGGATAAATCCATTTGAGGCATTGTATGGGTAGAGTTGCAACACTCCTATTAGTTGGAGTGATTTGGTTTATAGGATACTAATTGGACCAGATATGTTGGCAGAAATTGAACTATTGGGTTGAGGGGGCCTATACCCAAGTTCATATATGGATGCACAAACCAAAAAAACACTCTATTACCGACCCTTTCGGCAATGATATGCTGCGTAGACTGAAGTCTCACCAAAGAAAATATTAGGGGATGTTAGAACCATTTTTATGCATCCAGAGGGACTATGGAGTGTGGATTCATGGCTAATATTCTCTTAAGACTTATCCAGATCTTCGCAGTGTTGGGGTTCCCATGTTTTGGCAAGTTTGGCAATACCAAAAAATGAGACAACATCAGAACCACTTTCAGACCTCAGGATCTAGCCCTCATAGGTCTAGAGAGGGATCTCTCCATGATAGGCAAAGGTATATGTCTTTGAAGCTCTGTTTTTGGGTTTTAGGCTAGTTATAGGCACGGGTTTGTTTGTTTAATTGTTTGGTTGCTGGGAAACAGGAAAGAAGGGTTCGCCGTGAGACAAGACTAAATAAAGAGGGTTATAGACAAAGGAGGAAATATTTCAGGGTACACTCAAGACCATTAGGCAATGGAGTCAGGAAAGGGCTTACTTGCTATTCAATGTGCAGGCTTTCAGATGGGCTAGTCATCTAAAGCATTGGATCTTAAAGATGATTGTGTGGCATGAAATGGTAAGAAAGAAAGTGAAAGCAAGGAAACCTCCGAGGTGACCATTCAGGCATCAGATCCAAGGACAGGGCATGCCATTAGACACCTGTGACCCCACTCTTAAAGGGTAAAATCTTCAGACAAAGGTTTAAACGCAAAGGTGGAGACCTGAGATCAGAGAGAGACTTTGAACTCTCAATGCTTCGGCATCCAATTTAAGGGAACTTAGAAAGGTTTAATTGATCGAGAAGGATCCTAGTAAGACAAAAACAACATTCTAAACTCCTAGTAACCCAATTCCTTCAATTAAACCCAACAAGAATATCTGAGGATGGATTCATTAATTCATTCATCAGCTAGCAGTAAATTATAGGCACTACACTGGTTAAATTAACTTAAATCGGCACTCAGATAACACATACAGCAAAAAACATCAAAGTAGGGAGATCAGAAACATAGGGTACCATGCAAGGGTAAATCCTATGCCATATTTCTGATGCGTACCAAAAGAAATGAAATATGATGAATCATAAAGAGAAAAAAAAACAGAGACGGAAAAACATCATCGCTGCTTTAAATTAGGATCCAAAGAAATGTGCTTGTCATATTAAAGAGCAACACCAGTCATATACAACATTGTCAAATAGCTTCATATTCAGTCTAAAAACATCTTCCTCAGCCTATCTTACAACTTTACGCAGAGAACTATATCTCAAGGGAAACAACTTACAATTCACAGATATCCGATCAACAACCCTTTCAATGAGTTCCTTCATGAGTTTTATATTTAAAGCAGAGGCAGAGGAGGTAGGTGAAACACTAAATGTAAAATTAAAATAGAGTAGTAAAAAGGGGTTGAGGCCCATTCTATTTTAATATTTGAGTATTAATGTCCTGTACTCTTTTGGACGAAAGAGTGGTCTTCGACAGGCTGCAATTTACTTCAGGTATGTTCTTGATGTGATTTTTCTGCAGTACTCGTAGTACTCTGGTGAATAAAAAAAAGGCAGATAAATGACTATGAGGCTTGCCATATTATCTAACAAATGTTCTGGTAGCATTAGGATTCCTATCAAGGGGAGATCTTCTTGGAGACACAATGTAGAATAAAGACAGTATGGGTACTGTGTCCTTTCCCATGAGAAAGCTTCTGCAGATGTGAAACACTGATGATATTGTTTTCGGTGCGTTAGGCCTCCTTAGGCCCTCTGATTTAATCGTGAGGTCTTCAATCTGGTACATTTCCCCTTCAAACAATGAATCAGAGCTAAAATTCTTCGATTACAAGCATTAAACTCTCTTATTATCCACTGATACACTTTGCCGCTTCATGACTGTCTCTGTCTGTGAAATCTGGTCTTTAATGATGCTGGAGAGGTTTAACCGGTTTTAACATTGTACTCTAATGAAATATTTCCTGTAGAAACCTTTCCAAACATTCCTGTTGCAATATCAGGCTCAGAAAATACCCTTTTGTGACCTGTGTCACTATAACAGTGACAATGAGCGTTGGCAGTTCTCACCGCCCGTACACCTGCAAAACACACAAATATGTCAAGAAATCCATGCATGGGGAAGGATGGTTGCGGGGAATGCTATGGATGCAATGGAAAGCAATGGGAACACGCAGTGAGGCAGTGAAAATCAAACTGACGAAAGTCGGGTGGAATGAAAAACTTTAATGTAAACATTAAAATGTTAATGTTTGGCGGGATGGTACAATTTAACGTGAAATATAAGGTTTGGACCTTTGAATGAAATATATAGAGGATGTGTGGGAAACATATGAAATGGGCAGATGGTGG
This sequence comes from Pinus albicaulis, assembly GCA_034641835.2. Lineage (NCBI taxonomy): Eukaryota > Viridiplantae > Streptophyta > Pinopsida > Pinales > Pinaceae > Pinus > Pinus albicaulis. The sequence goes on along the minus strand of CM076579.1, from coordinate 297,454,996 downwards.
GACCCGGATAAGGTGGAGGGCGATTAACTGTGGATAGTTAGATCGAGATTGATCGGACGGTCATGGTTGAATCAGGGGAATTGCAATCTGGGAGCACAAGGGGTGACACATTGTGGGTTGCCGATTGGCAATGGTGCAATCAAGCGCTAGCCGTTGGATCGCGAAGGGATCAACAGCAGAGATTCAATCGATGGGAAGAAGGACGGGGCAATGAGCGGGAAGCGGTGACATTCGGACTATCAGATCTCAAGAGATCAACGATTGCGATTGCTCCCGCGCTCCACAGAACAAACACCATCGCAACAGAGAGGTTCAACTTTACAAATGAAATGTGCTCTGCTCCATCCTTCTGATGCGATGAGCTCTTTACGATTAAGTGCTTGGTCTTTGCGCATGGGTGCACGGAGGGGAAGTGGTTAGGGGACTTTCGGTAAAGGGGCTAAGCCCTTATAAAGAAGAAAGTGGGTTTTTAGCTTAGAAACAAAGTTTAAGACAAAAAGAGACTTTCGGTAAAGGGAAGAAGGGATTTAAAGTCAAATGAGAGGATTTCACTTGGTTGACAAGGGTGAAAAAGATGGTCAGGATGACTTAGGAGGGATTTTTGGGGTTAAAGGGGGAACTTTGGAAAAAGGAGGAAAGGGTTAATCATGAGGAAAATTGCAAAGATACAAGGGAAATTCAAGGCTTTTCTGAGCACAAATCCTTCACAGGCAGTGAGGCTTTTGGATGGAAGCATCAGTGAGGATCCTTTTGAAGGAAATGAACACACGAAGGCTTCAAGGATGAGAGATTTTCCTGTGAAATGTATCTCTTTAAGTCTCATAAAACAATTTAGTCTCCTTTTTTCTTGACAAAAAATTCATAGGTGGCTAACAGTGGCTCCACATGGGGATGGCTTCTTCTTGAAGGAGTCAAGAACTCAAAAAATAAATCTTTGGAGTAGGCGAGATGTCTGACCTTTGAACCATATTCCATCTTTGATTCAGCTGTAAAAACATGATGGATATTAATCAGTAGAAAACATTCCCCAAACAATCTACCTACCCATCCTACAATCCTAACATTTTTTCTTCAAGGTGCACTTGGATTCACAAACCTTCGTCATCATTTTTATTGAAAGCAGAAAACAAACTAGTCTATTTCTACCCTTATTCCTCCATGAGACCAGGTTAAACTGTTGGCCTCATATGTTTCTCTACCTAATCTAATATCTACTGGGATTAAACTGTCCAACAGATTTCTTCTCTACATTCTACAACAAAAATTTAAAAACAGTCAAACTAGGATTAAATAGTCTAGTTTGTTTTGTATCCAAGGCATAAAGACAACTGCATATGGACTGAAATTGCAGAAAATTGACAACAAAATCTTGAAGGCTTGGTGTTTCGAAACTTTTGAAGCATCCTTCTTATTTTCGTGACTCAAGTTTTGAGCTTGTTAGAGTCATTATTCTCTTCTTTGTTTTAGCTCTGGTTTTGGGCTTGCTAGAGATGATTCTTCTTTCTCCTTTTTTGATCGAGGTTTTGAGCAGATTAAGACCAGCTTGCCATACTTCCTTTTGGCTCAAGTTTTGATCATGTTTGAGCCATCCTTTTTGGAACTTCAGAGGTTCATGTTTTTGGCATGTCTGAACCTTTTTCTTTCTCTATTTTTTGGAAAAATTTTCCTCTTTTCCTGAAAATTAAAGACTGCAATAGTATTTACAATGGAAATGAAAATTGTGAACTTGGAAATCAGTGGAAGTAATGTTTGAGCATCCTGTCATTGACAGGGCCTCCAAACAGCTTTGTACCATCTAGCTCAGATTGCAGAAAAAAGGCATTGGGACCCACGGTGGCCTGTATGATGTAAGGACCCTACCACAAACTGTCGAATTTTCCATGCTTTCCTTTGTCCTCTCTCCTGGAGTCCCACTTCAGAACTTTGTCTCCAATTTTGAAGTCTGAGGCCTTGGTTCTCTTATCAAATAACTTCTTAGTATTTTCCTGGACTTTCAAAGCTCTTTTATAGACTTCTTCTCTTGTTTGTTGGAGATGAATCATCTGATTTATCCTCCCCACCATACTGTCCTCTTCTGTCTGGATCTCTTGGACCAGTTTAATCACTGATATCCCAAGGCTGGTTGGAAACACTACCTCTGTCCCATACACAAGCTGATAGGGTGACGTGCCAATGGATTTCTTTGTTGTAAGTCTATCAGCCCACAAAGCATTTACTAATTTGTTATGCCATGACTTTTTGTTCTCCTCCAGCAGCTTTTTGATAGTGGTCACCAAGCTCTTGTTTGATGATTCAACTAACCCATTACCCTGTGGGTAATAAGCAGTTGAATTACCGAGTGCTATTTGATACCTGTGACAAAAATCAATCATCTTCTTGGATCCAAAAGCAGCAGCGTTATCGGTGATTATTTTTCTTGGGCAGCCAAACCTAGAGAGGATGTGGTCTTCTAGGTACTTAATGGTGACAGAATATATGGCATTCCTAGAAGGTATGGCCTCAATCCATTTTGTGAAATAGTCTGTGGCTGTAAGGATCCACTTTTGTTGTGCGGAAGAAGCAGGGTGTATTTCCCTTATGAAGTCTAGGCCCCATTGCAAAAAGGGACCCTCAACAGTAATGGGTTGTAAGGGCAAAGGGAGGAGTTTTCTCTTGCCTTCAAAAATCTGGCATTTATGGCAAACATTATCATTTTTTGTATGTCATTTAAAAGTGTAGGCCAGTAATAGCCAACTCTGAGTATTTTGTTAGCAGTGGCTTTCCAGCTCAAGTGACCTCCACACTCTCCTGCATGGAATTCCTGTTTAATTCTCTCGGCTTCAGTTTCAGTTAAACATTTAAGTAGTAGACCATTTTCATTTTTCCAGTATAAAAATTCATTCAATATGCAATAGTTTCTAGCCTTTAGTTTCAGGAATATGGCCCTAGTCTTCGATAGATCAGGAGGGGCATTGAGGTTTGTGAGCACATACAGGATATCAGAATACCATGGAGATTTTTGAAATTTTTCCTCGATAGTTGGATCGGGAAACCCTTCCGTTTATCTGAGGCACCTACCATGTTTATGTCAAGGGCTTGTAGATTTGATTCAGCCATTAGTTGAGCTAAGCCTTGACCTCTGATCAGTTTCGTGGGTTTTATTTCCAGGTCGTATTCTAAAATCACAGTGATCCATTCGCCCCTCTTTCCGTCGAGGTCTTGGGACAAGATGTCTTTAACCACTATGTTAGGCACGTAGGCTATGGTGTGAGAATGCAGTATGTACACCCTAAAGTCCTTCAAGGCCTTTACCAAAGCATAGGCCTGTTTTTCCATTATGTTATATTTTAAGGGTGCATCCCTTAGAGCCTTGCTGAAGAAATCAATAGGTTGTTCCATTCCCTCTGTATTTTTTTGTAGCAGAACTGCAGCCACTGTATGCTCGGAGGCGAATGAAAATATCAAGAAATATTTAGAGAAATCTGGGCTGATTAGAACACGAGCCTGGGTGAGTGCGAGTTTGACTGATTCAAAAGATTTTTTAGCCTCTACAGTCCACTTAACTCCTACACCTTTCTTCAACATGTTAGTCATATTCTTGAGGTGTTCAGCTAAGTTGGGAATAAAACTCCTTAGGAAGTTAATTTTCCCAATAAAGGACTGTAACTCTTTAATGTTTCTCGGGTGTGTGATCTGTATTATTCCCTCAACCCTATGTGGTTCTATCTTAATTCCCTTCTCAGATATAATGTGGCCGAGAATCTTTCCTTCCTGCAAACCGAATACAGTGTTTTTGGGATTTAATGACAGACCGAACCTCCTGCATTTCTCAAAAACTCTTCTCAGATGTCTTAGGTGTTCTTCATCAGTCTTGGAATAGACTATTATGTCATCCAGATAGATGACAATGAAGTGCCCTATTTCATCTGAAAAGCTATGTCCATCGCTCATTGGAAGGTTGCGCCAGCGTTCACCAGTCCAAAGGGCATTTTTACGTACATAAAAGTGCCCCATGGAGTGGTAAAAGTTGTCTTGAGCTGGTCTTATGGGAGTACTAAAACTTGGTTGTAACCTGAAAAACCATCTAACAGGGAGATCCTCTTTGAGCCTACTACCCTATGAAGAATATGTTCCATCTTTGGCAAAGGGTAATTGTCCTTAAGTGAGGCTCTGTTAAGGTTCCTGAAATCAATGCACAATCTAATCTCACCTGTCTTTTTCCTCACAGCTACCAGGTTCAAAACCCAATCGGAGAACCTCATAAGAACTATTATTCCTGCCTCATACATCTTTTTTATTTCCTTTTCAACTGCAGGCAGTTTTTTCGAGTTAATTCTACGAAGTTTCTTTTTGAAGGGTTTTTGATTCTCTTTCAAAGGTATTTTGTGTTGTATAATGTTCGTGTCGTAGGCCTTTAAGTCCTTGTAGCTCCAGGCAAACACATCAATGAATTCTTTAAATAGGTCGATGTATTTCTGTTTCATGTCTGCAGGCAAGAACTTAGCCAATTTTATCATATTAGGCTTGTCTTCAGTGCCTATATTTCATTCCTCAACGTCAGAGTCTGAGTGTTCTATGGTGAGTTTTTTCGCTACATCATCGAAATCGAAAAGGTCTTCTAAAGGTGCTAGACCTCGGGGTATGTTTTTATCTTTTGCCTGTAGCACCTTTATTTCCTCTTTATATGCATTCATGTATTCTTCTGTCGTATTTCCAATCTGATCAGTTAAAGTGTTTATTTCAATGTTACGAGGTGATTTTTTTTCATCAAGGGGTCCCTCACTCAGGCAACTATCCTCAGATTTAGAGTCTGAATCAGAGAATTCAGACTCATTCCTGCCTATTAGGAAATCCTCAATCTGCTTATCGCCCTCAAAGACCTGCCAGTATTTCTTATTGTCAGGTACTGCAGGTCGGTACTTTGTCTGAATGATGATATGTTTGTCACTGCGAGGCTTATGATATGAACTATTTATGCAGGCTAATCCATTTTCAATTATGTTATGACTCCTAGGAACAAACACCAGTTCATATTCCACATAGGTTTTCAAAAAATCCATGGCATCATTCCTATACGCTCTCAACCTAGGGTGTTTCACCGTGTATTCGCCATTCACCTATTTAATGATTGGCTCAGAGACTCCATGTACAAATATCCTTCGGGCTCCTAGTTTTCTCAATAAATTCAGGCCTAGGATAAGAGCCTCATACTCTGCAATATTGTTCGTACACTTGAAGTTTAGATTGAAGGCATGACTCTCGACATAGTCACTCTCAGTGTTATGTAACCACACTCCTGCCCCTACAGTCTTTCTAGTACAGTACCCATTAAAACTCACTTCCCATAAAGGTTCACTCTGGAGTTTGTCATCGGTTTCTTTCCTAGCGTTGGTTTCATCGTTATGTTGTAGTGGGGGGGCTATGTTTTGATGTGGAGGGTTTCGTTCTCCGTGTGGTTTATGGGCTTCAGCGAGGTGACTAGCTGGCTGTTTGCATTTTGCTTCTGGCTCATTCTGAGTTTTAGATTCGGTGCACTGTCCAAAAGGTTCTTTTTCATTTTCTTCCGAGTCCAGAGTGGCCATTATGTCCAGATCTATGGGCTCTATTTCATCGTCTGTTTCTCTGTTCTCTAATTCTGGATCTTTTAAGGATTCATCATTGCAGCAGATAAAGGAGTGCAGATCGGTGTGTGTAGAGTACAAAGGTGAATTTTCAGGCTTTTCGGGGCTGTTGACCAAGAATTTCATTTGTGCCTCTCTATACAGTCTCCTAAGCTGGCTAAAAATAGGGATTGTGGCATATGCCCCATCCATCTGCATTATACCCTATAAATTGGCTCCCCATGACCTTGATAGTAACATGCCATACTTAGGTGGCACATTTGCCACTACAACATCCATGACCATACATTTTTCTGGAATCTGGGTCAAGTTCACACATAGGTCTTTAATCAGGCCAAGGCATTTTACCCTACTAGAGTCAAATGAATATAATTCTTTGTAGGGGTAGGTTATCTCTAGGCCTAACCTCTCCATAACTACCTTAGGCATCAGGTTGTTTGATTCCCCGGAGTCATGCATCGCATTGTCAAGGATCTTGTCATGGATATTGAGACTGATATAAAAAGGAGGTACCACCCCTTCCTGAAACTTCCCTTCTATCTTTGGACCAAACAGAAGGGTTGGTTGATCATCACTTAGGTTGAAAATATCATTGTTTTCCCCTAGATTTAAGGCTTTCAAAATTTGGCCTTTATATATGTCTTGAGTGGCCAGCTCAAAGAGTGGGACAGAGATCTTGATTTTCTCAATCTCACTCTCCAGATTGAAGGTGGCCTAACTCTTTGTGGCACTCAACTCTGTTTTGTTAGCCATTATCTTAGGGGTTGAATCAGTGTGCAAATCCTTGCTTTGTACAGTGTTGGGAACTTTTTTATCAGGAGCACTAACTGCAGTTCTAGTGTTGCTAGTCGGTTGACTTTGTTTTTCAGTAATTTGGTCGTATTTCTCTTTGTTCTTCCCAGAACTATCAGATGCTAATTTATTATTTTCAGCAGTCACTTTAGAAGTTTTCTTAGGCCTTTTCTTAATAGTAATCTCAGAAGCTTTTGGTTTGGAGTTGTCTAAGTTCTTTTTTCTTCTAATTTCATAATGTTCTCTGACCTGCATGATAGCATTTTCAAACCCGAGTCTGTAATCCTCAGATTCTAACCTTTCCTTATCCCAATATGAGGGTGAGGGCTGATCTTCCTCTGTGGAACAGTTGTGGATTGAGTTCTCTATTTCAAACATATTTATTGTGGTTCCCTCAGACTCTTCTATGATTCCCTCATCTTCATCAAGAAAATTTTCCTAAAACAGGGGTATGACTTGTTGATCTGATTCTCTTTGTCTGTGGGGAGTGGTGTTGTTTCTCCTAAATTTTTGGTTCTAGTTATGATTCTAGCTTCTGTTCTGATTACTGACTGAGACAACCATTCTTTCCATCATTTTCTGTAGCTTTTCCATGTTTTTAGCTAAATGGTCATATTTTGGATGAGATGTGGAAGCTACAGCGTCATCCCTATATGTTACCCTTTTCTCAGCCCTCATTCTGGCTCTCTTCTCAATCAAGTTAGCCTCTACACTTACTGCCCATTTTTGCATATCTTCCAATGTGTTGTAATCTCTCTCCCTAAGCTGGCAGGCCATGTCAGCGTCGAAACCTTTAGGGTACTTCACTAAATCCATACCTTGGGGAGGCTTCATATGTGGAGGAAGAGCATTGTAAACGCTATTGAATCTTGTAGAATAGTCATGGACACTCTCTCCTACATTCCTTTTAAGGTTTTTGTATTCCGTTAAGATTTCGAGAGGGTTAGCCTTAACTTCCCATTTGTTTATGAAGGTTTTATATAGAGAGGGAAGGTCTTGGATACTATTAGGAGGTAGGCCTTTAAACCATTTTTTCACATCGCCCCCTAAACTCTGGGAAAATATTCTCATTTTGATTGTCTCATCGTCTATCTCCATATAGTCAAAGGAATCTTCCATCATGTCTACATGGTGTTGGGCTGTCGTAGACTCTTTTTCAGTGAAGTGTGGGATTTTTGATTGATAATCATTGGGTAGGGGTACTAGAGGTTGAGGTAACACCAAAGGTGCATACCAGGCTGCCATGAGGATGTTCTGTGGAGGTACAGGATTGGCTTGAGCAGCAGGAATGCAGATGACAGGAATATTAAGACTAGCAGCACTCTGTTGAGCTGATTTAGGGTGGCAGAGCCCCAAGTTTTGAATGAAATGAATATCCGGAGGTGTAGATGTGGGAGTCTCTCTATCCCTAACATGTTGACCACCGTGGGATGGTGAACCAGGAAGCTCAAGGTCTGGCTGGTCTATAGCACTGAATGACCTAGTTCTAGGTAATCTGCTTGGAGAGTCTACGTCAAAGTCTAGGTCAAAACGAGGGTCTAATAGAGCTGTAAAGTCTTCTGGTACAGAGTTAACTCTATGGATATGTCTGGAAATAGTTGGCCTTCTAGGTGTAGGATATTTCCTAAGAATGTTCTCAGGGTTTCCAACTATTTCAGGTGGGTTTGGATTAGGATAAGCTCTTATATGAATGGTCCTTGAAGCCAGTATGTTGTCTTTAATCGAGGAAGCTTAAAGCTACTTGTTACTTCTATTATGGCTGATGTTGTTATGGACTCTGGTCTCCGAGTGGAGTCTTATGTGAACCAAGATAATCAGCAGGCCTCCTGCTGATTATCGCAGGAGTCTCTAATCATGGAGGAACTATGGAGTCGCCGGGTGGAAGGTTTAGAATTTTTCAAGAGGGTATACTATCCACCACAATGGTTAACCACCAAAATAAGGCTACTATGGTCTTCTTTAAGTCTTGAAAGTGTTTCAAGGTGTATTTTTCTCAAAGTTCCCTAGTGGAGTCGCCATTATGTTGGAGTTCCCATGTTTTGGTAAGTTTGGCAATACCAAAAGATGAGACAACATCAAAACCACTTTCAGACCTCAGGATCTAGCCCTTCTGGGTCCAGAGAGGGATCTCTCTATGATAGGAAAAGGTATATGTCTTTGAAGCTCTTTTTTTGGGTTTTCCGCTAGTTATAGGCATGGGTTTGTTTGTTTAATTGTTTGGTTGCTGGGAAACAGGAAATAAGGGTTAGTCGTGAGACAAGACTGAATAAAGAGGGTTCTAGAAAAATGAGGAAAGATTTCAAGGAACACTCAAGACCATTGGGCAATGGAGTCAGGAAAGGGCTTACTTGCTATTCAATGTGCAGGCTTTGAGTTGGGCTAGTCATCTAAAGCATTGGATCTTAAAGATGATTGTGTGGCATGAAATGGTAAGAAAGAAAGTGAAAGCAAGGAAACCTCTGAGGTGACCATTCAGGAATTGGATCCAGGGATAGGACATGCCATTAGAAACTTGTGACCCCACTCCTAAAGGGTAAACTCTTCAGACAAAGGGAACATTTAAGATTTAAACGCAAAGGTGGAGACCTGAGATCAGAGAGAGACTTTGAACTCTCAATGCTTCGACATCCAGCTTAAGGGAACTTAGAAAGGTTCAATTGATCGAGAAGGATCCTAGTAAGACAGAAACAATGTTCTAAACTCCCAGTAACCCAATTCCTTCAATTAAACCCAACAAGAATATCTGAGGACGGATTCACTAATTCATACATCAGCTAGCAGTAAATTATAGCCACTACACTGGTTAAATTAACTTAAATCGGCACTCAGATAACACATACAGCGGAAAACATCAAATTTAGGGAGATCAGAAACATAGGGTACCATGCGAGGTTAAATCCTATGCTAGATTTCTGATGCATACCAGAAGAAATGAAATATGATGAATCACAAAGAGAAAAAAAAAACAGAGACAAAAAAACATCACCGCTTCCTTAAATCAGGATCCAAAGAATTGTGCTTTTCATATTAAAGAGCAACACCAGTCATATACAACATTATCCAACAACTTGATATTCAGTCTGAAAACATCTTCCTCAACCTATCTTACAACTTTACGCAGAGAACTATATCTCAATGGAAACAAATTACAATTCACAAATATCCGATCAACAACCCTTTCAATGAGTTCCTTCATGACTTTTATAGTTGAAGCAAAGGCAGAGGAGGTAGGTGAAACACTAAATGTAACATTAAAATGGAGTAGTAAAAAGGGGTCAAGGCCCATTCTGTTTTAATATTTTAGCATTAATTTCCAGTACTCTTTTGGATGAAAGAGTGGTCTTCGACAGGCTGCAATTTACTTCAAGTATGTTCTTGATGTGATTTCGCTGCAGTACTCGTAGTACTTTGGTGATTAAAAAAAAGGCAGATAAATGACTATGAGGCCTTCCATATTGTGTAAAAAATGTTCTGGTAGCATTAGGACTACTGTTAGGGGGAGATCTTCTTGGAGACACAAGGTAGAATAAAGACAGTATGGGTACTGTGTCCTTTCCCAGGAGAAAGCTTCTGCCGATGTGAAACACTGATGATATTGTTTTTGGTGCGTTAGGCCTCCTTAGGCCCTCTGATTTAATCGTGAGGTCTTCAATCTGGTACATTTCCCCTTAAAAAAACGAATCAGAGCTAAAATTCTTCGATTACAAGCATTAAACTCTCTGATTATCCACTCATACACTTTGCCACTTCATGACTGTCTCTGTCTATGAAATCTGGTCTTTAATGATGCTAGAGAGGTTTAACCAGTTTTAACACTGTACTCTAATGAAATATTTCCTGTAGAAACCTTTCCAAACATTCCTGTTGCAATATCAGGCTCATAAAATACCCTTCTATGCTCTGTGTCACTATAACAGTGACAGTGAGCGTTGGAGGTTCTCACCGCCCATACACCTGCAAAACACACAAATCTGTCAATAAATACATGCATGGGGAAGGATGGTTGTGGGGAATGTTGTGGATGCAATGGAAAGCGGTGGGAACATGCAGTGAGACAGTGAAAATCGAACTGACGAAAGTTGGGCGAAATGAAAAACTTTAATGTAAACATTAAAATTTTAATGTTTGGCGGGATGGTACAATTTAACATGAAATATAAGGTATGGACCTTAGAATGAAATATACAGAGGATGTGTGGGAAACATATGAAATGGGCATATGGTGGAACCCGGCTAAGGCAGAGGGTGATTAACTGTGGACCATTAGATCGAGATCGATCAGACGGTCATGGTTGAATCGGGGGAATCGCAATCGGGGAGCACAGGGGGTGACACATTGTGGGTTGCCGATTGGCGATGGTGCGATCAAGCGCCAGCCATTGGATCGCGAATGGGATCAACGGTGGAGATTCAATCGATGGGAAGAAGGACAGGGCAATGAGCAAGAAGAGGTGATATCTGGACTGTCAGATCTCAAGAGATCAACGGTTGCGGTTGCTCCCGCGCTCCACAGAACAAACACCATCGCTCAACTTTACAAATGAAATGCGCTCCGCTCAATCCTTCTGATGTGATGAGCTCTTTACAGTTAAGCACTTGGTCTTAGTGCTTGGGTGCACAGAGGGGAAGTGGTTAGGGGGCTGGTCGTAAAGGGGCTAAGCCCTTATAAAGAAGAAAGTGGGTTTTTAGCTTAGAAACAAAGTTTAAGACTAAAAGAGGCTTTCGGTAAAGGGAAGAAGGGATTTAAAGTCGAATGAAAGGATTTCACTTGGTTTACAAGGGTGAAAAAGATGGTCAGGATGAATTAGGAGGGATTTTTGGGGGTTAAAGGGGGAAAGGGTTAATCATGAGGAAAATTGCAGAGATACAAGGGCAATTCAAGGCTTTTCTGAGCACAAATCTTTCACATGCAGTGAGGTTTTGGATGGAAGCAGCAGTGAGGATCCTTTTGAAGGCAATGAACACATGGAGGCTTCAAGGATGAAATATTTTCCTGGGAAATGTATCTCTTGAAGTCTCATAAAACAATTTAGCCACCTGTTTGCTTGACCAAAAATCCTTAGGTGGCTAACACGCAGAACCAGTATGAAAAAAATACAGAAGATGTTGAAAAAATCTACTTAACTACTTTGCAGACTGTGTGTTTCTACTTTAACATGCTTGAATCACCATAATGAACCATATTCAAGTATTCATGATGAAATTATAGATAAAAACCCTCATCTAGCACAAATAATCATAAAACATAGACAATGCAAGCATGCAAGTAAAGTACACAAATATGTCTTCAAAGTATACTTTTATTAGCTCAAATATTCTCAATAAAACACTTCTTTCCCTGCGCACAAAATTGTAGACTTCCTAAGGTCTTCACCCACACAGCTGCAGGGTTTTGTGCACTCAGCTACAAAATTCCTATGGTCCTTCCACACACATCTGTAGGAGCCTTCTCCCCCACACAAAAAAATAGAATACATCCTTAATTCAAATCTAACAAGATGTCCATTTTCATTCTACGATGATCTACCAATATTTCTAGACTCTTTATATAGTTTTTCCTTTTACAATACCATGGTCCAAAAAAAATGGGTGGAGCTCAACCTATACAAAATTATCCCATCCTTTTACAAAATAATGGTCTTTGACCCGCCCCAAATCCCTTTGACTCTTAAACATTTGCGCACAGCGCGCTCCTCTCCTCAAAATGTGAGTTATTTACCAAAACATAGACATAGGGGTACTCTGTCCAACAAGCCCCCAACACAAAGATGTGAACCAACAAAACCCTCTATTACTAGCCCTTTCAGCAATGATCTATTGTGCAAACCGAAGTCTCACTCGAAGCAATATTAGGGGATGCTAGAACCAAGCTTCTGCAGCTAGAGGGACTATGGAGTGTGGCTCTAGGGCTTATCTTCTCTTCAATCTTATTCAGAGCTTCATAGGGCCAATATGAAAAATATACACATGATTTTCAATAAATCTACTTAAATACTTTGTGGACTGCACGTTTCTACTTTAACATGCATTAGTCATCATAATAAACCACATTCAAGTCTTCACGATGCAATTATAGGTACAAACCCTGATCTATCATAGATAATCATAAGACATAGACAATACAAACATATAACTAAAGTACACAGATCTGTCTTCAAAGTCTTCTTTTATTACCCCAGATCTTCCCAATATAACACTTTTTGCAATGCGCACACAACTGTAGGGTTCTGTGCACTCATCTGCAAACATCCTAAGGTCTTTACGCACACATCTACATGAGCCTTCCCTTTCACCCAAAAAAAAGAATACAGACTGAATTTATATTTAACAAGACATCCATATGCATTCTATCTTGATAAGATATCCTTAGAGTTACTAAGATAGCTCCTTATATAGCATTTTATTTTACTACCATGGTCCGAAAACCATGGGCAGAGCTCAACATATACAAAATTATCCCATTGATTTACAAATAAGGGTCTTTGACTAGCCCCAAAGCCCTTTTTCTCTTAAACATCTGCGTATAGTGCACTTCTCTCCTCAAAATGCGGATACTTTACCAAAACTGTAGACATAGGCCTACCCTGTCAATCAGGCCCCCAACACAAAGATATGACTCATCTCGATTCACGTAGCTGGTGCACCCTGAGTTTTTTCTTTGATTTTTTTCAATGCATCCTTCAATGGTTTGATTGTCTCTGCACATTTCTTCTTGGCCTCACGATCTTTGTTTAGCAGCTTCTCTATAGTTGGCCCTGTTGTTTTCTGAAAAACTTATTTTTGTGTTTGTTAGAGTTCTTTCATCTCGCTCTCCACAGTCTGTGATAGCTGACTGGCTTTTTCTTCCCAAGGCTACTTTCTCACGGTGATAATTTTTTCCTTCCATCGTATCTCATTAATTTTTCCTTGCAACAACTGGACCTCTTAAAGAAGGGAAAACCGTTGTGCTAGCGCTAAGGTCCGCGCAATCATCTTTATCTAATCAAATTGTTGTTATTACTTCTCCGTATTTATGCTTCAATTTTTTTCACATGGGGGTCCTCCTGTAATGAGGCCCAGATTTTCATAATGTCCTAAAATATTTGTCTCCACTCCTTGAAATTCATCTCAATATCATTCATGGTAGCCTTAATATCTGCTTTGTGCTGTTGCCAGACGTCTGGTGGAGTAGCTGGCTATAATTTCATCTAAATCTAAAAAATCTACATTTTAATATCAAGCCTTACCTTATCAATTTTTTCCTTAGATTCCTTGACCTCCATCACGAGCTCCTCTATATTTTCTTCAAGCGTTGTCTCAACTTGAACGTGCAAAGTAGGAAGCTCGCTGCAAGCCTTGGTAATCGCTTCCTCCAATTGCTTCCTATACGCTGCGACCTCATCTCGATCATGCACAGCCTGCTAATTTTCCTCATATATCTACTTCTGATCCTACTTGACATCCTCGATAACCAACAAGGAGTTCTAATCGTGGATATGAAATTCATCTACAACTCCCTGGTGGAATTCGTGCAATTATTTTAGTGGGAGTGAAACAAGGTTCAATCTGGTATTCTACCAATCTGATGCATGTGCATGCTTTTCGGTAGTGTAAAAATATAGGGCTCCTATAGGGATTTGCAGAGATAAAAGGTCACAAGTAACTGCCAACCCCAAACTTTTTATACTCATGCTTGTAGGTGCCCCACTCACTTCAGCCGCACTCACTTGAGCTGCGCTCACTTGAAACACACTCGCTTGGGCTACGCTCGCTTGAATTGTGCTTTTCTGCAATTCCAAATGTTTAAGGCCCTTCTAGACCTCTGCCAATACACCATTGTATTGGTCTTCAATGTTTCCCTAGAGATCCTAGGTGATGTGTCAGACTGCATCACCAATCTTGTCAAAGTCCCCTTCAGTGAGGACCATCGGTTCTCCTCGAGCTGACTTATCAGTCATTATCTTCTATCGCACACCTCCTCCACGAAGTTTCTACTTCCTCTTTAGAATGAAGGGGTAGGTGGGGTCCTTTGGCTCAACAATCAGGTCATCGCCACCCAAATAACTTCCCCTAGTCTCCTGATCATCCTTCTCAGTCTCTGGATCAAATTATTTTTCATTTTCTTTCTCAACCTCAAAGGTGACTTTCTAGTCTTCCTTTCTTGTTGGCTTCCGAGTTCGAGTATCTTTCTTCAGTCCACTGGTGGCTACCTGCTCTCTCTCTGCCCCTTCCATGGATGGAGTTGACTAGTCACTTGGCCATTGATTTATTATGTGTGTGATGTCATCCTCTTTCACCAAGTACAAAATCTCGTACCATACTTCTACAAGATCCTTCTTTGCGCATATGTGTAAATGCTAAAAATCTACCTTAAAATCGGCAATCTGACGATATTATTAAAAAATACTCAGTGATAGCCTTGGCTTCTAACTGATCACCATGCGCATAATAATATCAAAACCAACCAAAAAGAATTTATTCTCCATCGTCCTTGTTGGTTCCTTTGAATTCCATAAAGAGTTGTACCTCACAGCCTCGCAAATGTCTGGGTCCACAGTGGGGAACTATGACTCATCTGGCTCTTTCCAAGCCATTAGCGTAATAAGAGAAATAGACACAAGTGGTGGAATTTATTAACCTCCTCTTGTGCTTCTTTTCAATCATCCAAAAATTCCCTGCATAAATACCCAACCGAGTTAAATTTCACTAATTTTTTACACTATGCAGCTAAAGATACTACGGGCATTGGTACCTCCTCTGTGTGGCTCTTCTACATAATTTTCCCAGCTAAAATATGTGCAGTGAAACACACAACCACATTCTTAATGGAATTGATGTCGTACCCTCGAGTTCCTTTTGTGATTCAATAGTCCTTCTTCATATTTTCTGCCACCTTCTTATCTCGATATTTTTTAAGAAATGCATTAGCGGGGTTCAATCCTTGGCACAACAGCTCAGTGATTTGGTGGATTATCATCTCATTAATCAGGACACTTTCACCTAGCAAAATACAATCATCATGGAGAAGGGCCAACATTTATCGCATACATATGGTATTGATATTCCTGCACCCAAAATGTGAAACGTGTAGCATGTGAAGCGACCATTCTTGCTAAAGTATTGTGACCCACCTAAGTGGCTCTACCCTTGTTACTTCGGCTTCTTCATAGTAAACTGACTCCAAGTACTTGCTTGGCACAAACTGTGGATATTTATTGTGATCATTGAAATTCCATTCTTCCATGTGAAGTTGTTTTACTGACTTGGGTGCTTCCGGGTTCATAATAACGATAATATTTGTGGGGTCTACCATCAATCCTTGTTTACAAACAACATGCCCCAATAGTATACTGAAAGGTACACAAAATATGCATTTATTCAAGTTCATAAATATATGATACTGCCTACATGTGTCCAACATCATCCTTAAGCTCACAATATGTTTCTTCAACATTCCAAAGGTTGTCCAATCATCAAAATAAACTTCCAATAACTTGTGCATATACTCCTTAAAAGAAGAAAATACTAATCTAGAGAATATTGCATGAGAATTCTTCAATCCAAAAGGCATGATTGTATACTAAAAGGATCCCCATTCTATGGAAAAATTAGTCTTACTATTGTCTTCTAGAGAAATTATAATCTTATGGTACCCTGAAAACCCATCTGTAAAAGATTAGGCCTCTTGACCTCCAACATTCTCCAAATATTAATTTGTAAAAGCTGTAGGGAATGGGTCATGCACACATGTATCATTAAACTTCCTTAACTAAACACAAATCCTGATTTCACCTTTTTGTTTCTTCTCTTGGACAACCATGGGACTTACCCATTCAAATTCCTCTACGGGTTCAATTATTCCAGCCTTCATCATCTTGTCCAATTCTTCCTTCACTTTTTCCGTATATTTGGGGTTCAGTCTATATGGGTGTTGTTTCACGGGCTTGCATCTCGCTTCAAGTTTATCCTCATTACTCTGAGGTCTCCTACTATTCCATTTAGTTCAGAGAACTTTGTGGGAAAAATTTTTTGATATTCATGTAATAGTTTTGCTAATTGTATCTCCATCCCAATAATCTCCAATAAGCGTGAACTTTGGTTCCTCTTCTGTCGCTATATTCACCTTTTGCATTATTATCGGTTGCGTTATGTCCAACATCTTAGGTTTTGGATCAACAATCTCATGTTTTCCTTTTGATTCTATAATATTAACATTTTGTGGATCTTCCTCAGCCTCTTCCGTTGTCATATTATAGAATTCTACTACCTACTCTAACAGTGTGTCCCAATCATGTGGTGTCCACTATTTGTAGGAATTTACAGGGTAAGTTCCTTAGATCAAGAACCAAAGGTCCTCACTCACAAACATATCACAAATCATTACACCAGTATAATCATGTGGTTAAAACCCTCAAAGAGGGAAACATTCCACGTCCTGAGCCAATGCAACCACTTCAGGAAATTTATTAATATAAAAAGAAAAGTTACATATGTTTCTCTCATAAATGATTATTGAACAAATGACCCTCCATGCTCTTTAAATATAGATCATGGACCAATCGGTTGTTAATCCATGGATCAAGTGTCATTAATACCGAGGAGAGAGATAATCGTCAGATCACTACAAATCATGACCGTCGGCTTATAAGTTACAAATGTACATGGTAAAGAAACACACTTTACCTAACTCTACACTAGACTGAGTTATTCTTAACTATTTCCTATGTTTTGGAATATCCTAACATCCCCCCTTAAGAACAACTTGGGATAGGATTGAAGGATTTACAAAAGTGACACAAAAGGAGCCTATTTCCTATGTGTCGAAATATCCTAACATCCCCCCTTAAGAACAAATTGGGATAGGATTGAAGGATTTACAAAAGTGACACAATAGGAGAAGGAAGGAGGCATTAGAGCCTTTCCCCCAAGGAAATAATGAAAGTTTCCTAAGTCTGTCATTTCAAACTTCTTTTTGAGGTTAGAATTCACATGGTTTATATGGTTGGGATCACTACCAATAAGGATAATATCATCAACATAAAGAACAAGGACGGTGAAGGACTTACCCACTTTCTTAGTGTAGATAGTGTTGTCAGAATGACACCAAGAAAAGCCATTATCTAATATAAATCTATCCATTTTGGCATACCAAGCCCGAGGAGCTTGTTTGAGACCATAGAGATACTTCCTAAGGTGACAAACAAGGCTGGAGTCATTTTGGATAAAGCCAGGCGGTTTTTCCATGCAGATTATCTCATGCAAATCTCCATGTAAGAAGGCGGATTTAACGTCCATCTGATGGACTTCCAAATTAAAGGAGGAAACAAGGGAGAGAACAAGGTAGATAGAATTCATTTTGAAAATAGGGGAGAAGGTTTCAGTATATTCAATGCCTTCAACTTGTGAAAATACTTTAGCAACAAGATGAGCTTTATGTCTATCCACTTTTCCATCTGGTCCAAACTTGGTTTTGTAAACCCATCTGCATCTGACAAGTTTTCTTCCTTTTGGAAGAGGAACAAGATCCCAAGTATCGTTTGCCAATAAGGAACGATACTCTTCCTTCATAGCTTCATCCCAATCTAGATTACCGGAGGCTTCTTCAAAGGTTTCTCGATCAGGATTTTCTGGAACTTGAGCCAATAAGGAAGGGGCTCTTTTGAACTAAGAACACGTACATCGTCGATCGGCAGGGTCACCTGCAAGAGAACCTACTGCATCCCAAGTAGAGCGAACCCATCTTGGAAGCTGTGGAGTAAAAGGAATCATTTCAAGAGGTGGAGGAGGATTTTCATCCTCGTTGTCATCATCCAAACTAGAAAGAATGCTATTAAAAAGAGAAGAGAGAGAGAGAGAGAGAGGTGGCACATATGTCGAATCAGGCTCGCAAGCGAAAGGTGGCACACCTGCCGAACTAGGCTTGTAGGCCGATATATTTTCATCAAATTTTACATCTCTTCTAATGATTATATTTTTGGATTTTGGTTGAAGAAGTCTATAACCTTTGACATCTTCAAAATATCCAACAAAAATGCATTTTTCACTCTTAGGTTCTAAGGCTTTATGTTTGGCATTTGGAATATGGGCCCAAGCATCACTTCCAAAAACACGAAAGTGACTTACGTCTAGTTTGATTGAGCTCCAAGCTTCTTCTAGAGTTATATTCTTTAAAACCTTAGTAGGAGTGCGATTTACTATGTAATTTGCACAATTATATGCTTATGCCCAACAATTGAGACTAATTCCTTTAGATTGAAGCATACAATTAGCCATTTCTTTTAAGGTTTGATTCTTCCTTTCAGCTACACCATTTTGTTGGGGAGTATATGGAACGTATGTTGCAATTGAATGCCATGCTCAGTGCAGAAGTTGATAAATTTTTTGTTAACATATTCTTCTCCATTGTCTAATCATAACTCAAGAATTGGATGTCCAGATTGTTTCTCAACAAAGGCCTTAAAGGCCAAGAACATGTTAAAAACATCACTCTTGAGTTTTAAGAAGTATACCCAAGTGTGTCTGGAAAAATCATCAATGAAAGTTAAGAAGTACTTGCAACTAGAGAAAGAAACAAAGGAAGTGGACCACATAGATCACCGTGCACAAGCTGCAAAGGCACTAAAGCATGCCAAGAGGCACGCTTGTCAAAATTATCCCGATGATGTTTTCTGAGTACACATCCAGAGAAAACACCATATCGGCAAGATACCATAGGAAGACTTGTCACCATATTTTCTGTACATAGAGTTTGAAGAGAGCGATAGTTTAAGTGACCAAATCGCTCATGCCAAAGTTTTCTCACTTCATCATTATGAGCAACAAAAACGAAGGGAAGAAATGATGACCCAAAGTTGTCAAAATTATACAACCTTGTGGAATCATCAGAAATGCCAGTAGCTAAAATATGTTTAGGATCTTTGAGGTCCTTGATTACAACATCATGAGGTGAGAATTCTACTATTTTCCCTTCACCTGAATGAGTTATCTGATAAACAGAGAGAAGGTTGCATGACAAGGTAGGAACACATAGTACATAATTAAACTGACCATTATCAATATGAATGGTTCCAAATCCTAGAAAACTAAGAGATCTATCATCACCAACATAAATGTGTTTGGTGTTACAATCATTTAAAGAAGAAAACATGGATTTATTTTTGGCCATGTGATAAGAAGCTCTAGAATCAATGAGCCACTCATGAGAATGAGAAGAGGAAGATGCATTTAATGCATAACCAGATCTTGATGATTGACAACCACAAGCAGAAAGTGTCATTCCTAAAGATGAAGGTGAAGAGTGCTCCAAATTGATGTTGTGCTTCTTCATTGCTGCTTCTAAGGATTCCATATTCTTAAAACATTTGGACTCTATATGGCCATCACAATTACAAAATTTGCAACGTCTATCGGTCTTCCTCCATTTTTTTTATTTGCCTTATCATTTTGGTGAGTTTCTTTTTCAATTTGCAGCTGAAATTTCTTATGACCTTTGTTTGGTTTCAGACCATACTTTTTAGGATACAACTTCTTGGGATTATATTGATATGATTGTCGTTGGGCTGCTAAGGCTTTCTTAGAAGCGTTTCCAAGAATGATAAGACCAAGGTGTAAGAGTTTTTATTGTTCTCTTATCAAAGAATCACAGAAGGAATCAAAAGAGGGATTCTTGTAGGTGGTTCCTGAAGAAATGATGGCTTCTCTAGTGTAATGGAAGGAGGAAAAAAATACAGAGTATGCAGGGCCAAGCTTAGCAAGAATGCAATAGATGAGGCTACCATCTTCCTTTTTGACCTTACAACCTTCTAAAAGAAGTCTAAGCGTCTTGAATTTGGACAAAAAGTCTTCAATAGAGGAGAAGTTATTAAGGTCCAAAGTAAGCATCTCATTTTCAAGCTAGTGGGCCCTAATTTGATTTTGAATGCCAAAGACAGTATTTAGCTTGTCCAAGGCTTCATGAAGGGTGTTAATGTCAAGGATATGAAATCAAAGATCTTGAGCAATGGACATTCCTATCAACCCTCGTGCTTGATCTTGTCTATTTTCCCATTTAGCAACTTTATCATCAGCAAAAGGTTTAGTTTCTTATCCTATGGAATTTCTATAAAGCCCTTTACTTCTAAGTATATCTACCATGTGAGGTAGCCATTGGAAATAATCGAGCATGCACTTTCCATTTTTAAAAAACTGAAGCTGAGAAAAGCTGAAACTAATTGCTCCAATGGAAAGATCTCAAAAAATTAGGGTGATTAAAAATTAGGGTGATTCTAAGAATAATCGAGCATGCACTTTCCATTTTTTAAAAACTGAAGCTGAGAAAAGTTGAAACTAATTGCTCCAATGGAAAGATCTCAAAAAATTAGGGTGATTAAAAATTAGGGTGATTCTAAGAATAATTGAGCATGCACTTTCCATTTTTAAAAAACTGAAGCTGAGAAAAGCTGAAACTAATTGCTCCAATGGAAAGATCTCAAAAAATTAGGGTGATTAAAAAGGAACGGCTCGAAAAATGACTTTTGGATGAAGAAATTATGCCTTTTAGAAAAAATGAGTTGAGGATGTCGAATAGTTACGGGAATGGTTTAAAATTTGATGATGAAGTTTGACTTAAAAAAAAAAAATCCCGCCCCTTTAACAAAAACCTTTTTACAAAAGAAGCTTGAGAAAGATACTTGAACCCAAGACCTCTATTCTCATAAACTAACTTCTCACCAAGTGAGATAGTAAAAGGATTATGTAATTGTTTGAAAGGAGGAAGGGGTTTTTTTTTTTTTTTTACTCTTCGGTGTGTGTGCCTTTTCCTGCACAAAAAAACAAAAAAATCCGAGAAAAAAAAATGAAATTCAAGCCTTACGACAGATTGTTAGATTTTTCGTTAGCCTTATGGGAAACTATCTATTTTTCCACTATTTCTGATTTCCCGAGATTGCACAAAGACGTGGGGAAAGAGCATACGTAGCAAAAAAAATCCCTTCCTCGTGTTTCTAATTTGTCGAGATCGCACACGGCGTAGAGAAAAGAGCATACACTGAGAAGAGGGTATAGATATAGAAAATGAATAAAAACATAAACTGAAATAAACAAAGGGAACTGAAATAAGAAATAAGAAAAACTTTTAATAAATAAAACTGCAAAACAGATACTTTATACCTCGATATCTAAACTGACATAACTTGGGCAACCAGAAACCTTTTCGCATGAAATGAAAGGTATTCCTCACTGTAAGAGATGCTCTGGACACAACAGAGTGGTTCTCCAAGCCCGAAAATGTTCAAAAATAGTATATCTAGAAAACGGTAGTCGCATGTAGTCAAACTGGCTTCAGATTTTGATCAACAATGGATGTGTCCCTCAAAATAGCTCTGATACCATGTAGGAATTTACAGGGTAAGTTCCTTAGATCAAGAACTAAAGGTTACCGCTCACAAATAGATCACAAATCAGTACACCAATATAATCACGTGGTTAAAACCCTTAAAGAGGGAAATTGTCCACTGCCTGAGCCAATGCGGCCACTTCAGGAAATTTATTAATATAAAAAGAAAAGTTACATATGTTTCTCTCATAAATGGTTACCGAACAAATGATCCTCCATGCTCTTTAAATAGAGATCATGGATCAATCGAGCGTTAAGCCACAGATCAAGTGTCGTTAATACCGAGGAGAGAGATAACCATCAGATCACTACAAATCGTGACCGTCGGATTATAAGTTACAAATGTACATGGTAAAGAAAGAAACTTTACCTAACTCTACACTAGACAAAGTTATTATTAACTATTTCCTATGTGTCGGAATATCCTAACACTGTTCAGGTTATTGCAGTTTTGGTCCTTAAAATATTTGATATGAATACTTGAAGATCTGAATCTATGTAATAAAAGCCATATTTGAAACTAAAAGTCAATAAAAATACCTCAACCATGTCTACCCAATTCGTTGTTCCATGGTGCAGTTCGGTTTCAATATCATAGGTACCACATCGAATGTATGAACGAACGTATGTACCCATTCTGGTGCTGGATATTCACCCCACATGGTATTCCATTGGTATATATGTCCTCAAGGGTCATCCTTGCCATCATATTTCCCTATGAGTCTAGTATTTACTTGACCAAACTGAGCTACATAATTCTATTGTATTCTCCCCAACTTCCAATGTTTCCCTTATGCATACCACACTATCTAGTGGGTGTAGATCTCAGCACGACATTTAGAGCTTCAAACCTTTGTTCTTTAGGTACTTCTTCTTCAAATCTATCAAGAAAAAAATTAACATCTCTAGTCCCATCATAATAGGGAAAGTCATGTACCTATGATGCAATGCAGCAGAGTTAGTTGAAATGGCACCCCAAATCGGGTCTTCTAATTTAATTTTCCCTTAATTAAATTGGAAGTGAAATTGTAACTTCATCTCATAACAACTTGTATTAGTTAATTGAGTCATAATTACTGAGTTAGCTTAGGAAATTCGAGTTGAGGGTCGAAGAGGATGCAGGTAGAGTGATTCCATGATTTAAGGGGGTCCAGTTGCAGTTATGCATGAGTTGTAATTAGTTAACTCAAGAAATTGAGTTAAAATCAATTTAACTAGTTCTAATTGAGTGATGAGCTAGTGAGAGGTCCAGTGAATTAAATCTGAATTAATTCACAACGAGTGATCAATCAGTTAACTGATAATTCACTATAAATATTTGTTGCATTTCAGTTCTAAGGAAAACCCAGTTGAGAAAGAGGTTAAAGGGAAGATAACTATAATTGTATAATTAGAAAATTGTACAAGTTAGTTATAGAGTCAGTTGGAGGTTCTTGATGCATTGCACAATCAATTTGATGGATTTTCCTTATTTAATAAGGATCTAATTAGCCCAAGGATGCATGAGCAAGGAAAGATGAGCAGAGGCAAAGAATTGACTGAGTATTTGTCTAACTTTTCCTATATCATTGTGAGACAGTTGACAGAGTGCATAATTTCTCTTGTAAGAGAAAGGATTGTATTGTTTCATGATCCTTGACTTTATAAAATATACAGATAGTAGGGGTTTTAGGCAATGTGCTTTCCAAAAATACATCTTGTGTTGTGTGATTGATTGTTTCTTTCTCTTACTTGTTTATGTGATTGTGCGATCGTGTTTTGTTTCCACAAATTGTAGAAGGGATTTAGTATCATGTTTTAGTACATTGTAAGATCAGATTGAATCCTCGTGATTAGATTTTATACATGATATCTTAGCACCAGGGATCACAATAAGAAGAGAAGAACATATATATTTTTTATCATGTTCGAATTTGCATATTATTTCTTCGGTATCCAACATCAGATCAAGATGTCTTTCAATGGATTGAGACTTGAATATGCACTCGAGGGAAATTTGAATTATATTGCATGAAAGGAAAGGATGGAGGTGGTTCTTGAGGACAATAGACTGAAATATTTCATAGATGTTGATGTTCTGTAGCCCATAATAGTAGAAGCTCAACTTCTTGATGCATGGAAGAAGAATGTTGCAAAGGCGAGAAGGATCTTGTTCGAGCAAGTTCGAGACCATATTGTCTCGAACCTCCATGGGAAGGAAACTCCATATGAAATTTGGAAGGCCTTGACATATTTTTATCAGAATAGTAGTGACCACGGGAAGCTAGCACTGAAAGACAAGCTTAGGAAGATCAAAACGGAAAAGGGAGACATGCTCCAGAATTACGTGACCAAGTTCACCACATGCCATGATGAGCTTGGAAGTGTTGGATTCATTGTTTCCATAGATGATTTGGTGAGCGTAGCTCTTCTAGGCCTTCCCAAGAGTTGGCATAAATACTAGGACTCTGTTAATGGGAGGGAGAAGTTACCAAATTGGGAGCGACTTTTGTCCGATTTGGCACAAGAAAAAATCAGGCAAAGCACCAGATATGGATGCTCATCAAAGACTGATGATGAGGAAAATTCAGTGAAAATTTTAATCATTGATGAGTACACTATCAGAGGCTTTTTCAGGTAAGAAACCAGATGTTCCATATTTTAAAAAAATTTCCTCATATGTCTATTTCCATGTGACCAAAGATGCAGGAAGAAGCTTGAGCCAACAACAGAGTTGGGGATATTTTTGAGGTACACTAATACACCTCATAACTATCGGGTGTACTTGCCAGCACATCAGATGATAGTGATCAGAAAAAATGTGAAGTTTGATGAAGACAAATCCATGCGATTGTCCCTTAAGAGGGAGCTTGAGTTGCATGTAGTTGAGGAGCTCTTAGCTCCAAAGGATGAACCTCGGGATGTGGAGCATCCACAAGAAAAGGAGCAATGAGTGGTAAAAACCACTCATGAAAATCCATCCACTAGAGATGGTAGGAAGCACACTAGAGAGGTTGACATATTATGGCTAGATGCGAGAGAGAATGCGGGAGCACCCGCATCATAGCACAGGTAGAGAAGGTCCCCGAAGCGTTACATTGGATACATGGCTCTTATGAGCAAGGGTATTAATATAGAACCATCCTCTTTTGAGGAAGAAGTGCAGCAACCAGTATGGGTTGATGCCATGGTTGAGGAGTATGACTCCATTATCAAGAAAAATGTTTGGGAATTCGTCCCAAGACTAGTGGGGAAGTCAGTGGTAGCCTCTAGATGGGTCTACAAGGTAAACTAGGCAGTATATGGGAGTGTGGAGAAACACAAGGCTATATTTGTGGCTAGAGGGTTCTCTTAGGTGGAGGGGATTGACTATGATGATACTTTTGCACCAGTCACAAGGTACTCATCCATTAGATCCATCCTTGCACTCTCTGCACAGATGAGATGGAAGATACATCATATGGATGTAAATACAACTTTTCTCAATGGATTTATTGAGGAAGAAGTGTAGATTGAGCAACTAGAAGGTTTTAATACCTTAGACAAGGAGTTTCATGTGTGCAGACTCAAGAGAGAACTGTATGGGCTGAAGCAAGCACCTTGTGCTTAGTACACCAGTTTAGGCTTCACCCAGAGTGAAACAGATGTGAACCTATATCATACTGTGGTTGATGGTAAGATTTTTATTATTTTACTTTATGTTGATGATTTGATATTGGCAGGTGATGAGCGACTCATAAGGGCTTGCAAAGATGATCTTGCAAGAGTGATCCACGTGGCTCTAGACACCCTTAGGAGACCAAGAGGGCTGATCCAATCTGAGCCCGTATGGAGAGGTTAGAGCGACTCAAATTTTTGGTCAAATTTGAGCATTGGGCCAAGTTTAAGTGTCCCACAAATTCGTTGTCAACCGGTAGGGAACTCATCTTCCAAAAATGGGAGAAATTGTGGCCTCATTCAATTTTCCCAGTGACCCTTATTTTTGTTGATTGTAGAATCTGGATTATCCACAGTATCATAAAACAATGGTCGACATTTCGAATCGCAACGGGGATCCATCTTCAGGACGAGAAATGAATGAAGAATGAAAGAAGGTCACAAAAGGTCAAGGTATAATAGTGAAGGGTTGAGATGATGAGAAGAGCCGACAATAGATTTTATAATTTATTTAAAATAAATTTTATTTTTATTTTTAAAGTTTTCTAAAAAAAAATTAAATTTTTATAAATTAATTTTAATTTTTAATTTTTTTTTAAATTAATTTAAATAATAAACATTTAAAAAATTTTAATTTAATTTAAATAATAAATATTTTTAAAAAAATTAAAAAAATTTTAAACTAATTATAATTATTTATTATTATTTTAATTTTTAATTTCCATTTATTATAAACCACTAAACTGTTACTAAATTAATTTTAATAATAATATAATAACCATAAATTTTAAAAAATTGTATTTATTGTTTAAAAATTTTAATTTTTTAATCTTTATAATTTCATAATAGGCTAAGAAATTATATTCTAATGTCTAAAATTTTTAGCTATAATCTAAATCTTTACCTAAAGTAGTATAATAAATCAAATATATAAATATATGTTTAAATGTATGTTAATAAATAAATATTAATACAACTAATGAATCTATATTAAATATATTTTATTAATTTAATTAGATCCTAATAAATTTAAATTTTTTATTTTAATTTAATTTGATTTGAATTTTTAATTTTTAACCTAACTTACTTTCATTAACTGATAATAATTATTAATTAATTAATTTTTATTAATAGAATAAAAATTAATTAATAAAGATAATTATTACGAGTGAGTGAAATAATAAGTGTTTTTTAATGACATGTCCCTAAACTGCTTACTAATCGGGAGAAGAAGCAAACCTACAAAATTATACCTGGGATGAGGACGAACCTAACGAGCAAATTTGTCTAATTAGAGGTCGCCAACTATCACTAATCTCTTATCCTCCGTCCCTGTTTATGTTATTCGGGTGTTTTATAATCTCTAACGCTTCTCTAATCTTTCGTCTCTGATAATGTTCCTCCCTTTCAATGATTTTAGCATCCTCAAGACGTAAGTGATGTTTTGTTTTCGAGGAGTGATCAGCAAGAGACGAGGTTCTAGATCGCTCATGTTTAATATCGACACCATGCTCTTTCAGACGTTTTTGAAGAGAGCGTCGAGCTTCACCATGCTCTTTGTTTTGTGATATTGTGGATAATCCGGATTCTGCAATCAAGGAAAACCACATAAGTTTGAAAACCATGACCCTTATTTTCATTAAAATAAAAAATGACTATTTGTTTTAAAGAAACAAAAAATTATTAAATTAAGGGGGGGGGTGTGCGCCATGACCCCCGCCACCCCCGTAGACCATATTTCAACAAAAATCAATATAATTTGTTGGGGGGCGGGCTTTCAACCTCACCACCCCCGCTGGAGCCCACTATACGACACATATATTTAAACCAAAGAAATTATGTGGGTGGGCAGTGTTAGGATATTCTGACATGTAGGAAATAGTTAAATAAATTCCTACAGGCGGGCCACCTCTGGTGGACCCAGCCCACGTCCTCCCCACTCCAAAAATACAATGCAAAGGCTGGAGCCGGTGGGAGTTAAACCCACGACCGGTGGACCAACCCCGCACACATGGCGGCTCCACAACAACGCACCTATATTTAATATATTTCCAACCCATTAAACCTTAACTGCCAAAAAAATAATGTGCCCCATTTAAAACCAACATTTAACTTTATACAAACCACCAAAACTAACAGTCCAAATACGTATGTGCGCAGGGAGGCAAGATTTTATCCCTCGACCTCCCCTTAACAAATTTCCTAATTTACCACTGCATCAATGGTGCATTTGTGGTAAACTCTGTCACACAAATTTTATATAAACTCTCAACTGTGCAGTGCGCCTGAGGAAAAAGAGAATGCAGACCAGCACAAAGCTCGAGGAAGATTTTTTAAGGTGTGGAACCACAAGCCAGGCCAAGCCAAAAACATGTGTGGGCATGCTTTTCGAGACAGAAATTTTTTGCAGAGAAGATTTCTTGATGTTTGAAAGATTCCATGGGGAGGTAAAAATCCATTTTGTCAGAATGATATGAGGTTTACAATAATTTTAACCAGAATTTTGTAGGGAACACAATGGTAAAGCCAAAATGGCCATCTGAGTAGCAGATTTACAGATTCCCTATAGAACAGAATCTTAGGGAATCTTGAGGGAATCGAAAGATTCCTCGAGGCCCAAAACTTGTCGGAGTCCATTTTCAACAAACTATATGTAGATTTTACACCTCTCGGCTACAGGAGCTCAATGGCAAAGTTCGTTTTAGCAGCAGAGCTCCCCATTTCTCGACCATTTTCCAGATTGGAGTGACAGTGTCTGATTCTCAAGTGTGGGCAGTCAATTCTATGCCCCTCGACGCCATGAGTTTGACAGTGCATCTAGATTATCAGCTAAGCATCTACTTCTTCAGCCAGCTTCAGGGGTTGAGGTATATGTAGTTTGATCATGTGCCTCTTTTTGCTGTGAGATGTATTATGATTTCTAGAGCCTTTCTTAATGCATGTTGCGAGATCTTGTTTTGGCTTCACGTGAGATCATTTCATGTTGATAGGACGTCCATTATGAGTGAGAGTTCCTATAGAGGAACATATCGTGGAGATATAAGCCACTCATGTTGAGGGAACATCATTGTATGAACATATTCCCATTTCTAGCACTATATGAAGCGGCCTACCCCATTTTGACACCAGGCCTAGAGACGTAGCCCACACTAGGTGAACTTCGTTATCAACGTCTCATGTATTTATGTTGTTGATGTTTGTCTTTTTTCCATTATTTACAACATGGACATGTGTTATTTTATGCTCTTTTAAAATGAAATTCTAACAACATCACAGAAGTAAAAGATCATGGGTAAATTTGGATGCTAACGGACCCAGATCGAAGAGAATTTGAGATGAAGAACATGGGGCTCTTGTATTATTTCCTTGGATTGGAAATGTGGTAAATATATGGGGAGCTATTTTATCTCAGGGAAAGTATGCCAAGGAGATTATGAGGAAGTTCCACATGGAGGGAAGAAAACCCATGGAGACTCCTCTTGCAGGAAACTAGAGGAAGGAGGATGCTACTTCAGGTGAAGTAGTGGATGTTAATGTTTACAAGTAGCTGGTGGGTTCACCCATGTTTTTGGTGAACACATGTCCTGACATATACTATGTAGTTAACCAGCTAAGCCAAGTTATGGTTAAGTTGAACATGCTATTTTGGATAGCAAGGAATCATGTGTTTAGATACATCAGGGGCACATCAGAGTATGAATTATGGTACAAAAAGACAAAGGGAGTGAAGCTTCAAGGCTTCACCAATGTAGATTAAGTTCGGATTCCATCCGACCAGAAGAGCACATTAGGATGAATCTTCAGCATAGGATCAGGAACAACTTCTTGGTACAACAAGAAATAGAGTTCAATTTCACTCAGTTCAACAGAGGCAAAGTAAATGGAAATGATTGAGGCTGCATGCAAGGCCATCTAGATGAGAAAGATACTTGTTTGTTTTTTTGGTCAGCAGATGGATCCAATGGTGATACATTGTGATAACCAGAGTTGCATCAAACTCTCGGTTAATCTAGTATTCCATGATAGGTCCAAGAATAATTATATCGAGTATCACCATCTCAAATATTTTGTTCAAAGGAAGATCATGTCATTAGATTAAATTCCCATGGAGGATCAGGATACAAACATCTTGATGAAGGCGCTTGCAAGAAGAAAAATTGAATTCCACAGAGACAGGATCAAGGTAGCAGATAATCCCTTTCTTGTTGAGAGGGAGTGTTGAAATGGCACCCCAACGCGGGGTTCTAATTTAATTTTCCCTTAATTAAATTGGAAGAGAAATTGTGATTTCATCTCATAACAACTTGTATTAGTTAACTAAGTCAGAATGATATATTTGGATTAGGAAATCTGAGTTGAGGGTCAGAGAGGATGCATGTAGTGTGATTCCATGATTTAAGGGGGTCTAGTTGTAGGTATGCATGTTAGTGTTCCGTGATTTAGCAGATTGGCAGACCAAATGCCCAGGGTAACAGCAGACCAGTCTTTGGAGTCCTAGAACCTAGCCTTCCTGAACTCAGAGAGGGCTCTCTCTATTTTGTGCAAAGTATGTGAACTTGTTTGATTTTAGGGTTTGATTTTAGGCTAGTTGTTAAGTTTAGGGTTTGTTTATTTGTTTGGGTTGGGTAAATGATCAAGTAGAAGAAACAATGTTGGCCCATTGGGGTATGAACATTGGAGAGCTCTGGCGCTAGGGTTTCTGGCCATGGTGGACCAGTAATGCTGCAGGCTTGGCCTGCCTCAGGCCACGCGGATGGGCGATGGGACAGGGGTCCTTTTCTGTCAGGGTTCCGCCCATCCCACAACTTTCTTCCGTGCAAATTTACTGTGTGGATTTACCGCGTTAGGTTATTGTTTTTCAACCTTTTTCTGTAAGCGTTTTTCTTTTCCGTTAGTTTTTTCCACCGGATCGGAGAAGTCACGGGTTTCTAGCTTCTGGGCGACGGGTTAGGGTTTGTGTTTTATTTGCAGGAATGGGTCTTGAAAGCGAATTGGTTGATCTGGAGCCGGCACATGAGGACCTGCTAACCGTTTGGGGCCATGATGTCTCGGTCCAAAACCTGGAGCGTTTCTTCCCTCTGAGTTTTGTGAAGCAAGAGGCTAAACCCTTCGAACTTGAGGCGACCGTTTCTTCTTTTAGATCTGCCCCTCCCGAAAGGGCAAAGCCTAAAAAGGGCGAATGTGCTGTTTTTCCCTCTCAGGGGTTTCGCCCTGTAGGTGAAAGCTCTGTGAAGAATGTTGCTGAAGCATCCGGGCCCTTTTTCTCAAACTCGGGGCCAGATTTCTCTGATATTACAAGGTTTCCGCCTCTATCTGGAGGGCTTGCGGATGTGGTATCCAATTGTGGCTTGCATGGTTCGAAAGGGCCTCGAATAGTGAATGACAAGACGGAGAAAAGGCCCGTCTCAGAAGTAGTTTTACCATGGGCTCTTGAAAGTGAATCCAGGGTCCCATTTCAAAGGAAAAGCTTGAATCCAAGCCCCAAAGTTGACATTGGGCCCTCGGCGACGAAGAGCTGCGCTCTACCTCTGACCGACTCCTCGGTTGGTGTGTTGGGCGACGGAGGAGAGCACCCTAAGGAGTCGGTATTGCTGGAAAAGGGGTGGAAGGAGTGCCTGCATAAGGAGCCTGCTTCTGGAGGTGACAGGGAGAAAGAGAAGGCTCATCCTGAAAATCTTTCAACAGTCGAGAGTCTGAATTTTTGCGATCCTGGTGTTACCAGAGTGTCGGAGGGGAGGAGTCAAGGCCCGGCAGGGGGAGGGGCGCCCGAAGATCGACACCACTCTGATTCTGGAGAAGGCGCGGTGCTGGTCATTAAGGTGGGGGGGAAACGAAAGAAGCAGGGCCCCATAAAAAAGAAGGAGCCCCAGCCTTGCTGCATTGTTGGAGTGGACATACGAGTCGAAGAGGCTATGGCAGCCTCAGAGACTAGGCTTATAGGAAGAGTGCGAGGTCGAAAGTTTTCGGCAGATTACATTCGGAGATGGGTTCTTTCGGAATGGGAAAATGCACCAGGGAAGCCCGTGGAGATTAAAGAACTGGAGAGAGGATGGTTCACCCTGCTTTTTGCCCATAAAGACCATGTAAACTGGGTGCTTGACAGGAATTGGAGTTTTGGAAAGCGACCACTCTTTCTTCAGCGATGGACGCCCTTGTTTGACGCTCAGACTGAGAAGCTGAACGAGTCTCCAGTTTGGGTAAAATTGCCAGGTTTACCCCTTCAGTTTTGGTTTGATTCTGTGTTTAAGTCCATTGGAGATACCCTGGGGAAGTTCTTGGATTTCGATCATTCGTTTGAGCAATCAGATGATATGAGTGTGGCGAGGATTTTAGTCAGTCTAAACCCTCGGGAAGGGCTTGCAGAGGCAATGACCTTAAGGTACAGGGAGCTGGAGTTCGTGCAAAAACTGGACTACGAAAATCTGCCTTTTCGTTGTCATCGCTGCCATTCTTATGGGCATCTGGCCAAAGAATGCCCTTTGGGCTATCGTCGTCAAAGGAATCCTCTCAAGATGGCCCGAAAGTCGGTGGTCGCTCCTGTATCAAACTCTGGTTTGGATCCCTCTTATGATCCAATGGAGGAGGAGGCAAAGGATGGGTCGGAGGAGGTGATGTCTGAAGCTCCTTCGCAGCAGTTCAACCCCGCCCGGTCCATTGAGCAACCCTTTGTGCGGACTGCCTCTCACATTACTACGACTGCTGGGTTAGCGGTGGAGCCTCTCGAGCAGCATCATGTACAGGCAGCCTCTCAGATTACTTCGACTGTAGAGTTTGTGGCGGAGCCACAGACGGGTATGCCACAATTTTTCCCCTCTTCTTTATGTTTTTCATATATGGAAAATGTCTCTGCTATTATGATGTCTTGTACTTCTGGGCGTCTTCAGAAGGAGTTTTCTTGTTTAAATTTGAACCCTCAACCGGTTGATAGTCTTGTGGTTTCGGTTCCCTCGCCCTCTGGAGATCCCCCGCCCTCCCTGCTTGTTTCGAGTCATCCCTGCCCTTCCTTGGACCTTGCCCCTCCTCTGACTGCTCCTCCCTATAACTTGAGATCTCTGGCTTTTCGTAATGGGAAAGAGACTGCTCCCGGAGGTCTTGAGCAGGACCTAGTGCCTATAGGGCCTAGGAAATCCAGAGGTAGGAAATCTAGTATGTCTAAGGCCAAGCAGAAGGCAATCATTGATATAGTTGATGGGAAGCAAAAATCTTTGACTGGGGTGCTTAGAGCAGCAAAGCCACCCTCTGTATCGTTGAAATGATTCTGCTTTCTTTCAATTGTAGAGGGTTAGCTAGTCAACCCAAAAAACTAGCCTTCAGGAGTTTAGTCAGTCAATATAATCCGGATATTCTTATGCTGCAAGAAACCCTTGGTAAAGGAGAAGAAATCATAGCTCTTCTTTCAAAATTGCTGCCTGGCTGGCTCTTTCGGGCCATAGATGCAGATGGTCGATCTGGTGGCTTGGTCACTGGATATAGAGCTGGAAACTTTAAAGAAATTACCTCCTGGGGTTTCGAACACTCTTTGGCGGTGGAGCTCTATTCCAAGGAATTTTGTTTTCCCTTGTTGCTCATGAACGTTTACAGGCCCTGTCAGGAAAGGGAGCGCTTTTGGTCCTCTTTCTTCCAAAAGTCTTTTCTGACCCACCAAAACTTGATCATTGGAGGCGATCTAAATTTCTCCCTTGGGGTTTTGGAATCATGGGGAGCAAATGCCAGACCGGATCCTTTAACTGAATTTTTTATCTCTCAGATTGCCTCATCCCATTTGATAGACCTCTCTCCTATCAAGGCTAGGCCTACCTGGCGCAATAAAAGAGTTGGAATTGACTGGGTTGGGAAGAAATTGGACCGCTTTCTCTTGGGAGAAGCCCTATCTGAGAAACTATCCATTTTTCGACATTGGGTGGGGGAAGGGGGCCTGTCCGATCACTTCCCGATACTACTGGAGGCAAAGGGAACTCTCAAAAAACCAGGGACCCCCTTCAAATTCAATGCCTCTTGGTTGTCTGATGATTCCTTCGTTTCCTTGGTACATTCCACTTGGAGGAGGGATGAACTAAGGGAGGAGGGGGTTTTAAGTCGAAGCAAGGCTTTTATGGATAATCTAAAGGCTTTGAAAGCTGAAACTAAAATCTGGGCCTCCCACAAGGCATCTCTTGAAGATGAAAAACTAAGGGCCATAAACTCTGAACTTGAGCTCCTGGAAGCCCCGGATGGGAGGGGATATGCCACAGTGGAATCTCGTGACAGAATTCGGGTTTTGGAGGCAGCCAGAAGGAAGTTACTTCAAGATAAGGAGGAAAGCTGGCGATTGAAGAGCAGAGCCATATGGCTTCAGGCGGGGGATGACAACACAAAGTTTTTTCAAAACTACGCTAAAGGGAGGAAAAATATAAACACCATATGGGAACTGCCTAAAGCAAATGGGGAAAAGGCACAGTCCTTCGAAGAGCTTGCATCCCTCGGAGTTGATCACTTCAAAAACCTTTTTAAGGCCCCTGCAGAAGTTTCAATTGCTGAAGTCATAAGAGTAGCCCAGTTTTTCCCAAGGTACATTGAAGATGAAGGAAATGACCTTTTGATGGCTCCGGTGTCCAAGGATGAGGTGGAAGCAAACCTCAAATCGATGCAAAAAGAGAAAAGTCCAGGCCCTGATGGCTGGACTGTGGAATTTTTTCTACATTTCTTTGAATTACTGGGTGATGACCTGACAGCGGTGGTGGAAGAATCAAGGGTCTCAGGCTTGGTCTATCAGCCCTTTAATGCCACATTCCTGACTCTCATTCCAAATTCGGACCAACCTTCATCTTTCAATGATTTTCGCCCCATATCTCTCTGCACCTGTTTATACAAGGTTATTGCTAAGATAGTTGCTTCCAGGCTGAAACCTTTCCTCTCCAAAAGCATATCCGAGGAACAGTTCGGTTTTTTGGATGGGAGACAAATTCATGAGGTCGTGGGAGTGGCTCAGGAAACCCTTCACAGTTTAAAAAGAAGTCGGAAAAAAGGGGCTATCATAAAAATTGATCTCTCAAAGGCTTATGACAGAATCAGCTGGATATATCTAAGGCTTCTTTTAACTCATTTGGGGTTCAGGCATGATTTTGTAAGGTGGATCATGGCGTGTGTCACCTCTACCTCGATTGCAGTTCTGATAAATGGTGCTGCTTCGGACTTTTTTAAACCGCAGAGGGGTCTTCGCCAGGGCTGCCCTCTCTCCCCCCTCCTCTTTCTGATAGCAGCTGAAGGACTAAGCTTATTGATCAAAGCGGCGAAGAGACAGGGTGAATTGAAAGGAATAGAAGTAGGCCTGAACCTATGGGTGACACATCTCCTCTTTGTTGATGACATCCTTATTTTTAGTGATGGGAGCCGGGAGGACTGCTGCTGTCTTAAAAGGCTCCTTGACCTCTTCCTGAAAGCTACGGGTCTGGCCATAAATGATCAGAAATCTTCTGTTACAATTGCAGGGCTCTCTCCTATTGAAGCAAATAGAGTAAAGGAGATTCTCTCTTTTGATCTAAAGTCTCTTTCGGATCTGTTCAAATACCTTGGCTTTAAGCTGAAACCGGACTCCTACAAGGTTCAAGACTGGAATTCGCTGTTGGCGAAAATTGAGGACAGAATAAAACACTGGAGTTTTAAATGGTTGTCAAGGGCAGGCAGGCTTGTGCTGATAAAATCTGTGATTTTAGCCATCCCAGTGTACTGGGCCAGTCTTATATGGGTGCCTAAATGTATCCTGTTGAAAATAAAGAAAATCTGCAGCATATTCCTATGGGCTGGACAGAAGAAGGATTATGTTGCTCCCTGGGTTGCCTGGGAGAAAATTGCCCGTCCGAAAAAATGGGGAGGGTGGGGGATAAAGGATTTGTTCCCTTTCTCTCAGTCTTTAGCAGCAAAACTTGCGTGGAGGCTGATTGTTTCTGATAACTTATGGACCGCTGTGACTAGGAGGAAGTACATTGACCCAGCCACGCCCCTTGAATGGATAAGACAACCCTCAAAATCTACAAGGAATTCCTCGGTGGTCTGGAAAGCTTTGGTGGCAGCAGTCCAGATTATCGAAAAAGGATTGGCTTGGAGAGTAGGAGATGGGAGTTCAATAAGGCTAGGAAGGGACCCGTGGGTGGGCTGCTCGGACTCTTTCGCTCTCTCAAGAGGCCTGCTTGAACATTTAAACACCAGAGGCTTTTTCTCACTCAGCCAAATTGCTGATAGCGCAAATTCTTCTATCTGGAGACAGGAGTGGCTCACGGCGACTGATCTGGCACTAGAAGGGAGGTGGCACGATGAGTGGGGGACCTTTCGCACAGGACTTTTGCAATCCCACATCCGTATTACAAATGAGTCAGATGAATTGCGGTGGGTGTATGCCCAAATAGGTTTCTACTCCCCCAAGATGGGATATGAATGGCTTATGTTACAAAAGGGGTGGGGGGAACCAATCTGGTGGGCAAAGTCTTTGTGGAAGCTGAAAGGGCCAGCAAAGACCAGGTTGTTCTTCTGGTGTGTCCTACAAAGAAAAGTACCTACATGGGATGCACTCCAAAAAAGGGGGAAGATAGGCCCAGGCTGGTGCTCTCTATGTAAAGAGAGTGAGGAAACACCCCAGCATCTTTTCCTCGCCTGTCCTTTCTCTAAAAGTCTCTGGAATGATATGCTAAGACTCACACAGGTCCCCCACTGTTGGGGAGGGGAGGGCATAGCCGAAGCCTGGAACAATTGGTGGCAGCAGGCCGCAAATGACAAAGTCAGAATGTTGCCTCTGCTGGTTGTATGGGGAGTATGGCTTGCCAGGAACCACCAGATTTTCAAAGACTCTCTCTTCCCTATTGCCAGACTAGCAGCCGAAGGAGTAGCCATCTTTGAAAGCATTCCACAGCCTTCAAATGCTAAAAGTGAAAGACCGGTACAGGTAGAAGAAATAAAAGGGTCAATTCCGTGGGCTTATTTCGATGGAGCCTCTGACTTAAACAAAAATTGTGGAGCTGGTTTGGTGATTAACTATCCCACAGGACTTAAGCTCAAAGCCTCCATTGGACTGGGTACTGGGTCAAATAACTATGCCGAGCTCAAAACTCTACATTTACTGCTGTGCTGGTTACTGCAGCGCAATGTGAGGGAGGTTCAGATATTTGGGGATTCTCTGAATACAATCAAGTGGGCTAATGGATCACATCATTGCATAAATTTTCTTTTACTTCCTTTGCTGTCTGAAATTATTCGTCTTAAAAGTATTTTTTCCGATCTAACATTATCTCACATCTACAGGGAAAGAAATGCAGAAGCAGACAGCCTTTCTAAAAAAGGCATTGAGCAGGTTTTGGACCAATGGTCAATAGAGGAAGTAGCTGAAGGGAGAACAAGGAGACTCCCCCCCCTGTATTTGATTAGTTCGGGAGCTGTCAACAGCTCTTTTTTCTTTTACTGCTTATTTTATGTTTACACTTCCCAGTTTTTAATCCTTTTTGTATATGTTTCTTTATAATAATAAAAACAAAAAACAAAAAAAAAGAGAGAAAGAAAAACTTGTGGAAAATAACAATAGAAGGTAAAACTGTAAAATCTTCAGTGCTGTTTTCCGTTGTCGGAGGCCTGAGATGTTGTATTTTTTTGCTTAAAACAACACTTTTAGCCAGCACAGTTTTTACTAGCTGGTATGTGGACAGATTGTGGTGGTGAGCAATCCTGTTTCGGTGTTTTTCCTTAATGGAAGCCGGGGATTGCTTACTCCAGATTTTGGTTTTTCGTTGTTTTCAGTTTTTCTGGACAGAGCTGATGGGTGGTTCTTGTTTTGAAAAAACAATCAATCACACAGCAGTGTAGTTTTATTTCCCTGGAAAAGGGAAAGGAATGCAACGCATATGCTATGTAACCCTCTTTTTAATAGAAGGTTCGATTTTTTTCTGTGGAAAAAAAAAAATGATCAAGTAGAATAGATGGAATGAGATATTTTCAATTCATTGGACTATGGAGTCTACAAAAATTCATGGAAGGTTCAACAATTGATCGGGGAGCATCATATGGAAAATCTAGCATGGTCAATGGATTTTCAAGGTTTGTGTGAAATAAAATGAACATCAGGTTTGTGAACAAAGTAGGGCAAATGGAAATCAAGAATCCTTTGTCAAATACTTAAAATAAGAAGGGAATTCAACACTATTTAGCATAAAGAAGTAATCAATAGACAGGGCACACCAATAACTCTTTGATTCCACTTAAGCAAATAATAATTTCATACAAACAATCCAATGAAATATAGAAGGCAAGAAACTCATTTAACTTCCAGTGATTTCACCTTCAAGGTTAGAAAACATTTAAGATAAACAAATAGTTTTAATAAAAGAAGAGGGAACTCCTAAACATATTTAACCATAGCCATAAAGATATTTGAAACAACTCTTCAAGCATGGACAAAGGGTATGATCGAAACATAGCCTCTTTGGCAGACCTAATCAGTGGTACATCAAAGAGAGACCTTAAGAATAGTGTTTTAGTGATATCAAACAAGCAGTGCTAACCATAAATCATCTATTATATCTACTGTATTAAACAATTCATAAGATAAATAAGCTTGGGTGGGTCTATATAGCAACTAAGAATTCTCTAAACTAACCTAGCAGAGGAAAACATAGAAGCAATGAAGGATAAACAGAGCTAAGGTGCCTCTAAACAACATTTTTTAGTCTAAATATTTTTTCCTACTACAATATATAAGGATGAAACGCAATGATACACAAGAAAAAAATGACTAAATAGAAGCACATCACCATTAACTAAGCTCAGGGATCCTGCGAGCAAGCCTTCTCCATCAATAAGCAAAACAAGCCATTCATAAGCTCCACGACACCAATTTCTCTTCAAGCTCCAAAAGACTATGTATTACTCACAAGAGTCATAAAAACAACCATAAAACATGAATCCTCAATGCTCTATTTAACAAGAAAGGAGGAGAAAACCTAATTGGGTCTCTAGAAGCCCATTGGCTAATCAGAAATGTCAATTTTGTCCTTGAGACCTTGCAAGGCCCAAGGAACAAAATATCTAAAACAAAATATCTTTTCTGGCATTTTTAGCAAAGAATTGGCATTTGGGCTCTGCCAAGCCTCCAAAAACTTTCCAAGCGTACATTTTTTTCTTTTCCTCTGTAAGGGCACAACATTGAGTTTTAAGATGAATTTCCACGCCAAGGGCGTAGCACAGGAGCAAGAAAACTGGGTCAACTTGCAGCAAGGTTTTGAATGCCTTCTCGATGTCGGAATGGGCTCCGTGAGGGCTCGTTGGAAATAATATTGAGTCTAATTTCTATAACTACCATTATTTTTATGATTGGACCTCTATAACCTGTTCAAAAAGAAAAAATCCCAACACTGGTAAAGGGGAAACACATGTCCTGAAAACTAGGCAAAAAGGTGAAAATTAGGATGTTTTTTACCCTTTTGGAGGACCAAAACAACTCCAATTGACTTGAAAATTTGTGAGCATGCTATAATTGAGTTGAGGATTCCAAAAATATAAGCCTTTCCTCCTGAATATTCTTTGAGAAAAATCTTAGCACCATGGGTGCTACCCCCTTAGCCCTCCAAATCAGAAAAAAACCAAAATTTGTCAAAATTCTCCCAAATTTGGTGGATGTGTGCCTCATGGGTTTTTAGATACCTGTAGAGAAGCTTGTGCCAATATTCCAAGGTTTTCTTGGCCTTTTAACTCTTTTAGTGTTTGGATCTTGGTTTGGGCCTTCTTGAGTTTAGCCCTTGCAACTTGGTTTCTCTGGGCATAATGCTTGGTCATCTTCCTTTGAAGATCAAGATCTTGATTTTCTTTCTTCAATTTAGCCTCCAAGTGTATGTTGGCTCTTTCCAACCAAGGCTCTTGATCATGTGCTATCTTCATCTCCAACAACTCATCTAAAGGGAGTTTCTCTACCAGGGTTGATTCTTGTTCTCTTTGTCTTGCCAATGCCTTCTTCAACCCCATGGTTCTAGGTCTCCTCCTAGATTGCCCTTATTCATCCGCATTTTCTTCATAGGTGCCCATGAACTATTCCAGCCTTACCTGAGCCCTTTGAGCTTCTTTCCGGGCCTTGATCACCCTAGCCTCATAAATAGCAATTTGTGCCCCTAGCTGCCTGTTCTCCATGTCAAGGTCATCATTCACAGTCTTGGCCCTATCTAAATTTCCTTGGAGGTCTTCAATGAGGGAATTTTTGTTCTAGATGAGAAATTTTGAGATCCTTGCTTCATTCTCCTCATCACTATCCATCTAAATGATTTCAAACTCCCTCTTAACCTCATGATCTTCTTCTTCTTCCTTTACCTTTTGTTTGCCTTTGTCAATCTTCTGAGCTGAGGTGGATGGCATGGTCCCTTGCCTTTTAGAGGTAGCAAACACATGCCTCTTTCCTCTTTGATATGTGAGAGGGAAAAGCTCAAATTTGTCTACTTGAATGCCCTCACCATGGCTGATCTCAAGACTTCCTTTCTTTTCCTCAATGATCTCTGGATTGATGTCTTTTGCATTGTGTTCTTGACTTCCCTCTTGAGACTCACTTTCATTTTCCTCCATGCTAACATTACTGTTGTGATCTTCACCACTTTCATCAACCTCTTCACTGTTTTTTTGGTTCATAGTATCATTGTTTTCATCATTATTGGGGCTATCATTTATCATGGTTTCTTCTTCATCACTATCCTTTGTGTTTGCAACATTATCATGGCCTTTATCATTTTTTGTGTTGTCACTACTAGAGGTGTCTTTATCAATTTCTTCATTACTGTTTGCTTCTTCACTGTTTTGTGCATTTTCGTCTTCATTTTCCTCTACCTCTTTACTGTCCTCTCCTTCATTGTTGACCTCTAAATTTTCTTCTTTATCACTACCCTCTGTGTTATCTTCTTTTTCATCATTTTCCTCTTCCTCATTTGCCTCTGTAATGTCCTTTTTATCATCTTCATCATCCTCCTTTTCCTCTTCATCATTTGTCTCTTCATCATCATCCTCCTCTTCATCATTTTCTTCCTCTTCCTCATCTGCCTCTTCATTGTCTGCCTCTTCATCATTTGTTCTTTATGCCTTATTTTCCTCTCAATATCATTACTTCTTCCTTCATTGCTTGATTTATTATTTCTATCTCACTCATCAAAATTTGAAAAACTCTACCTTTGACATCTTAAGACTTGATGTGAAACTGATATGAAGGAGGGTATGATAAAATAGAAGTCTGTCTTTGAATGAGAAAGATGAGTGTATAGGTACATGTATATTATGCTGAGTGAGAGGAAAAAAACTTTGATGACAATCCCTAACTATGTAATTACCCTTGTTTCAATTGATATACTTCATAGGCAGATAGAGAAATGATAAATAGTGACCTCAAGGTTCTGAAAATCAGGATTTTTGACCTTAGGGATTCATTATTTTAATCAAATGGTGAAACAATACTTGGGGAGGAGTTGATGACCTGCAATTACCTCTGCTAGTACTTGGAGAAGCCTTGGAGGCAGTTTTGAGAAAGTTTGGAGGCTTAGTTTGCTTGGAGGGCCTCCCTAGCCAAACGCGAATTGCTTGCCCAAGCTGTCAGGTCGGCCTGAACGTGGAGTCGGGCGATTGGGAAAGGTTGCACATGGTCATTGGCATGGGCCTGTCAGGTCTTCGGTGAACGGCTAAATGCGCAGTGCGTTCACTGTTGAACGCGTCGTCGGCAAGGTTGCACGTCGTTTGTTGACACTGGCTGCCGAGTCTGCATGGAGCAAACATACATTCCGTTCACTGTTGAACACGTCATTGGAAAGGATGCACGTGGAGTCGGGCAATCGGGCAAGTTTTCACACGGTCATTGGCATGGGCCTGTCGGGTCTTTGGTGAACAGCTAAACGCACAACGTGTTCACAGTTGAACGCATCGTCAGCAAGGCTACACGCTGTTTATTGGCACGGGTTTCCGGGTTTGCATGGAGAAAACACGCAGTGCACAATCATAGGCGTGTAGCGCACAGTTAAATTGTACACAACAGACACTTCCAGGAGTGTAGCGTAGGATTCTAGGGGTGTAGGACAGGGAAGATTTGTCCGAACTTGCCGAAAATTCACAAATTTTGCTCTGAGTGTTTCTTCGATGACCTTTGTAACAAAAAATGAGATGTTGAAGGGTGGAGAGGGCCTTTATAGGTTCAACAACATTGATTCAAATTTCAAATCCATTTTCCTAATGTTTTCTTTTCAAGCCTTTGACCCTTTACTAATATTTTTTTTGGCCCTTTTACTGCAGGTGACTAGGTGCTGAAGTTAGCCTTTTCTGATGTTCTTGGTTTTTTGACATATTTAGTCACACAGTAGCAACCTTATAATCATTTTTCTCTTCCATCATGGAGCTTAACCCTATGTTTTTATTCCTTTGATGATCACTGAAAGTAAGTGGCCTGAAAAGAGAACTTGACCCACATCTTAATGATACTCTTTACTTTCTTCTCCTGCAGTTCTTGTTTGAGAGACAAAGCTTATTACCTTTGAGTGGTTTATGTCCTTGAACACATTTACTTCAGTAGGTGTTATGAAACCTTGAAGTTACCTTCCCCTCTCATCCTTGAAAATGTTGATCTTCTCTTTGATAACCTTAGATACTTACACAATGGTGGCATCCTCAAATCTTTCTAAATTTACCTTGGAGCTTATACCATGTTCTTATATCCTTTAATTGTTGAATGTAAATGGCTGAGATGAGAGCTTGACCCTCCTTTATGAGTCTTGCTGCATTGGGCTTCTGTTTGGCACACTATTAATCTATCATCTCAAAAACCTTAGTTCTTCTTAGAGCCAAGTGCTTCCTGTCTTCTTTGCTGCAAGTTGTTCTTCATTAGGGAAAAATCACTTACCTCATAAATTTTCAAATATGTTTGGAGGACCCTCAGCAATATTTTGGAATATTTTGAGGTTATTTGAGTTGTTAGAGGGCTTAGAAGTTTTTCATGTCCAAAGGCACAGTGCTAGTTTCTCAAGGCGTAGAGCCTTTTAGCATAGGGACTTTCGAGGCCTTCCCAATGTCCAAATTGGACCCATTATAGCTTGGTGGAAACAGTATCATGTCTACTTTCCAAATATACCTTTTTATCTCTGATTGTAGTTTATTTTACCTGTCAAAAGTTAATTCTCCCAAGACTGGTAAATAAGTGTTGAATGATGGTACAAAAATGAAAAGTGTTGGTGCAAAAAACTTTTGGATGCCTTCCTCAACTCAAAATTGAGCTCATGATAGCTCATTATAAATATTATCATGTATAATTTCCAAATATAAATTTTTGTTTCTGATTGGAGTTGATTTGACCTGTCAAAAGTGGATTCACCCAAGACTAGTCAAAAAGTGCTGAATGATGGTGCATAAATGCAGAGTGCTGGTGCAGACAAATTTTGGATACCTTCCTCAACTCCCAATTGAGATCATGATAGCTCATTGGAAATATATTCCAACATTTTTATCTTTTTACCCATCAAGCAAGTCATTTTGACACTCCAGCTATGAGAAAATCGGATTTTCCCAAGGTCACTCCAGAAGTGCAGCAATTCTCCCGTGACACCTGTAGTTTTGATATTGCTCCCAAACAATGATACCTGTGTAAAAACTGAAGGATTTTGTTTTTCCTAGACCCATGGTGGACAAAAACCTCTCTCACTTGTGTCAAATTCATCTTTTTTTTGTCAAAAACATAGTTTGAAGCAAAACTGGCCCTAGGTGTGGCAAACGATTTTTCCTTTGGAATGAATTCTTGGAAAATGATGGGGGAAAGATGTTTATGAGTTGGTATGGCCTTATGATTGATGATATGACCTATCATATAGATCCTCTTCTCCTATGCCTCTTTTCCATAGCAAACCCTAGCTTAGTTGGAAGGGGCAATTAGGGTTTGGTGTAGGCAAAACAAGGGATTTAAGACTGCCTTGTAGAGGGAGGGGAATGAAGGGGTTAAGGGTTGTCTAAATTCTTGAGGAAATTTTTGGGAATAGGGATGGATGTTAGAGAGTAGGGGAAAGTGTAATTTGAAGGATTGAGTGAGGGGAAGGGGTCCAAAAGGGAAAAACACAGGCCTAGTCTCGAAAAAGTGTCAAATTGTAGCAATAGGCTAGGTTTTGTAGAAAAATTATGATTTTGAGGGATAGGAGTGATGGGAAGTGTTTATGAAGGTATATTAAGGATAGGAGGAGGTGTAAGAGCATCAGGCTACAAGCCTTGTTGATTA
Organism: Pinus albicaulis; assembly: GCA_034641835.2. NCBI lineage: Eukaryota > Viridiplantae > Streptophyta > Pinopsida > Pinales > Pinaceae > Pinus > Pinus albicaulis. The sequence continues at coordinate 297,411,388 of CM076579.1, read as the reverse complement.
TTTAACCATGGAAGTCATGAAACCAAGAAAAATGCCCTCAAAAACCCTAGTTACCTATAAGACCAAGTATTTCTTCTCTCCCTTATTGCAAGATGTCTTCTTTCAGGAGCAGACCTCCTACCTTACCAAATTTCTGCTGATAGACCTTTTAACACATTTGCAAAATTTTCAAGCTTGTCCATTACCTCATATGCAGACTCTGAAACTGAATGATAGTCTTCTTTGGAAATGATGAACTTGGAACAGGTGAAACCCTAATTGACCGAGTGGGGGGTTTTTTGACCTTTCTCTAACTGAAAATTGGCTTGGAATATTTAAGTGAGAAATAGAGTTTTGACCAGGTGGTATAATGAAGATCCAAAATCCAATGTACTTGATTTATCTAAAGAGCCTACAGAGATATTTTTGAGACCATCAATGTTTGAGGAATTTTGGGGAATCATGGGAATGAGTTAGGCGTATAGGAAAACCCTAGATGGAAAATGGAGTCATATGCAAGGGAAAAATAGAGTAATGAGATTATGGGTAGGAAAAATGATGGAAATAAGAGGCACAAGCCATTTGGAGTCTGTAGGAGTTACAAGGTGATCATGAAATGGAAAAATGGTAGGATAGTGAAAAACATTTCTCTACGGATAATGAAAGCAGTGAGATTTCTAAAACTCACAATGTTCATGGAATTTTGTTTTTAGAAATATAGAACCAATATTAAGTCATCTACATGAAAATTACTGATGATTAACAATGCATGAGTTGTAATTAGTTAACTCAAGAAATTGAGTTAAAATCAATTTAACTAGTTCTAATTGAGTGATGAGCTAGTGAGAGGTCTAGTGAATTAAATATGATTTAATTCACAATGATTGATCAATCATTTAACTGATAATTCACTATAAATAGTTGTTTCATGTCAGTTATGAGGAATACCCAGTTGAGACAAAGGTTAAAGGGAAGATAATTATCAGTTGTATAATTCAAAAGTTGTACAGGTTAGTTATAGAGCCATTTGGAGGTTCTTGATGCACTGCATAATCAATTCGATGGATTTTCCTATTTAATGGAGATCTAATTAGGCCAAGGATGTGTGAGCAAGGAAAGTTGAAAAGAGGCGAAGAATTTGTATTTTTTTTTCTATATCAGTGTGAGATGGTTGGCAGAGTGCAGAAGTTATCTTGTAAGAGAGAGCATTGTATTGTTTAATGATCCTTGACTTTCTACAATATACAAATGGCGGGGTTTTATGCAATTTTATTTCCCCAGATACATATTGTGTTGTGTGATTGACTGTCTCTTTCTCTTACTTGTTTATTTGATTGTGCGGTCATGTTTTATTTCTGCAAATTGTATAATGGATTCAATATCTTGTTTTAGTACATTATAAGATCATATTGAATCCCCGTGGCTAGATTTTCTACAGAGTGACTTGGTAATTATGTGACATCACTTGGTATATACTTCATGCAATCGATTCTGCCAATTCTCCATTTCTTCATCAGATTCTCAAACACATGAGCTATCCATGTCCCAGCTTATCCTCCCATATACGGTGAGGTTCATCCAATCTTCATCCTACACAGTTTAATTATAAATATTGTCAATATATGCATCACCATATTCATTACGAACTAGTTATGTATATCGCGCTCCTTCGGAGGGGTCCCAAGGAACAACGACCCTTCTGCCATTCTTCTCAAAAACCATCTTTCTACTTTTCATATTGATTATGGCGTCCATATCATATGCCCAATTGAATCCAAGTAATTTAGGTGCGGATTTTTGTTGTCCACACTCTCAATGACTTAAAATTATGACAACACACTTACTCCATCAATGTCTACGACAACACCTTGCAATCGACCAATAGGAATAATTTTCTGTTGATTGGCCATTCTCAGCTGAATCAGTGACCACTGTAGCTTTGGTCACCCCATTTGCTCCCATGTTTGATTTGGAAAAACATTTGCATATTATCCTAAATCAATAATTATTTGATCCATCTCCTAATCTCCTACCTGCTCATTTAATCACATTTCCCTGTTGGTTCGCTTCTTATTTATGTACACTTTATTTACTACGTGTTGTCCAATATGTGGTTCCTCTTTGCCAAAATAGTTGTCAATCAACTCTTGCCATCCTTCTACAACTTTTTGATCCCTTAGCAACTTCATACATGTCTGTAGAAATGATTTCATAATGGTTGGATCAAATTACTTTGTCATATTAACCTCCTTGGGTTTATTATTTTGCGGGATTAGCAATGTCTGTGTTGTTGATGTCGAAGCTCCAAGTTTTCACATTGAACCCAATATTCTTTTCTCCAGCCTTTCTGACCCATGTATCCTCCATATAATTTTTCCTTCAACTTTGTCTTCTCCTATAGTTGCGTCGCTCCTTGTTACTATGTTAACACGTATTTCTTCTTTGCACAGCTCAACCCTCATCATTTGTAGGTTTTGAGCAACCTGCTGATTTTGTTTTTATTGCAATTTAGCCAATAACATAGGACAATATTCTATCTCATAATTGAATGCTCTACAATACTTACAAGAGATGGTAGCGAGATTTTGGAAATATCTGTAAAAATAACGAGGTTGACTGCAGTTATAACATATAATCTGACCTTGACCTCACCCCAATGCCTCCTCCTCCTCCTCCTCTACCTTGGAATCCTCTATGCGTTGTGGGAAAAATATGATCTTAGTGACCTTCAACTTATATTTTTTACACCCCGGGAGTCTATTACAATATCAAAATTATAGTTGTGAGAGTTCCTATCATCATGTCCCATTGAGCTACAGAAATTACAAAACAATTTCTTTGGCATCTGCACATTTTTCTACACCATATGACAGTGTTCTGTAGGGTGTTGGCATGATACTTTACATAATTCACACCATACACTTTTGGTTGGGCTCAACGGGTTAGGTACACCATTGTTGATGTAATCTTTAAATGCAAGGCACTAATCTTCCCATTACAACACTTTTTTCCCTACACACATAGCTGCAGGGGTCTATGCACTCAGTTTCAGACTTCCTAAGGTCTCCACACACAAAACTACAGTAGCCTTCCATTTCACCCAAAACAACAAAATACAGACTTAATTTACATATAACAAGACATAGATATGCATTCTATCTTGATAAGACATCTAGATGGGGATGTGTTGTGATGGTAGTGGTAGGTTGGGGAATCCCAGAGGTGCCTTGATGATCTCCAAAGTCTAATTGTAATGCACTTCTATGGGTTGAAAGGTTTTTCTTCCTCTCCTTTCTCAAATCCAAACAAGGTATTGTACTCAGTCTCAATGTAGTTTTCACGATCTACCTCGAATCTTTTACCACTACACGTAGCTCCAGATTTATGTCCCCCAAACATCAATATGATTGCATGTGTAGTACACCCTTCTCACATAATAACATCTTAATCCACAACTTTAAAGAGTTTAAGTACTTACCTTGCGGACCCTTGAAAAATTTTCACTCGGCTTCGTTGTAGGACACATATGTATCAATCACGAACTCAGTAATAAAGCCTCTAAGGATACTATCGATCCAATAATAAACAATCCTTAAGATCTTTTATCAATTTCCTTAAGTCGCTTAATCATCTATGGGTTCCACGTAGTAGGCTCGTCGTGCCTAAAACAGGTCTTATTCTCAACTAGTCTTGATAGCCACTCGTGCAGCTCATTAGCGAACGATGAGAAAAAGATCTCATGTTGATTTGTAAAAATATACTTCTTTAACCACTTCTCAGTTGAAAAGTGCGGATTTATGTTTTCTTGTACATCAAATTTTCGCTCTTTCAGAGATACCCAATATTGAATTTATTTTCCAGTAAGATGCCACAACCATATATCCCTCAGTCTTCAGATCCCAGTCTCGGAAACGAAACAATTTGTTCGCTTGAGTGGGTCTAGACCCATGTTCATAGATGGCTATGAGAACCAACAAAACCCTCTATTAACAGCCCTTTCGGCAACGATCTACTGTGGATATTGAAGTCTCACCCAAGGAAATATTAGGGGATACTAGAACCAAGCTTCTGAATGCAGAGGGAATATGGAGTGGGGCTTTAGGGCTTATTTTCTCTTCAGTCTTATTCAGAACTTTGTAGTACCAATATGAACAATATACATATGTTTTTCAACAAATCTACTTAACTACTTTGTGGACTGTGATTTTCTACTTTAACATGCATCAGTCATCATAATGAACCACGTTCAAGTCTTCACGATGTAATTATAGGTAAAAACCATGATCTATCACAGATAATTATAAGACATATAAAATTCAATCATACAAGTAAAATACACATATATGTCTTCAAAGTATTCCTTTTTTAGCTCAAATATTCCCAATACAACACTTTTCGCCCTGTGCACATAGTTGTAGGGGTCTGCACACTCAGCTGCAGTTTTCCTAATGTCTTCGTGCACATAGCTGCAGGAGCCTTCCCTTTCACCCAAAAAAATAGAACACTTACTTAATTTATATTTAAAAATAAATCTATATGCATTCTATCTTGATAATACATCCTTAGACTCACTAAGGTATCTCCTTATATAGATTTTCCTTTTACAATACCATGGTCTAAAAACCATGGGCGGAGCTCAACTTATACAAAATAAGGGTCTTTGAACCAAAACCAAATCCCTTTGACTCTTATGGGATATAACTAGTCAAGGGTTGATGTGGTTTTACAAAATAAGGGTCTTTGAACCACCCCAAAGCCCTTTGACTCTTAAACATCTATGCGCAACACACTCTGCTCCTCAAAATGTGTATTATTTACCAAAACTTTAGACATAGGGGTACCCTATCCAACAGGAACAGGAAATGTAGGTGATTAGGAAGAACTTGAAAGAAACACAGGCTAAGAATAAGAGTTATGTAGATAAGAAGAGGTTGTTCAAGGAGTTTTAGGTTGGGGATCAGGTGCACTTGTGTATCAATCCCAAGAAGAGGTCCTTGCGGATTGGATCATGTGCCAAGTTGGCACCACAGTTTTGTGGACCCTTCAGGATCATTGAGAGGATTGGACCAATGGCCTATCGACTTGCATTAGCTTCCATAGTGAAATTCCATGATATTTTCATATATCATTGCTTAAAAATTATGTTAAATATTTTGATCATGTTATTGACTTGTGTGTATTGCAGGTGGATCCAGAAGGATATTTCCACTTGAAACAACAATGCATTTTGTAAAAAAATACGCTCATGATCTAGAATCGAGAAATCGAGAAAGTTAAAGTGAAATGGAATCACTTTGGTCCCAATGAAGCCACATGGGATATGGTGAATCAGATGCGGGTCATGTATCCTTCCTTGTTTGTCGGTTTAGGCAAAGCAGTTTTGGTGTGATGTTGGTATATGTTTGGTATATGTTTTGGTGATGTTTTTATATATTTTTTGATGTGATGTTTGGGTATATTTACATATGTATATGGATGTCAATACGGCTATGAGCTATGTTATAAAGCTCCAGTAAGTATTATGGGTGTCATGTAAGTATAGTTGTCATGTTGGTATGATTTCATGTTCATTTTATTTTTAGTAGGGTGATCATTGTAAATGTTACATCGAGCTATTTTATAAAGCTCCACGGGAAGTATGATTTATTTTCAATATTTTTTCTGAGGTATATGTGTGGTTGAACACCAAGAATGGTGTCCCCAAAGGGGGAGGGTTTGGTAACAACCCTGGCGAAAATTCCCTGTAATAAAGTTAAAATAATAACCATGGTTGATGAGACACATATTCCAAGCTGAATGTTGGATAAAACATCCTAGTGCAGTTTTTCACATTATTTATTATGACTAAGGAAATTAGCAAAGGCTATAGCTAATGCATTAAATAGGAAAAAGCTATTTTTGGCACATTTATTTATGAAAATAATGGAAATAAGGAGAAAAGGGAGATCAAAGGTCATCGGTTTCATGTGAGGAGTAAAATGAATGAAAATAATGGAAAATAAAGAAAATAGAAACATCATTGATAAAAAGGCTTCAGAGGATCAACTGGTACTTTTTGTCAATGCATTTTTGGAGTTCTCTCATTATCTCTCTCTCTCTCTCTCTCTCTCTCTCTCTCTCTCTCTCTCTCTCTCTCATACTCTTGGATACTTAGAGTTTTCTTGGATAACTCTTGGAGAGTGTGAATACTTGGTGATTTGGAGAAAGAAGGAAAAGGAAGAGTAGGAAAGCACAAGAATTCATCAGGATTAGCAGTTACAACATTTCTGGGTTGCAGGTACCGAGTTACATGTATTTTTTCCTCACTAGTTTTGGCATGCATGGTGTATGCATGTGAATTTTCCTAGCCTTGCAATTTATTGGATATCCATGGTGTTTTGGGTTTATTTCCATTTATTATTTTCTTGTTGTTTCTCATGATTCCTTTAGATTTGGGTTGATTTATTAGTTCTTAGGAGCCTTGGTTGGAAAAACGCTCTGGAAGCCCGATGGATAATTATGGGTTGAGTTACTAGTCCTAGAAGCCTTGGTTGGACAAACACTATGGAATCCCTAGGTGGGTTGAGTTACTAGTCCTATAAGCTCTGATTATACAAACGCTCTGGAAGCCCTGTATCAGTTGGGGTTGAGTTATTAGTCCTATAATCCCTAGTTCGAACAAACACTTTGGTGCCTTGGAAAGAATGAGATGGAGACCAATCCGTGATGGTTGTGATGTCCGATCGTGAGGTGGAATCACTAGTCGAGGGTTGATGTGCTTGATGAGTTTCCACATTCATGCTTCGAATATGGCATGGGGGTGATTGCTTGAAGTGAGACTTGGCTCAGCCAATATATGGTCGAGTGGAACATGTAAGTCTCGTCTCTGGTTGGTTTCTACATTCATAAATGATAAATTCATTCCCTTGGTATTTGGTATGCACATGTACTAATTTATATGTGGATTCTATTATTGGTGTATCAATGGTAATTTTTTTGTTATTTGCTGGTTAAGAGCATGCATTTTTACAGTGATGATGTATGGCTCTCCCCATGTTTTTACTTGTAAATGAATTCACAACGTATCTATGGTCAAATAGATTGTATTGTAGTTAATGATGTCGGGGATAAATGCTTCTTAGTGGTTCTCAGATAGGTATGAGAACCTTATGCTCTATTTTGTTGTTTATACCTATAGCTTTCATGTTTGTGACATGTTTGAAAAAATGCATGTCATTGCTAGGAGCGGTCCATATGAGTTATTAATGACATGATTTCTTACTTATCATTGTCATGTTGTTATTTATGATCTCTGAACATTTCATGAATTTCTGGGAAAAGCACTAGGTTTTGGGCTTGAAAATGCGGCACAAATCCTGGAGATGTAGGCATGGAACTGAGTTTTTGGGGCCCTGGCCACTGGCATGCAATGGTATGTCTGGGGATATAGACTCCTAGACACTGGCATGCAGTGATATGCTTGCGGCTATGGCTCAAAGAGGTTAAAATGTCATTTTGAATTAGGGATAAAAGGTCTGGATGGTTGGGTTACCTCTTGGGGGTGTTGTGGTTGATGTACAAGGTCTTTCAGCTGTCTTTTTCGTCGGTTCCACTTCCTTAAGGTCACATAGGAGGTTGAATCTCATTATAGTAGCCTCTCATCGCATGTTTACCCCGTTTGGCTGGTTACTTGGGTAGATGTGGGAAGAGGGTGTTACATAATAAAAGAAGGAAGAAGAGAGAGTTATGATGACACTCACTCAGTAATCACCCAGGGTGAAAATATGCTCATTAGTACAGACATCCTCCAAGTTATTTGAGGTAGATGTTACGCATATATCATAGGTACCACAAGTAATTCCCACTTGTATTCACTTGTGAAAAACTTATGAAATTTTAATAAGTTTACTACTTCACAATTGGTAGTTGGGTGGAACATCCATGGGTCAAGCTTCTATTTTGAGAAGGGACATATATGAATTTCATCATCTAGTAAAAATTTAGAGAAGAAATGTTACTTTAAGGATATACCACTTTTACCAAATTTCCTAATACACATCGACCCATTAAAAAGGATGAGAGAGGATATTTCTACACACAAATAGACTTGACCTAGTTCTAGATTCCCATATTAGAGGTGCTTTCCTAGAAAATAACTGTTTCTACTAAAGGATTTTTCACTCTATAATGTATCCATATTTTTTTTTGAGTGGCATTAGAGAATTTACTCTCCAAACCTACAATGAAGTACCTAACATGTAGACTTTCATTGGTTTTTCTATCAAATAAAAACAAGTCTAGTAGATTTTACTTTGTTGTTTCCTTTTAGTTATTTCTTAGTTAAAAGGTAATGGAATGAAACTCAATGGTTTGATTATTATTTAAATTTGAAGAAGCTACTTTTCCTTCAAGTGAAAATTATGCAATGCTTGATATTAGTATTTCGAACTTAAATTAAGAAGGAAATCAAGTATGGTATTTTATATGCCCTTTTATTTCAATTTTATAGCTTTATATGATGCAATCACAAAAAAAAAAAATCAATATCTTGGAAAAACACTTTCAAACCTTCAACAAAAATTCCTCAAATAAAAAGACCTAACTTACATAACACATAAATGACAATAAAACAAGTAATCACTACTATATCCAATATCTACTGAGTAGGTAGAATATTTAAATTTTCAAATAGAGATGGAGATTCAATTTAGGGTTAAAAAATAAATTAAAAATCCTCAATTTCCCTACAAGTGTAGTGGCTACAGTAAAGTAATTGATGTGCATGTGGTAGCCCCAATGGAGAAACTAGTGTGCATAACAAAATCCATGTTGGACTACAAGCCTATGCTAAGAGCTCATGCCATGTAAGATAGGAAAATGATAAACAATAGGAAAAGTGGATCTAAATACTAGAATTAATAGGTACACAGGATTCAACCCAAAAAAAGGGAAATCAAATGAATTATCCCTAGTAGATTCACCAATTTATTATAGGGATTTTTGACTTGATCTAAGATCAAGAATTTCCCAATGAGAGGGTTGGAAACTCATCATAGACCATATGTAGATATCAAATATAAATTGCCATCAACTGGTTTTTTATACATGGAGTGCAATAAGAAAGAGAAATAAAGAACATAATTTCTCTCCCAACCTTGATGTAGATCGAAGTGATGTGATCCAATCTAATTAATCCTCCATATTTTCCATTAGCTTCATATTTTTACAGAAAAGAAACAAACAAAATCTTACGCCAACATATAAATCACAAGTGAATATAATTCAAAGATGATTGACTATCAATTCATACATTCAGAATATAATTCATGATAGAAATACCAAGGAATTTAAAGGGGTAAATAATATGAATCTCTCAATTCATAAATAACATTAGTACATCAACCAACCAAGATATAGCTCATCTAGTTATTGTACCTCCATTACCTGGTTGTAGGATCTTCTTTCATTAACCACATGCATACGAGATCTTCAACAATATATAGATGTTGTCCTTACACTTTGATATGTGTAACTCTATAGATCCACAAGACACCCTCAAGACAAGATCATTAAGAAAGAGTGAAGGAAATATTCTCCACACACAAACATAACATGATCTAAAATTGGATCTATGAGACCCTCGCCTAACTTCACTAGCATAAGTATGTTATATCACAACCTCCTCCTACTCTCAACTTCAAAAAAAAACCTTTCCTTTATAGGATAAAAGGAGGTTCATATTAGTTGTTAAGAGATATCATGGCTTTAGAAGTGTATGATTCAAAATCTAACTCAATAATTGCATTTGCAATCTTTAATGCCATTTTTAAGAATATTTTATAAAAAAAACGTTATTTTCAAAAGCAAATTAGGCTAGAAAAAAAAAGTATTTTTTAATTAATAACTAATGATAACAACCCACGTCCAATCATATATACAGGAAAACCAATTTTAAATGTAATAAGATGGGTTTCAAAGCCACCCATAGAGGTAGATACTTTTCCTCCTTATATGCTCCAACTCCAAACTCAATACAAAGGAATTTTTTATAGTAGAGAAATGATAACCAAGGTGCAAGATATCTCTAGCAAAATTTCATCAATAATTTACTATAGATTATAGATTATTTATGTGACCTTAATGGATTTATTTATAATGAAATGGTAGAACTTCTTTTGGAACTAGCTTCAATGTAAACTATCCTAATACCTCAACAAAGTAATGACATAAGATAATTGGAAAAGAGTAAATCAAACCCTATAGTTAAAATTAATGTTTTGATAAGGTCCCACTATGTCATTTTGAAGGGCACATAAGTATTCTTGAGCCACCAAAATAATGCTTTTTCAAAAGGTAAAATGGATTTATTATGTGCTCCCTGCACCAAAAAAAATAAAAAATAAACCATTAAACCAAGAGTTAAATCAATTTTTTTTTAGTTTGAGTTAGCTCAATATGGCCCAACCGGCCAAAGCAAATGAAGATGTAAATGAAAGGTAAAACTACCATAGTAGTGTTTTTTAAACTGAAAATACTCAGGATTAAACAAAAATAAAAAATAACTTAGTAACACGTAAATTCATATATTTAAACATGTTAAATGTTATGAAGGAAGCAAATTGTATTAACTTTATGTGATGCATTTATTCGACTTTAACTACTATTGATATCTAAAAAAACAAAATTTACAATTTATATGCCTTTTGGTAATATCCGATTTTAATTACTATTGATATCTAAAAAACAAAATTTACCATTTATATGCCTTGGAGCATCTGGTTTAATGTGGCGGAAAAAAATTCCATATCCGCATATAATCAAAAGTTACAGTTGTTCCGCCTTTCAACAAAAGCTATGAATAAAGGCTAGTATATATAATAGTTCTTATGAAGGCTAGTATATGATGCATTTCTCAAACACACTATCACTCTTGATATTGAGATCATCATCCATAAAATCAACCATTTTAGTGAAATCATTTTAATAAAGTATCAAGGTAGAATGACCACTCGAAAACCGCTTAGTTAATAATTAATTATCCACAATCTTATAGCCTTATTTATACACAATCTCAATTAAAATAAAATAAAACGCATTTGTAGACAATGGGATCATATTCACTTGTGATACAATATGTATAACTCAACCCAAATATACTAGTGCATGAGTGTGCATTAGTGTAAAATCTAATGTAAAATCAGATAATTAATATAGCCTTATTTATACACAATCACAATTAAAATAAAAAAACACATTTGTAGACAATGGGATCATATTCACTTGTGATACAATATCTATAACTCAACCCAAATACACTAGTGCATGAGTGTGCATTAGTGTAAAATCTAATGTAAAATCAGATAATTAATATATATAGGTGGTGAAATTTATTATAATTAAAGAATTTTGGGTAATTTAATTGGTGATTGTAGTTATAATAAAGTTGTATATACAAAGAGATTTGAGGTTCAAATCCTCTTGATTTGCTAAGAGATTTGACGTTCAAATCCCCTTGATTGAACTATGTTTGTGAAAGGGGTGTCTGTAAGCACTTATAGGTTATAGTGGTAGTGATTAAAATCATGTAAGTACAAAACTAACCTAATTTTGTATTCCTTCAATCACAAAAATAAAAATAAAAAACATTATAATTAAATAGTTAAATGTTATACACAAATGTAAATTAAATCATCAAAGTGTGTTAAATAATTAAACTTATTCTAGGAAAACTGTACCATCTAAAATGATCTGTTGGTGGTCTATATGGGGGTAGACTTTCACTCCTACCATATGTATTTGGATATTGGATTGTTATCATGTTTCCTTACTATTTGGTGTGTGTTATATTATTATTATGCAAAAAAAAATATTTTATGTGGACCCAAAGATGGTGGGTGGACCTACCCATGGTTTCCGCGCATGCTTTTTGGGCATGGTGGTTTCTTTTCCCATGGTATTTATAGATCCGGTAAGGGAACTATGATTATGTTCTAATACATGGTTAGTAGACTGGGGTTTATGAATGCTTCGACATGTATATATATTTATTGTAACATTGAAAGGAACATAATGAAAAATCAATTTCTCACTTTTGGGATCCGAGGGAAAATATTTGTGTATATTTGTTTTATGTTCTCACCATTATATATTTTTTTTGTTTTAAGAATTAGTTTGCAGGTGATTTGTGTACAAGGTTAAAACCTACATTTGGTATCAAAGTTGTTTCAAGTTCATGGGGATGCCTTTGCTATTGAGAGGTTTTTCTCGGGCCTATGGTATACCTTGTTATAGTGGGAGATGTGTAGGATTGATTCCTGTAGTGAAAGAAGATGGCGAATGGTGGAAAGATAGAGATATGGAAATTCAATGGACAAATTTTTGAGTTGTGGAAGCTCAAGATGGAGAATCTACTTGTAGATAAAGATCAGTGGATCATCATAGATCCAGGTATGACACCAACAGGAATATTGACAAAATATTGGGTGAAGTTAGATAGGAAGGTGAAGAGAACAATACGATCGTGTCTCTTAGATTCAATATTATTGAATGTATGAAGGGAAGCTATGGCGAAGGATTTGTGGGAAAAATTAGGTACTTTGTATCAATCTAAGTATCTGGTGAACAAACTACTCCCATAGAAAAATTTGTATAAACTGAGGATGAAGGATGGAGACTCGATGATAGAGCATCTAAATTCTTTCAATAATTGGGTAAGTTAGTTGTTATATGTTGATATTATAATTTTAGATGAAGATAAGTGCATCAATCTGTTGTGTTCTCTACTAGACTTGTGGGATATTCCTGGTTATTGCAATAAGTAGTAATACAACTACCTTGAAGTTTGATGAAATAGTCTCATCCTTGCTGTTGGAGGAGATGAGATGGAAAAATATGGAGAGACATAATGGAGATGCATTTTTTGTAAGAGGACGGTCTCAGAACAAAAACATAATTAAGCCCTCAAGTGGGATATCTAAATCTAGATGGAGATCTAAATCTCTTAGAAAACCTGTAAAGGTATGACGGAAATGTGGAAAAGAAGGACACTGCAAAAAGGGTTGTAAATCTAAAAATCCTAAGAAAGGAAACAGATTTGATGATGATCCTTTTGCAGAGATGTAAACGACCTCAAATGAAGGTGGGTATGTTTACTTTTCTTCTTCTTCAAGTACACATGTAGATCATGAGGCATGGTTGATTGACTTAGGTGAATCCTTTCACTTCACTCCTCATGGGTAGTGGTCTTGCGAGTATGAGAAATATGACGGTGGTGATGTCTTCCTAGGGAATAATAGGAAGGAACAACTCATGGGATGTGTAAAATTCAAGTTGAATTTTCAAGGTCGAAGTATTAGAACCCATCCCCATGTTCCGCATATTCCTGCATTGGCTATAAATATAATTTTTGTAAGAAATATGGATGATACAGGTGTAAAAACATTGTTAGAGAAAGATACCTACAAGATGGTTTATGGAACATTGGTATTTATGTGTGGAGTTTGGATTGGAACTCTGTACAAGCTTATGGGTAACATTGCTATTTATGTGTGCAACAGTTCAGTGGTTCCTAAAAGTGGAGTAGAAAATCTGGTGGTCTCTAGAGAAAAGACTATTTTGAAGCATCAAAGACTTGGAAATATTGGAGAGAAGGGCCTTTGAATACTGCATGGTAATTGTATGGTAGAAGGTATGTCTAATTTCTCTCTGGATTTCAATTTCTATGAACATTTTGTATATGGGAAGTAGAATCAAGTGAGTTTCCCCTCTGGTGTTAAGAGGGAAAAAGGGATATTAGAGCTTGTACATAGTGATGTGTTTGGACCTGTGTCAGTTCCATCACAAAGTAATTCTTTGTACTATGTATCATTTATAGATGAATTATCGAGGAATATATGGATATATTTCCTTGGGAAGAAATATGAAGTCTTTGATAGGTTTAAAGAATTTAAGGCTCTAATGGAAAATCAAACAGAGAAGAAGATTAATGTGTTGAGGATTGATAATGGTGGAGAGTTCTGCAAGAAGGAATTCAAAGAGTTCTATAATAAGTGTGGTATAGCATGGCATAAGACTACTCTATAATCACCTAAGAAAAATGGAGATTCATAACGAATGAACAGGGTGTTGGTGGAAAAGGCAAGAAGCATGCTCAAATATAGTGCCAGGTTAAGACAAGAATTCTGGGCAGAGGTTGTGGATACTACATGTTACCTATTTAACAGATCACCTTCATCAAAGTTGAAGGACAAGACTCCACATGGTGTATGGACTGGTAAGAAACCCTATCTCTCACATCTCGAGGTATTTGGAAATGATGCATATGTACATGTTCCAAAGGAGAAAAAAACCAAGTTGGATAGTAAATTTGAAAGGTGCATCCTTATCGGGTATAAATATGGTTTAAAAGGTTGTAAGATTTGGAACCCAGAAACAAGGAAGGTTTTGTATAGCCAATATGTGTTGTGTTTAGAGAGGCTAAATATGTTATTAAATATGAATTCCTATGAAAGGAACCTGAGAAGATAGATTTTGAGTTGAAGTATGAAGAATCAGACTCTACAACATAACATGAATCAGAAGAGGAAGAGTTGCACACTCTAGTTTAGAGGAGAAAAGTTTGAGAGAGAAGGCATCTAGAGAGGTATATTCCATCTACATTCAGTTTAAAAATTTATTTATCTATTATTGATGATGATCCTAGAACTGTCAGGGAGGCAGTGGATTCAGAGGATGGAAAACTCTAGAAAGAGGGTATGGTTGATGAAATGGAATATTTGAACAAAAATGAGGCCTAGGATCTAGTGGAGTTGTCAGCTGGAAGGAAACCCATTGGAAACAAATGGGTGTTTAAGAAGAAGATGAATGTAGAAGGCAAGGTGGAGAAACACAAATATAGATTGGTAGTAAAAGGCTATTCCCAAGTGTCAAAAATTTATTTTGGTGATATTTTTTCTCCTGTTTCCAAGTTAGGTTCTATTAGACTACTTTTATCTATTGTTGTTGCTTTTTATTTGAGGTAGAACATATGGATTTGTAGACAACATTTCTTTGCAGGGATCTGGAAGAAGAGATCTACATGAAGAATCCGGGAGGCTTTACGGTGAAGGGTAAGAAAGAACTGGTATGCAGGTTAAAAAAGTCTCAGTGTGGGTTAAAGCAGTCACCAAGGATGTGGTATCAAAATTTTGATACATGCATATGGGAACTTGGATTCAAAACGAGAAAAGCATATTATTATGTGTATTTTAAATTAAGTGGTGATTGTGTTATTTATTTGGTATTGTATTTGGATGATATGTTATTGATTGGAAATATCAAATAAATTATCCAGGATTCGAAGACCCAGTTGTAATCTAAATTCGACATGAAGGATCTTGGTTATGCAAACTATATTTTGGGCATGGAAATTAAACAAGATCGGGCAAATAGGAAGCTAGGGTTAAACCATAGGATGTATGTTGAGACAATATTGCAGAGTTTTAATATGCAGAATAGAATACCAATAAAGGTTCCTATTCCTGCAGGTGTAAAGTAATATGTTGAACTGTGTCCCAAAACACAAGAAGAGGAAAAGGACATGTCTCTTGTTCCATATGCCAATGCAGTTGGTAGCCTCATGTATGAAATGGTTTGTACTAGACCAGACATTACACATGTAGTTGGAGTATTGAGAAATTTTATGTCAAAACTAGGGAAGGATCATTGGACAAAATTGAAGCGGGCTTTTAGATATTTGTGTGGCATTAGTGATTATGGTATGTGCTACCAAGGAAGACCAGGATTGGATAGATTTTTGGACATACATGGCTTTGTTGATGCAAATTGGGATGGATATTTGGATCGAAGAATATCTGAAAGTGGGTATTTTTTTAACCTATTTAGAGTAGCAGTCACTTGGATGATCAAGAGACAGTCTATAACAGCACTTTCAATTACAAAGGTTGAATACATGGCAGCCACTCATGCAAGAAGGTAAAACTTTTGATTGCAGAGATAGTGTTCAATTATGGGGTTGGCACAACGACATATAAGGATATATTTTGATAGCTAAAGTGCAATTTTATTAGCAAATAACCCTTCTTATCATTCAAAGACAAATAACATTAATGTTCAATAACACTTTATGAAGGATATGGTTGAAGATAAAAAGTTGTTGCTCGTAAAGGTGGACACTCTGAAGAATGTTGCAGATGCATTGAAAAAAAAAATTATAAATGAGAAGTTTTCTTGGTGTAGAGAAACAATGGGCATTGCAGCCCTTGACCAATGACTAAGCTCTCCTATGACCCCTGGTGTGGAAAGAAAACAACAAGTGGGAGAATTTTGGGTGTGTGTTATATTCTTTCCACGCTTCATGGAGTTCGAGGCAACACCCTTATTTTATGGGGACCCAATAATAGTTGGGTGGACCAAAGGATGGCGGGGGGACCCAAAGATGGTGGGTGAACCTACCCATGGTTTTTGACATGGTTTTCATGCATGGATTTTGGGCATGGTGGTTTTTTTTTCCCATTGTATTTGTAGATCCGGTCAAGGGAACTATGATTATGTTCTAATCCAAGGTTAGTGTATTGGGGTTTATGAATGATTCAACATCATGTATATATAAATATATTGTAACATTGAAAGGAACATAATGAAAAATAAATCTGGTATTCCTAGTTTTGGGATCCAGGGGAAAATCTTTATGTATATTTGTTTTATGTTCTCACCATTTTATATTTTTCTGTTTTAAGAATTTTTTTGCAGGTAAATTCTATACAAGGTTAAAAACTACACTTACATCCAAGGAAGATGAGCTCTTCGCTAATGAAAAGTGATTTTAGGTCCAAAAAGAGGTTTCAACCTAGATGGTATTTGAGAAAGACAATATCCTTTGTGGTCATCATTAATATTACTTCTAGTGAGGCCATATTCATTTGAATAACTTTAAACTTTTTTTGTGAAGTAACATTTTTTATTACCTATAGTCAAAGATATACTGCATTCATAGTTTTTGAAGCTCGTTCTAGCCTTCCTCTAGGGAAACCAAACTAGACAAATAAATTCAATTTATTCAAACTTTGAAAAGATAAGAGAATGCTTAAAGTTCTAAGAGGAAAAACATAGATTATAATTGTCTGGCCACAAGGGCCAATCTCATCTAGAAAATTATTGAAATAAAACATAAAAAAATCTAAAGGCAAAGAAGCGAATAAACATTCATGTTGATTTCTTTGAATCAATTGCTACAAAAGGAATGACATTCTTCTTGTTTCCTCGGGAGAAGCTAGGGTCAAAGGAATGCCCATCTAATTTTCCATTCTTATAAACCTAAAGTTGCATTTGATTTAGAGTTGATATAACATATTTCTTTATTTAATTCATGTCTGCAAGAACCCTCCCCAAGAGAAACTCGAGATGCAAGTAGATGTCCACGATGTACATGTATTGATTGTATCTATCTCTAGTGTAACTTGCATCAAGAACCCAATCTGGCACTTCCATGTGAAATTATATACCCATAAGAGTGTGTCCCTCATTGGCTAGCTACCTTTCAACTTGATCGATATCCTCTTATACAGGTTGGGGGGTGAGGTCTCTATAATGTGTGGTTAATATTTCAACTCAATTTTGGGCTCTATAACAACCTCTTTCTTAATATTAGGTAACACCATGATGCATTTTTTCCCATTACTTGGCCATATCTAGGGGAAAACATCTTATCCTTGAGATCCAATGCATGTCACATAGACCAGGAGTGACCATATTATCTATAACAATTGTAATGGAAATGTATGGAGCAAAAAAAGTGTTAGGAATGAAAACATAAAGGAGGAAAATTAGTACATACCTAGGCCCCCATAAACAACTCAGCTCTCGGGGTGGTATGTTCGGAATGCCATAAATAGCCGAAGTCACTTGTTGGCTGCAGGGATGGAGCAACACATTCCAAAATTGGAGATATGTACTTGTGAAAAAGAAAAAAATTGTAAGAGCGGACATCATCTATACTATGGGATGAGGAAATGGCCTAGTTGTGTCATATTTTCCTTCCCATACTTCCATCTGGCAGTACACTAGTGCCAGTTAAAAATCCATTCAACCAAGCTAGAACAAGGGGGCTTAATGCCTATCTGATACATATTGGTACGAAGGAAAACGAAAGACATTTATCGGTAATGATATATCCATTTTCCACCATGAACTAGTCTGAAAGAGGTGGTTCCCTCCGTAAGGCTCATATCTATGGTGATATTCCCATTGAATGTTGGTTAATCCATGCCAAGCAGGTGAAGGGATTGTATTGACCAAGTAACCCATGAGAGTAGTACCATAAACTATAAAATCTCACCAAGAACTTGTTATAGTTTTCCATTGTGCAATTGATAAAGCATTGTATTAAATGCCAAGTAATCCCTTCGATTGGCGGACTATGGCAGCTTCTTGTGTAAACTTAATACTTGGAACCAAATAATTATTTTTCCTATACTTTAAAATTTTACTCCAAAAAGGATTTACCCAATCATATTCAAAACATCATGGTTAATAATTCTTAATATAGCAAAAAAATCTAAAATTTTGAAATCGTGGGCAAGGTGTTCATCCATCACAAATTAGTTATCAAAATCGTAGGTGAAATCAATTGTAATGGTTATGCACTAAACTTTTTTCTAGTTTGAACTCATAGAATCATAGTATGTATCTTTTGTTTTTGTCTTGTTAGTGATTTTTCAATTGATGTGATCATGGATTACTCATTATTTCGTATCAATTTCAGGGAGCCATAATTTGTATTTTTTTTTGTTTTAAAGTCTTCATATTTTCACATTAATTGTAACTTCAATTTTTTCTCTAATATTTCACCTCACCACACCATAACGATCCTTGCACGTGTGATCATACCAACATTAATGCACCTGATCCCATCAAAATTGTATAGTTTAGTGCACAGGGGCTATTGGGATGGGTGACCTCCTCAAGATTCCTAGTGTTGCACCCTACCACCTTTTCGCATAGCTCAGTGATCTCCCTTAAACAAGGCGAGGTAGGGATATACTTTTAAGTATGATCATACTAATGCTAATGCATCAAATCCCATTAGAAATTCGCAGTTAAGTGTGCTTTGGCTACTGAAGTACTAGGATGGTTGACCTTGTGGGAAGTCCATAATTTTTAATAGTATAAAAAATATATATTTTAAAATGATGAGCAAGGTGTTCATCCATCACAACTTAGTTATCACAATCCTAGGTGAAATCAATTATAATGGAACTCGTATAATCAAATTTTATATGTTTTCTTGTTTAAAAGTGTTCAAATTTTCACATTAATTGTAATTTCAAAGTTTTCTCTAATATTTCCTTCCACCCTCACCATCATCATAATACAATATATAAATTTAATTAGATATAATTTCATATATAAAATAATATTTGTAAATAAAATAATAAAATAAGAGTTAAATTGAAAAGGAAAATAAAAATGAGAAGTGAATTTTGAAAGAAAGAAAATAAAACTATTTTTTCATCATATTTTAAATATATCTTCTTTTAGGTTTGTTGAAATTTTAAGTGTATACATTCATTACATGTAGAATTAAAATTTCTAAATACTCACTAACCAAAACTACATGAAAACAAGTTTTATTTATGCAACATTAAATTTAACATTCAACAAGTATTTACTCTGTATATTTTTAATATATTCATTACAAAGTAAAATAAAAATAAATGAAAATAAAATGTAGAAAAATTAAAATATATATATATAACAAAAATTTTCATGTATTTTTAGTCTATATTATTGTGGGTTTATCAAAACTTTGCAAAACAATAACTCTTGAATGGAGAGTTAATTTTGGATTACACAAGTATTTATACTTAAAATTTGAACAAACCCATAAAAGAATATGTCAAAAATAAGATTTTTTTTTTTTGTGAATATCGTAGGACCTCTCTATTAACTATAATATAAAGAGAAAGTTGCTATACATGAGCATACAGTACTAGTAGCCTCAACCTGCCTGTAGGAAACCAGGTATGTTGGCCACCTCAAAAATTTATAACACGACCAGTAGCAATATTGTTTCTTCCTATGATAGACTGCTAAAACACCCTAACTATGTCCATAGAAACGACAAATGAAACAGACAGTTAACGTAACATCGATAAAAAACATCCAAAAAGGAACAGAAAAAGTAATTATCCATCTGAAGAGTCGACAGGAGCCGGGTCTGTAGCAGTAGACCCTGGAAATTCAACTTGCTGCAAGTTGAGGATTTGTTGTTCCATCCTATCTAGACGAGCAGTAACTTGGCCTTGCAACTTAGCCATGTCGCGCATTCCCTGTTTCATTTGATGAATCTCGAACAAGATCGTAGAGCTAAGCTGGGTTTCCTGTTGGTTGAGCATTTCTTTTGCCAAAACACACTTCATCTTCCAATAAGTTTTGACAGACTGATGAAATAATGACACTCTGCCTCTAGTACTACCTAGATCGGTGAGAAATTTGAATTCTGCTTTTTGATGGAGCAGGTCATCCTCCTCAACATCAATGGCACACTCCTAACCGTGGATAACCTCCTGAATCTCCAGTGGAGTACCTTTCTCAAAATATTTGGCTAAATTTTCCAAAGTTTGCAAATGAGTCTTCCGCCTGCATTTACGCATCCTTGCTATCGATGGAGATGGAACTTCCCTACCCTTACCCTTAGGCATGACTAGCTGAAAACACTGGTGAAATGCAATCGGTAGTAAAAACCCTGTGGAACGAATAGGAACGAAGATGGAAACCTTAGAGTTAATCTGATAACCCAAATAACGAATCATACAAATATTTGGTCGCAGCTGAACATGGCAGAGCAGCAAAGCACAGACACGAGGCCGAATTTGCACGGAGCAATTGTAATATGCAGCCAAAAAGAACCAGTAGCCGAAAATAACTATACCAACAGAAGATACAAGCTGACAAGATCCCAACAAAATATAGTAACTAGAGTGGTAATAACCCATCAGTACCGCAGACAGACCATCCACCTTAAGCAGAGTATGAGGAACAAAGAAGCTACAAACAAACTGCTTACAAAAGGAAAATACATCCCCAGTAGCAGCATACCAAGGAAAATGCAAAGCAGTACATGTAGTAATCATGCGAATAATGTTAGCCAGAGCAAACCCAAGAAGACCGATACAATAATATCGCAGAATCATATAACAGGAATTACCAAAGACATCCCTAAAACCAAAGAACAAAATCGGACTCCTAAAACAAGGGTTTATGTGAAAGTGAATCCCCTGAACCAGAACATATGGGTTAAAGAAGCCAAGAAAGAGCACTCGTTGAGCCAACAAATCGATACAAGAATGCTTAACCCAGGAATCCATTAGGAAAGGACGCAGAGAACTGAGGGAGATAACCATAACATACCAAAGGTCCCAGAGTTGCTGCGCCTGCTCCAACCACGTTTGCCACTCCAAACTGTGCTATTGAGGCGTATGGAAGCAGAGCTGTGCTAACAGATTGAAAAATGTAGCTTTGTTTTTTTCTTTTAAAAACTATTCATCCTTTTAGTTGACATCATCGATTTCACCTTGAATTATATTTATTTTTTGAAATTGAAGTTGATAGCATTTTTTCCTATTTTGACTTGAAATTTTCTCTAATTTGAGTATCTCATTAAAAATACTTGGTCTTTTAAGAAAACTCACAATGTACTTTAATTTTTTAATTATTTTGTTACTTTATTTTGTATTGTTAATTTATATTTTTACAATATCGTAATGCTTTTTTATTAACATAATGGTTAATTGGTTATGATGTGAAAATGCTTGTTTTTAAGTCTTACACTTTTACTTTATATAAAAAATAAAAAAAAATTGTTTATAAATAATGCTTAGAGTGTCTCTTTCACATACTTTCTTAGAAAATGCATTACAACCTAACATTTATGCGCCTTAGAATTATTTTTATGACATAATACCTTCTTATACAAAACTTTCATTTCACATTGGTTCAGAGAAATGTTACATCGTAACATATAATTTCCAATATATCATGAAAATTATGATAAATATAGTTGAAAGTATATGTACTTAGTAACGTAAAGTTACTTGGTTATATTGTGAGTTTGCTTGCCTTTTGGCTTTTCCTTTTTAATATGAAATAAAAAACTCATATTAAGAATACTCCACAATATCCATTACATTTTTTTTCTTTTACAACTAAATTAAATAGAAATCATATTCTAGATTTTTTTGAGTGCAATTGGATTTCAAATTAGTTTTGTTGTGTAAGTTGCTGATAGGGGTGTCAGAAAATAGATCGGTGGCTAGGGAGGCAGTCAATAGCTCCCACGATTCAGCACTAATGCAAGTTTAAGGTAAAGAGAAGGCCTCACTTAGCGCTTCGCCAGGGAAGCTTCTGGAGAATACCGAGTGATTTAATTCCATAAGTATGCAAGAGGGGATGGTTTTGGGGTTAAGTGTGATGAGGGATTCAAGTTTAAATTTTGAGCTTGGTAGCTCTTGTTCCAAGCCTCTCTAGGTTCTGTGTAGTTGGATTGGGTTACATAGTTTCGTTGATGGGGCTTTTGTGCATTTAGGAATCCTAGGTTAAACGTAGGGAGAATCATTTGGAACCCATATATTCAAAATTCACTTTTTTTAACAGATATTTTCTTACAGTGTGAGCGACTCATAGTTTCAAGGGGTTTTCTAGAATAGTTGGTAGCCTTTAAACCTTGGTGGAAGTGTGTGGTGGAGCCTGGTCCAGAGGTCTAGGTGGAAATTAGGGAGAGTTGGATGTTCGGGAAAAGATACTCAACAAGTGTGAATTGTGCTTTCAGTTGGCTCATCTGGAATAACAGGTATTTAATCCTAGTCTAATTCTCATTGTGTAATGGAGTTGGTTTTATGGGGCCTCCGGATTTCGGTATGTGAACTGTTGAGTAGGAATTTGGAAGAACGTGTGGGGGCAAGTGAATCTTGGAGAATTTAGTGTATCCCTCCTTTTCACTTCGGTCTTCAGGTCTCAGTGTGGTGTGGGTCTACAAGCTCGGGGGCTCTTCTCTTTTGATGTGACAATCGTTAGCTCATGTATGAGAGGCCTAGCTCATAGCAAGGTGGCGTTGTGGTTTTCCTGCTCAGGGGTTGGCCATGTAGTAAGGGGTCATGAGCCTTGTGTTTTTGGGAATTTGATAAGCAATGACAAGGCTCCAAAAGGTGGTAGTGATAGTTGGTTGGCAGTGTGAGGTTTTGCGGGTCTAGGTGAGCGAAGGGTGTGGTAGAGTGCTTCACTTATGTGGAATCGGAGTCTCACGAGAAGGGTCTTTGGTTTGAACAGATTATGCAGCCTCAGCTTGGTCGATAGCAATGGAGACATGATTCACCAACATGGGAGGGCTCGTCACGATGGTTGCCATAGAGGTGGTGCGGGTGGTCATTGTTGTGGGTAGGTGGACGATGGAGAGGAGCTCCAACAACAGTAGGGAAACTCACCGAAAAAATTTGACCTACCACCACCTTTTGATGTTCTTTGAAGCATAAATTCGTCAATCAAAAACTATGGTGGAATAATTGGCTCGAGATAGGCATGATCACAACAATGAAATCATCTCTTTCTTGAATGATCTCCAGCATAACCAATAGCACATGATGGATAGATTGGTTTCTCTCACATGAGATCAGTGGAGGCTATAAGCGAGGGTTGACAGCATGGAAGGCAAGATAATCCATATGGAGGAGCATATTTGTGAAGCCTTCCATCACCCACGCGAAGACAGAATGGAAGATCTGGGACCACATAATCATGTTGGTTAGATATGGTAGTCGGTTGTATTTTGATCCTTGGTCAATTTTTGGCCAATGCGTAATCTTTTTTTGGTTGATTAGCTTTCTTATGTTCTTATTGGTATTTTTTTGTCAATATCATTTCACTAATAAGTCCTGTAGGAATGAGGCTCGAGATGTTTTGATTATAAGCTCATCACGATGTAAACCTTTCCTGAATTAATAGAATCTGTTAATTTAAAAAATAAAATAAATAAATAATTGTTGTGTAAAGAAACCAAGGTTCAAAACTTATAATTGTTTGAAGGAAACACCAAAATGTGTTAGAGGCAGGATGTATCCCTAAGTAATTTTGATGAATTATATACTCTTAAGTGATAGTTTCTTAAACTACCCTTAAGTGGTAGTTTCTTAGACTACAAACTAGCCTCACAAATTGTTGTGAAACCAACTCCAAAAATAGAAGAAAAGAGATATCAACGCCTTAGAAATAAGCCACTTCGAGGGGGCGACCTCCAATACATTACATGAATGAATAATTCTTGGATGCTTCAAATTACAAAACCTCCTTTCTATATATAGGATTCCATGGGGCCACAATGTAATCCTAGTGGGGCCACAATGTAATCCTAGCCAACCTAACAATAATAATTTATGGGCACAATAATAACAATATGGGGGTCACAAGGGTAAAATAATAACAATAAGGGGGTTACAGTAACAACAATAAGGGACTATACTAGTAATATAGGGACCTAACATGCCCCTCTCCTTCAAAAAAGTGTTTTCCTCAACACTTGAGTAGCTCTGAGTGCTTCTGGATAAAATTCTCATCCTCCCATGTAGACTCTTCAGTGGGTAAGTTCTTCCACTTGATGAGATACTCTGAAATTGATCGATTCTGTAGCTGTCGAGTTCTTGTTTCCGTGACCGCTTCAGGTTCCAATATTATTTTTCCTTCCTCATCAAGTCGCAATATTGTTTGAACTGGAATATTTTCACCTATAACCTTCTTTAAGCACAAACATGGAAAATTGATGCACTCGTGAAGAAGGTGAAGCTCCAATTTGTATGCTATAGTACCAATACTTTGTTTTTGCAAACACTCCTGTAAATCACCATGGTACTTTGGCGATAATTTATTATCCTTCTTAGCTTCGTTTCGAGGGACATTTGTTTGTATGGTTGGAATGAAAACACTCCAACTTCCCAGCACCAAATCTCTCTCACTACGATGTTGATATGCCTATTGTTTCATTCGATTTTGTGCCAAACTCAAAGTTGTCCTTTAAGAGTTGGAGAAATTTTTGTTGATGCTCGACAGGATCTCTTCCACTACTTGAACCTTAGAATCTTCCTTAAATATGATGTGATGGATGGTGATGATATCCATAAAGTGCCATAAATGGGGTCATTTTTGTCAGAGATGGAAGGAAGTGTTATACCACCATTTAGCCAGAGGTAACCACTTAATTCACTATGTTTCTTCTTTTTTTATAAGATAACAAAACAACGAAGATATCCTTCCAAAAATTTATTTACTATTTCCATTGACCATCTACTGAGGATATCCTTCCCAAAGATGAGCTATGAGCTAGTTGAGTACCCACAAGAAAATAACTCCGCTTCCAAAAAATTCCAATAAAAATGGGACTTACGCTTACAAGGATCTATAAGGCTTGAGTTTGAGGAATGCACTTCCCTGAATCAATAATAGTATGATCATGATCATGAATACAATTAAGTCCTTTTTAGCTTAAAACCTTGGAATGATTGTCCAAGACTTTTTGGAGATCTGCAAAAATAGATGATTTTGATGTTGGAAATTCTAGTGAGCATAATTGTGCAATTATGCCTCATTGTTCTTTCTTTAGAAGCTTTTTCATGACATTAGAGCTTATTATCTTTCTCGTCTTCCCTGCAATACCCCGTAATTCGACTTCCTTTCCTTCTAAAAAAAATTTCAAGAAAAATTCTTCAAAATTAAAAGCTACCATCCCCAAAGATTGTAACCATTAGACTCCTAGTACAACATCAGCACCTCCCATAGGAATGGAAAGCATTGGACTATTCAATACATATTCCCCCATGGTTAGCTTGATAGTATGGCTTTTTCCAGAGCAATTTATAATTCCTCCATTTTCAACCATCACTTGACATTCTGGTGCTGGGTATAGGAAGCAATTCAATTCCTTGGCTACCTTACAATGAATAAAATATGGGTACTACCTGAATCAATCAACATTATTACCTTTTTCTTCTTGATATGTCCTTCTATCTTGAGAGTTTGAGGAGTGGTAATTCCTGCCAATGCATTACACTTATACAGGTCAAACTCATTTCTGGCTGCCTTGGTTGTTCTGTATATCCTCTTCTCATTTTCTTCTTCTTCTTCACAATCTATGTAAAAATAATTTCTTTCGCATACTTATGACCTTTAGTGTATTTTCTATCACACGTCTAGTGTGTCTCTTTTGGTTTTTTCTTTCAATTGTTGTGGTGTCAACCTTGTAGGTTGTGGAAATCTAGGAGTAGAAACACTTCCCTCTTTATAGAAGTGAGTGGTAGGCTTCCTTGTCACCATAATTTTATATTCAATTTTTCTTGCCAACCTGAATGCCTTCTCCAATGAATTAGGTTCCAAAACGCGAACTTCATATTGGATTTTATCCTTTAAATTACCTATGAAGAGATCAATCCTGTGTTCCTCTGGAATATTAGTTACCCTCATATTCAATTTTTAGAAGTCCTCAATGTGCTCCCCCATTAAACCCTTTTGTTTGAGATTTATCAATTGGCTAAAGAAGGTGTTGCTCTTTGTATCCTCATAATGTGCTATCATTTCCTCCGTAAAAATTGAACAAGTGACAATTTTTTTACGGGAGTAAAGCCATCGATACCATACAAATGTATTATGTTCTAAATGTAAAGTTGTAATGTGTACCTTTTATGTGTTCTGCATGTTATTGAGATCAAAATATTTCTCATGCCTTGGTGTCATGTTGCAGGGATCCTTTCATCAAACTTCCTCATATCCATTTACGGAATATGGTGGTTCCTTCTGTGCATTAGATTTTGTAAATCTCATGATTAACATTTATTTATTCCTCCATCATGGGTTTCTCTCTCCTTTTTCACCATTAGGAAACATTTCTTGTATCAACTTTGTCAAACATTCCATGTCTACTTTTAGATCATTCTTCATGTTTTCCATTTTAGATTCCATGCCAGCTTCCATGCCATCTATCTTAGATTCCATCCCATTCTTCAAACCATCCATCTTAGATTCCACGCCTTTCTTCAAAACTTCCATGTCATTTTTTGTTTCTCTTTGCAAGAGCGAAATTTGTTGCACTTGCTCTTATAATTTTGATATGTCATGTTTCCATTCTTCGTCTTCATGAGTCATAGTAGAGCTTTCTAAAGGCTTAATAGGTGTTGAATTCTTTTTAGGGGCCATTTTAGAATCCAATACCGATATCTATTCTACAATATGCCCTTGGAATCAATTCAACTTGATTCTTCAAACAAGACTTATGCAATTTGGAAAAAAAAAAAATACACACCTTTTACTTGCTTTGGAGGAGCTCAATATTGAAATTGAATTATCTCTATAATTGCAAATTCTCGATATCTGAAATTTAGCCCTATAGTAGCCCTCTGAAGCTTCTTTCAAATGCCATAGGTCTTATCTGATTTTGATTCTTCAAGGCAATGTTATATCCAATCTCCCACAATGACCCAATTTTGGACTAGTTCAGTAGAGCGAACTTGTACGACCTACCACATGTCATTGTTTTCCTCCTTTGGCTCTGAAATTGATATACCAAAAACTATAGTCCGTGCACTTGCGGCCACTTTTTACAACATTCCAATCCGATGCTCAGATAGAGAGCTATGAATATTTTCCCATGATCACCTCTTTGAGATGAAATTCAGAAGCCTCAAAAAGCCCTAACTTTCACAGATCATATCTCCGAAAATATTGCAAACCAGTATCTGAAATTTTTTTACAGTATTCCTCAGGATTGTGGCTTCACACTCTACAAATTTCAGCTTCTGAACCTTCGTAGAAAAAAATTTATTACGAAAATACCACGATGACCTGTTTAGGTTAAATTCAGGAGCCTGCAAAATGACCTAACTTGCACAGATCATATCTCTGAGAATATTGCGAACCAAGCTCTGAAATTTTTTGACGATGTTCCTCAGGATTTTGGCTTCGCACTCTAAAAATATCAGATTTTGAACCTTCGTAGAAAAAAAATTATAGCAAAAATGCCACGCTGACCTATTTGGAACAGCGAAACCCTAGAATCTCAAAGCTTTGATACCAAATGTTGTGAAACCAACTCCAAAAATAGAAGAAAAGAGATATCAATGCATTAGAAATAAGCCACTACGACGGGGCAACCTCCAATACATTACATGAATGAACAATTCTTGGATGATTCAAATTAAAAAACCTTCTTTCTATATATATGAGTCCATGAGGCCACAATGTAATCCTAGCCGACCTAACAATAATAATTTAAGGGCACAATAATAACAATATGGGGGTCAAAAGGGTACAATAATAACAATAAGGGGGTTACACTAATAACAATAAGAGACTATACTAGTAATATAAGGACCTAACACAAATCACTAACAATAACCAATAAAAAATTACTATTATATAAAAATATAAGTCTTAAAATTATTTTATAACTTAAATCATTTTTATGAAAAGAAAAATTCTTAGACTACAAACTAGTCTCACAAATCACTAACAATAACTAATAAAAAATTACAATTATATGAAAATATAAGTCTTAAAATTATTTTATAATATAAATCATTTTTATGATTTTTTTAATTTTATTTTAATATCCATGAAACTAAAAATAAATTAAAATTCTATATATTAAAATGGCTCTAAAACAAAAATTAGAATTCCATATTACATTTTCATTTGGCCAAAAAAAAATTTGAAATAAACCAGTGTGAAACTCACTCTATGTTGGTATAGGAATTGATTGTGGAGATTCTAAAAGATAAATACTATAAATATAAATAAAGAAGAGTTTAATTGTTTAATATCTTTGTTTTTTTATTTGGTTGTAAATTGATAATGACAATATATTTTTGTTTTTTTTGGTAGTTTAGCAAATATATTTTTGAATGAAATTATAATTTCTTGTTATTTATTTTGTTTTTAAATTTAATAATTTAAACACTCAAATTTATGAAATTTCACAATTCAAATTTTTAATTTAAAATTTTTAATATTTAAATTTTTTAAATTCAATATTTTAAATACTTAAATTTTACAATTCAAATTTAAATTTAAAAAAAAATTATTATTTAAATTTATAATTTAAAAAGTTAATTATTTAATTTTATAATTTAAAAGTCTATGAGTTTTTGAGTTGATAAGTGATTTGGTATTATGTTAAAACACTTCTTAATATAAAATCATATATTCAATTAGATAATGACATGATAAAAATATTGCACTCCTAAATTTTTTAAAGTAAATTATAGTCTAAACTCGAGCTCTTTCTCTAGGAATTACTGAGTTCAAATACAAGTACTGTTTGCAGTGCAGAGTAATTGAGATTCGTAACTGAATATATATATATATATATATATATAAGAAGTTAAAAAGCGCGTGACAAGTGAGCGATGACCAGAGTTTGCAATTGAAAGTGACAGGGGGTCCATGGATATTAAAAACGTGAATTCATTTAGGTGGCCAAGGAGCTTCATTTAAGTAGCCAAGGCTCGCCGTAATGCTCGCCATAGCCCAGGAAATAAGGTTCGCTATACCTTCCACCAGAATATTGGCAGTAGTCTTGGAATTTGTTTTATTTTTATTTTTAAGTATTTGAGCTGATACAAGATTTGGATACAAGATTTTGAAAAGTCGTTTTTTATTGGTAAAATCTAAAGAGTAATTTAGACTGAAGCTAAGTTTGACAATCTATTTAGTCACCATTTTTTTTGGATTGGCTGTAAATGAGATTTTTAGAGAAACAAAAAGAAATATTGAGAAAAAATTTAAAAATTGAAGTTATAACATTGTTTATTTGAACATAGTTTACATACATTTTATATATATTAAAGACTTGTTCCTTTTGTCATGTTTTTCATGATTTATTTTGAATTTTGAATAATTTTTAGTTACTTTGAATAATACAACAATTTTATAAATATAATTCATCTAAAATTCATTTAATGAAATTTGTCATTCATATTTTATCTTTAAATTTTTTTTTTTCAAAACTTATATGTGATTTACTATTTGTATTAATGCAGTAATTTACCAAAATCTTTATAAATGTAGACAATTCTCTTTTAAATTTGCATTTATATATATAATTTTTTAAGAAGAAACTTTTAATTTTTAGTAAAGTGTTGAGCTTGTAAATATTATTTACATATTTTTGACCATGTAGTTAGCTTTATACATTACATATTTTTAACTTTTTAACCACATAGGATAGTTAGGTAATTAGCTTTATGCATCCAAGTTTTTTAATTGTGATATTTGGAAAAATAAATATAAATACTTTATTGCTGAAAGGATTAACAAGTCGTACAACTTTCAGTGAATCAATCTTTATTTTTATTTTTTTCTAAGTTAAGTATCCCATTGATTAAAGAGAAAGATAATGTACATCTAGTGATGGCCATAACGACATGCTTAGGAGGCATATTATAGAACCAAGGCAGTAATATAATTTGCTTGACTAAGAGGGAAACCGGCCATAGGCAAAATCCTCCCACGCGGGGGATCGGGCGATAAGTTTTAGACGGGACGCGAACATAATTACAATGCATGCTACCGAGACTTTGACACAGAACGCAGGACCTTGACACTGAACACAGTTACAATGCATAGTGTCTGAGATTGAAAAAAAGCATGTAGAACTAACAAGTCGACTAAGCAAACCCTCAGAGTGGGCAGAGAACTGACAAAAAGACAGGAGGGGAGGACATAGTTACTCATCCGGCTCAATTTCTTCAATTTTGCAACTGAAGTCTTCCGGATTGCCATATGCTTGAACCACCGGCGGGGGCGCAGCGTCATGACCCAGAACAACCCCAGCATCGACCTGCAAAGAAATCTTGTTCTCAGAGGGTGTATCCTGTTGCTTCTCGTCCCTATTTGCGTTGTCGTCCTGAGCAAGCGAATCAGGCGGAGGCTCAGGCGTTGGTTCCTCCAGGAAGACGACCGAGATGGCGACGGTGACCCGGGGTTTGTCGAGAGCGCAGTCAAAGGAAAAGAGTGCAGTATGAGACTGAGCTCGAAGAGCATCGCCAGAGGCGGAATCCGAACGTCGACTGAGCGTAGCGAGCGCCCATGAACGGGGCAAGGCGTAAGTGAGACAAATGGAGATCAAGTGAGGCGAGTGCCTTGGCGGCCCATGAGAGCAAACGGATCGCATCCTGTCTTCGACTCTAGGCATGTTTACGCGAATGAGCCTAGTGAACGAGAGAGAACTGGTGGAATTCCTCGCGGGAGGAGAAATAGGATTTCAATAAGCGAAGCACGAAATTTTGTAATGGAAATGTGGGAATTCTCCGCAAGCACCAGACAACAAGTGTTGCAACAGCGCAACCCGGTGAAGGTGCGGACAAAGGCCTTGTCCAGAGCAGGATTGCAGCTCGATGACAAAGGCGAAGGGGCGGACGGCTCCATGCTAAATAGCAAACCCAGACTGCAAACCAAGACTGCATTGAATAACTAAGCATGGCGGTCGAATGTATAACACGATTACAGCATTCGAGGCTGCCTCGAGAACCTGGTGCATTGAAGAGGATCGACTCCATATCTGAGTCATTAAGAACAAGCGCCGGGTATTAAATGAAATCAGGTGGGCGCTAAGGATGCAAGCGGGTAGAGCGGGTGGCCTCCGGGT
This sequence comes from Pinus albicaulis, assembly GCA_034641835.2. Classification (NCBI taxonomy): domain Eukaryota; kingdom Viridiplantae; phylum Streptophyta; class Pinopsida; order Pinales; family Pinaceae; genus Pinus; species Pinus albicaulis. The sequence continues at coordinate 297,379,755 of CM076579.1, read as the reverse complement.
CCTTTAAGCCATGCGTCCTAGTCAATCCTACCAACTCAATGACACCGCATCCGAAATTAGATCAATCTTTATTAGCATCACTAGAAGCATGAAATAATATGGGATAGAGGATAGTTGCATGTGTTAATCAAATTTAATTAAAAAAACATTTTTAGTTACTTTATAGTCCAAATTTTATTCATGTAGATTCATAATTAAACAATTACCAAAAATTATTTAAAAATAGTATTTCTATATTATAAATTATGTTAATTAGCTAATTATTATAATAATAATAAATCTGGTAAAGGTTCCCTAATTTTTTATTTATTTATTATAATATAAAACTTAAATTCTATGATGAAAATTAGAAGGTTGAAAAAAAATGAACACTATATACTATTTTACATAAAATAAAATAATTTATAACACTACCAAACAATAGCTTTATTTTACAATAAAATGCATAAACATTAAAACAAACATAAATATATTTTTTATAGTTTTCAATTATGGTGTGGATAATAGTTAGTTTTAATTAAAGTTGGGATCTAATGTATGACTTTTCATCTTCAAAATTTGACCTTGCTACTTTAGAAAATGAAAAATATATGATATACATATCTACTAATGTTTTTCTCATACAACTTTTCCAAACTAATAAACCTAACTACCTCTCTTTGCACCTTTTGGAACAATTTCTAGTATAATATCAACTAGATGATACCAAATTCAACATATAATCATCTAACCCATATATGAGGTAACACAACTATATGCCTACATATACTATAATAATAACAAGAGGATGATACCAAAAACAACTGACGTTATATTGTGACCCATATATGAGGTGGTACACCACTCATAGCAACGCCTTATCAAATCCAATGATGTAAGGATGGGATGCTAATGGGAGGGACTAAATAATTTATTATGTCACGTGGTTGCTTTACTTGAAAGTTTCAATATGATTAAATCATATATATATCGTCTCATCTCCAAAGGTTCTTAAGATAAGGACAAATATACAATTTATTTGCCTAGTGAAACTAAAGTTCATGGATTTAATTATTTTTTTAAAGAAGATATTGTAAATGGATAAATTTCTGAGTGGGACATCTGCATCAAGAAGTGGCTAGATGCGTGAATGGGAGGACATGTGTCAAGAGAAATGACAAAGAAATTTATTAGAGTGCTTCCATCGACTGGATTATGTCATTTGGGTCATAGTTTGCTAAATTGAACATTTAAAGCTTGTGCTCAATGAGTGTACCTGCAACTCCCACCTTTTATGTCCCATTATCAATAGTCCCCATTACTGAGGGTGAGCCTTATTTCCTGGGTTATCTGTCATTTAATGTGGTGTGACATGTATTTCTCACCATTAGATTTAGCATCGTTTAAATCTAACGGTGGGCAGTATATCCCAGACCGCATTAAATAACAGATAGCCTGGGAAATAAGCTTTGTCAATAAGGTATAGTGAGTGATGTGGAATTCATTAGATTTGGAACCATCCGACGGACTCTGTACCACCCCTCTGTAATGTTGTGTGACAAGGCTAGCCTTGCAAGGACTGCACATCGGGTTGAGCGTTCCTGGCGCCTACTAGGACGAAGGACAGGACTGCCACCACATAGGTAAAACTGGGGCTTAGAGGAGATGAAGCTAGAGACTAAAAAAATTAAAGCATTAAGGTTGCACTATGCACAGTGTAGAGCCATTTTCGTCCAAAGGGGGGCCTGCTTAGTGAGCGTTCACTATCGTTCAGATTGTTTCAATTAGAATATTTTTATTTCATTATAAAATCAATATATGTTTCTTTAATAATTCAAATTTCCACTGGGATTGAGTATGTCCTAAAATTATTTCAACGGGAAATAGGCTAAATGGTTAAGGCTTATAGGCATTTATTAAGAGTGAAACTCTGTCTGGACTACCAATGAGAACTACCAGCCAGTTATTCCAGATAAGATGGTTTTTTTTTAATAAAGATGATGGGTCAACCTCCATTTGTTAATAGCAACCAAAAATGATCATCCTTAATGCACAAAACCATGGGTGGGTCCAGTCACCTCTTCTCCAACACTCTCTATAATTTTGTGTCAGCTATAGCAACAAATCACCATGAAATTCATTTATTCTCTCCTGAAATTCTACATGTTTTCTACTGTAACTAATATTTTGTTTTTTTTGCAACAAAAAGTTCATGGTCAAGAACAGAGTGTATACCCAGCTGCTTCATGTCCAAATATGCGGGGAAAGAGAGGAGTATGGCCCTGCAACCAAAGCAATATCAGTCATTTAATCTTATTGTGATGAAAATTTAATCATACAGTAATTAAACGTTCTAAAAACTAGTTTGTGCAGCGTGAGAAAGATTTGTACTTTTTTAAATATTTAATAAAGTTAGTTCTAATTATATATGACATACCTTTACTTCCCTGAAAAAAAGGTCTGAGTGGCACAGGGAAGTATAATGCACTTTGATTCTGACTTCCATTTCTTGTGGGGGAGCCACCTCCACTTCTTCAATCTTCAGAGGCTCCCCTGCTCCCCATACAACAACAGTTGCAACATAAGTACAAATATCAAAATATCAACAAAAGTACAAATATATAAATATCAGAGTTGATATGATATTGAGCATAAACATTGTCGTCAATGCTACAATTATGAATTGGTCCAATACCTTATCCAATAATTTGGCCATGACTATTAGAGAGTAAAGTCATAATAGAGTATTTTCTACTAGGTCAATTTCTATTTTTTACACGGGTGCATACGTTATGGACACCATATGCTTCTGTTCAAATTTTCCTATTATGGGTTGGAAATGGACCAGTCAAGACCCTAGTCCTATTCATGTCTATCACAAAGCCTTCTGGGAATCTGAATTCCGTTCTCATTTTTATAAAATTTTCCAAGGAGTCATGTTGCCTATCCACCAAATCATTTTTTATGAGAGAGCCCCCCAGGATTTCTAAAGAACCCAAGGCAGACATTATGCCTGTAGCCAGATGGTTTGGAGAAGAAAATTTTACTTATATTATAGTTTTCAGGAGTCTTGCATCTCCCCATGTTTTTCCCTATTATGTCCCAGACAAACTTTTGGCTAGGGAGATTGCATACCAAATAGTAGGAAATGGTATAACCAAGCATCTCAATGATATGAATAAAACTATTTGGCCTACATTTATAGTACAATGTGGTGCCTTTGCTCTTTTTGATATGGGTCATGCAGCAAAGGAGATCCCACATATTACCTCTTTGAATCTGGCTTTTATGCGAGGAAGACAGTATGACCCCAACAATGTAATCCAAAATTTTACTACTGCTCTTAAAATCAGATCATTCATGCATGAGAAAAATGATTTTGATGATTTGTTTGAAGGGATAGAAAAAATTTCAGAGGTATTGAACATAAAATCCAATAGACTTAGTGCAGCAAATATCAAATCTTTCCATGAATACAGAAATAAAAGATTAGAAACTGTCCCATTGTACCTGTTGGAAATAGAGGAAATTAGTGAGCCAAATCCTAGTTTCAGCCTAGATGATGATTCACAAGATATGTTTGAAGATGAGTCTCGAGTGAAATCAATTCAGGATTAAAAACATTCCAAACATGAGTCCCAAGATTGTGATCATTCTGAAAATGAATTTGAAAATAAAGATGAAAGCTTTGATAAAAAATTAAAGATGTAAGTAAAGGAATTGACACACATGCTGAGAAAAGAACTGATGAAGCTGGATTAGAAAAGGAATCTTCTAAAGAGCTTCAGGAAGTTCAATCTACACCTAAGTAGACAGTAAGATACCAAGTCAATCATTTAAGCAAATAATAGCAGAATTTTACTAAAAAACTTCAGATACCACCTAATCCTAATCCTGAAGGGTCATCAGGCTTTCATACTCCTGAACAGATTCAGAAGTTACCAGAAATAGAAATAGCACTTCAACAAACTCCAGGTGTTCAAGATCAAGAAATCATCTTGGCCTTCCCTACCGAATAAATTGTTTTGAATATTGAAGAGATACATCCATTGGTCATTTTCTACAGTCCAATTCATACAGTTGTAGTGAAGAAGAATTGATGAAACAATGACATCCCTTAGTAATGAGTCATTAGATATTGTTTGGAAAGACACCCTTGTCAATCTAATTGAATATCTTACTAAACTTTCGTAGTTTGCAGGACCATATGAAAATGCTACAATTGATAAAGCAACAGAAGTGCAACTTTTGCTTAGACAAAGAGAAGAAAGAGTCCAAGTGCTAGAAAAACAACTGGAACAAGAGAAACACAATGCCAATAAGAAAGCTTAAATGCAAATGGCACAGTTCCAGAAATAATTTTAAAGGTTGAAATTGTAGCATCAAGTGCACATCTCTGAAAAAGATGCAGAGATAGAAGTAGCAATGGACAAGCTTGAGAATCAACCTCAAACAAAAAAATTCATTAAAGAAGAACTTGAATTGAATTCATAGTTGAAACAGTATTTCTGCCAACAAAACTCTGTTACTAACTCATACTGAGAAACAAGTAACATATTGGCTCAATAGGTGGCAAACAAAAAGTTGGAATGTGAAAGGATTGATAAGAACATTTTTGAATTTATCTCTTGACAAGAATCTGAGGAAGGGAATAAGGTTGATCTCCCAAAGATTGACAAATCATTAGGGGAATTTTTAGGTCTAAAATGGGCCTCCTAAGGAAATTATAAAATAATAGTGGAAATAATAAAATAAGATTTGATTACATCATCAAATTTTAGAGGGAGAAAAAAAAAACTACTTTTTCAACTTATTTCCCTAAGTTTTTACTCAAATTTCGAGCGGGAGCACTTGTTGGATGCAAAATTTAATTTCTCATCCAAGGAGTACCCATGTTGCATACTTTCGATGGATCTTGCTACATGAAAAAATAGAAATACATGAAAAACGTTTTTTCATGTATTTCTCATTTTTCGTGTAGCAGGGTTTATCAAAAGTATGAAGCATAGGTACTCCTTAGATGATGAATTAAATTTTTCATCCAACGAGTACTCCCACTTGAAATTTGAGTAAAAACTTTGGGAGATAAGTTTAAAATACGAGTTGAAAAAGTAGTTTTATTATTTTATTATTTTATAATAATTTTACCCTTTTACTTAAAAATTAGTGAATCATCCCCCATGGTTGACATCATCATCTTGAATCCTATTGGTTATTATAAATTTTATTTTGGTTTTAAATTTTTCTTAGGAGGCCCATTTTAGACCTCAAAAATCCCCTAATTCTCATAAGGATATTTTATTCAAAGATTGGGAAATGCAATTAAAACAAGGAGAGAAATCAACATCAAAGGCAGCCAACGTAGCAAGCAAAGTCATTGAGTCTGTCAGTGAACGTACTTCAGAATGCCAAATTTATTGAATAATGTACAACTGAAGCAATTCCAAAAGCCAAGCTATTAGAGAAGAAGTGAAAGGAAAGCACTGAGAAACAGGTAGAATCAATTAAGCAGATAACTAAATTGGATCAAGAAGATTACTGGAATTTCTTGATCATACCACATAACTAGTGTATGACTCTGCACTCCTTCACTGATTCCACAAGAAAGGCAGTGCCAACACTTTAAAATTTCGTATTCAAGGGACAAGTGAGATCCAGAATCACTCAGCCGACTCAACTGAAGCCAATGATGGGTATTTGCTAGCTCAAAGACCAAGTGACAAAAAGAAATCAGCCCAACTAAGCAGTCTTGTCATTTTGTAATTTCTATATTTTAGTTTAGTTTACTTATTATGAGGAAGGTTGTTTGAAACCTCCTCAAATTTTTGTGTAATAATGTATTTTTGACTTATTTATTTTAGTATTTAAACCTCTCTCATGCATTTAGAGAGGGGTCCTGAATTTTATCAAAAAACAATTTGCGAAAGCTTGCACTTATGTACTTTTGTGAATGCTTTTGATAAAATATGTGGAACATGATATACTTTTTTTAAAATTGGAGTATGCTTTACTAAAATTTCACTTTTGTACTCTTGAAGTATATTTGGATTGAGAAGAAGTAGGTCAATATTGTGGATTCCATGAGCATAAATTATCATATCTAGTACTATTATCTTTATGATTAAGCCTTGATTATGAGTTTACAGTAATTTCTCTTTATATTGTGATATGTATGCAATTTGATTTACAGTTTATCATTCATGCACTTGTGTACAATGTTTCAGCTGTAATTCCTTACCAAATACATAAATAAATCGATATATGCGATATATTATACATAATTATTTTGACTAAGTATTTAGTCAAAATAATTATCTTACATGATTTTATCTCTTTCAGTGATTGAATAATCTTTATTACCTTTACTGTAAGATATCTTTTTAAATCGCATTGATGATAATTCTTCCCAGGTTATATATTAAGTTAGATAAATAGATGCATTTGATTATTAGATAAATAGTTTATATTTAGTTAAGAATCATTCCTCCATTTTCATATTAAATTAAACACACCCTCATCATCCCTGCTCAGAAATTGGTCCCATTATCCCCAGTCGAAGCCACTACACCAAATAGAAAAGGAGTTTCTTTTAAGGTCTGGACCGGGTGGTTATCACCATGTTGTTGCAACGGAATTATGGGGCTTTAACACCATCTTAGCTTCCACATATTTCTTCAACCCATCCATCTTAGCTTCCATGTTGCCTTCTATACCATCCATCTTAGCTTCCACTCCATCCATATTAGCTTCCCCGATGTCCATCTTAGCTTCCATGTCATTCTTCAAACCATCCATCTTAGCGTCCACACCTTTCTTCAAACCATCCATCTTAGCTTCAACACACTTCTTAAAAACTTCCATTTCATTTTTTGCTGGTCTTTGCGAGAGAAAAGTTTGTTGCACATGGTCTTGTAATTTTGATATATCATGTTGCACTTCTTCTTTTTCATGAGTAATAGTAGAGCCTTCTGAGGGTTTAATGGTGTTGAATTCTTTTTAGGGGGGAATTTTAGAACCCAGTACTAATATCTATGCTTCAATGTGCCCTTGGAATCACTTCAAACTATTTTTTCAAACAAGACTTATGCAATTTAAAATATATATACACACATTTTTCTTGCTTTTGAGGAGCTTGATATTGAAAATAATGTATCTCTGTAATTTCGGATCCCAAAGATTTTATATTTGGTCCTTTAGTAGCTCTCTTAATCTTCTTTCCAATGCCACAGGTATAAACTAATTTGGATTCTTCAAGTCAAATTTATGCCCAATCTCCCACAATGACCTAATTATGGATTGGTTCAGTAGAGAAAACTTTTACGGCGTACCACGTGTCACTGTTTCCTCCATCAGCTCTGAAACTGATATACAGGAAACTATAGTCCGTGTCATTTCAGACACCTTCTACATAATTCCAATCTGATGCTCAAAGAGAGAGTTATGATGATTTTCCCAGGGTCGCCTCTTTGAGATGAAATTCGAGAACCTGCGAAAACCCTAACTTCCACAGATTATATCTCTGAAAATATTACGAACCAAGATATGAAATCATTAAAAAAATTTCCTCGGGGTTTCTTTGCAAATTGGTTTTTTTTAGCTTATGAACCTTCATATAAACAAATTTATGGCGAAAATTGCACGATGACTGGTTTGAAGCAGCGAAACCCTAGAATCCAAAGCTCTGATACCAATGTTATGAAACCAGCTCACAAAATAGAAGAAAATTTAGATCAACACCTTAGAAATTAGCCTCTTTGATGGTGAAGCCTCCTTTACCTTACATAAGTGAGAAATTCTTGGATGACACAAATGAAAAAAACCTCTTTTCTATATATAGGAGTCCATGGGGTCACAATATATTCCTAACCGACCTAAAAATAATAATGTAAGGGCACAAAAATAACAATAGTGGGTTATTATGGGGCACAATAATAACAATATGGGGACTATAGGGGTACAACAATAATAATAAGGGGGATACAATATCAACAATGAGGGGCTACACTAGTAATATAGGGCCCTAAAGTGGATCCAGAAGGATATTTCCAGCTGAAACAGTAGTGCATTTTGCAAAAAAATATGCTCATGCTCTCGAATTGAGAAATTGAGCAAGTTAAAGTGCAATAAAAGCACTTTGGGCCCGATGAAGCTACAAAGGAGATGGAAAATCAGGTGTGAGCCATGTATCCTTCCTTGTTTGTCGGTTGAGGAAAATACATTTCGTTGTGATGTTGGATATGTTTGGTATATGTTTTGGTGATGTTTTGATATATGTTTTGATGTGATGTTCAGGAATATGTACATAGGTATATGGATGTAAATACCACCATGAGCTATGTTATAAAGCTTTAGTAAGTGGTATGGGTGTCATGTCAGTAATGTTGTCATGTTGTTATGATGTCATGTTGGTTTTGTTTTTAGTAGGGTGACCATTATAAATATTTCATTGAGCTATGTAATAAATCTCCATGGGTAGTATGATTTCTTTTCAACAGTTTTGTTGAGGTATATGTGTGGTTGAACACCGAGTACTATGTCCCCAAAGGGGGAGGGTTTTGTAACAACATTGGTGAAAATTCCATGTAATAAAGTTAAAATAATAACCATGGTTGATGGGACACATATTCTAAGCTAAATGTTGGGTAAAACATCCTAGTGCAAGTGTTCACATGGTTTATTATGTCTAAGTAAATTGGTAAAGGATATGGCTAATGCATTAAATAGGAAAAATGTATTTTTGGAACATTTATTTATGAAAACAATGGAAATAAGGAGAAAAGGGAGATCAAAGGTCATAGGTTTCATGTGAGGAGGAAAATGAAGGAAAATAATGGAAAATGAAGCAAATAGAGGCCTTATTGATAAAAAGGCTTCTGAGGATCAATTGGTACCTTTTGTCAATGCATTTTTGGAGCTCTCTCATTATTCTCTCTCTCTCTCTCTCATACTCTTGGATTCTTAGAGTTTTCTTGGAGCACTCTTGGAGAGTGTGGATACTTGGTGATTTGGAGCAAGAAGGAAAAGGAATAGCAGGAAAGCACAAGCAGTCATCAAGATTAGCAATCACAACATTTTTTGATTGCAGGTACTGAGTTACATGTATGTTTTCCTCACTAGTTTTGACATGCATGGTGTATGCATGTGAATTTTCCTAGCCTTGCTGTTTCTTGGATATCCATGGTGTTGTGGTTTTATTTCCATTTATTAGTTTCTAGTTGGTTCTCATGATTCCTTTAGCTGTGTGTTGATTTATTATTTCCTAGAAGCCTTGGTTGGAAAAGCTCTCTAGAAGCCCGACGGATAATTTTGGGTTGAGTTACTAGTCCTGGAAGCCCTAAATGGGTTGAGTTACTAGTCCTGTAAGCCCTAGTTGGACAAACGCTCTGGAAGCCCTGTAACATTTGGGTTTGAGCTACTAGTCTTGGATGCCCTAGTTGGAATAAACACTCTAGAGCCTTGGAAAAAAATAGATACAGACCAATCTGTGATGGTTGTGATGTCTGACCGTGAGGAGGAATCACTGGTCGAGGGTTGAGGTGGTTTTGCCTCTAGAAGCCCTAGATTGATTATGATTGATGTGTTTGATGAGATCCTACATTCATGCTTGGAATATGGCATGGGGGTAATTGCCTGAAATGAGACTTGGCTCAGCCAATATATGATCGGGTGGAACGTGGAAGTCTTGTCTCTGGTTGGTTTCTACATTCATTAATGAGAAATTCATTCCCTTTGTATTTGGTATGAAAATGTATTGATATATATATGTGGATTCTATTTTTGTTGTATCGATGCTAATTATGTTGTTATTATGCTGGTTAAGAGCATTTATTTTTACAGTGATGATGTATGGTTCTCCTCATGTTTTTACTTGTAAATGAATACATAATGTATCTATGGTCAAATAGATTGTATTGTAGTTAATGATGTAGGGGAACAATGCTTCTTAGCAGTTCTCAGATGGGTATGAGACCCCTATGCTCTATTTTGTTATTTAAACATATAGCTTTCATGTTTGTGACATGTTTGAAAAAATGTTTGTCATTGCTAAGAGGGGTCCACATGAGTTATTAATTACGTGATTGATTCCTTATCATTGTCCTGATGTTATTTATCATCTCTGAACATTTCATGAAGTTTTGGGAAAAACACTGGGTTTTGGGCCTAAAAAGGTGGCTCAAATCCCGAAGATGCAGGAATGGAACTGAGTTTTTGGGTTCCTAGCTACTGGAATGTAGTGTTATGCCTGGGGATATAGACTCCTAGCCACATTCATGCAGTGTTATGCCTGCGGTTATGGCTCAAAGAGGTCAAAATGTCATTGTGACTCAGGGATAAGGGGTATGTATGGTTGGGTTACCTCATGGGGGTGTTGTGGTTGATGTACAAGGACTTTAGATTGTGTTTTCCGTCGGTTCCACTTCCTTAAGTTCACGTAGGAGGTTGAATCTCATTATAGTAGCCTCTTTTCACATGTTTACCCTATTTGTCTAATTATTTGGGTAGATGTGGGAAGAGGGTGTTACACAATCAATGAAGGAAGAAGAGAGAGCTATGATGAAACTCACTCAATGATAACCCAGGGTGAAAATATCCTCATTAGTATAGATATCCTCCAAGTTAGTTGAGGTAGATGTTACACATATATCATAGGTACCACAAGTAATTCCCACTTGTAGTCACTTGTGAAAAAATTATGAAAATTTACTAAGTTTACTACTTCAAAATTGGTAGTTGGGTGAAACATCCATGGGTCAAGCTTCTATTTTGAGAAGGGACGTAAAAATTTAGAGAAGAGGCGTCACTTCAAGGATATACCACTTTTATCAATTTTCCTAATACACATCGACCCATTAACAAGGATGAGAGAGGATATTTCAACACCCAAATAGACTTGGCCTAGTTCTAGATGCCCATATTAGAGGTGCTTTCCTAGCAAATAACTTTTTCTACTAAAGGATTTTGCACTCTCTAATAGATTCAGATTTTTGTTTGAGTGGAATTAGAGAAATTACTCTCCAAACCTACAATGAAGGTCCTAACATGTAGACTAGTATTGGTTTTCCTTTCAAATAAAAAAAAGTCTAGTATATTTTACTTTGTTGTTTCCTTTCAGATTATCGCTTAGTTAAAAGGTAATGGAATAAAACTCAATGGTTTGATTATTCAAGTATTGAAATTTGAATAATCTAAAAAAATCATTCAACTCCTTTTCCTTCAAGTGCAAATTATGCAATGCTTGATATTATTATTTCGAACTTAAATTAAGAAGGATATCAAGTATGTTATTTTATATGCCCTTTTATTTCAATTTTATAGCTTTATGCGATGCAGTCACCAAAAAAAATCAATATTGATCCAGGTGGATATTGGTGGCCACCCACCTATTCCACTTGCCCCCCACCATTGTCTCTTTCAGTTTTTCAGTTTCGGCATAACTTACTATTTTTAGCAGTTTTTCGGGTCCTGAACTTCCGGAGCCGTTTTGAGGCCCTAAACTACGTTTTTTTGGGTATCAGCACCAACGAATTTGATCATCAAATTCGTCCCGAAAGCTGTAGTCCTCGGATAGAGATTTCTAATGATGTATCATGTGCGTCAAACGGAGATAGTATGCCAAAGTTACGTCCCTGGTAAGTTGAAACACCAATTTACCCAAACGGGGCCCATAGTTTTGGCGCTTCATCTCCTAGGGTTAGGTTTTTGGGATGTTTAGGGTTCTCCATTGTTTCTCAATAATAAATAGGCCCTCGAGCCTCATTGTAATGGAGTTCAGAGGCTCTGTAGCCGCCACATCTCTTCTCGGGAGATAGCTACCGGTGCCCTAGCTAGTTTTTATTTCCATTATGTCCGTAAGCAAACTTCAGTTCTTTGATATTAATGAAATGAAGTGTTATTTCCACTTGCATCTCCGTATTTATGGTTATGTGTTTATTCCATTGCGTTCCCCGCATAAATCCGGATCGGTGGTATCGGAGGGGTCCTGCTTTTTCTCGATCCTTCTTTGCATGTCCCCAACGAGGCCGGGGTATAAGGAGCTACGGCTTGATCTGGTGGAACCTTTGCAAGATCAACCTCGCAAACCTCAATGAACGCCCATGGGGGACGAAAAGAAAGATGAGGGAGCAGAAGATCCTATCAAAATATTGCTCGAGGAGGCCCTCGAAAAACAAAGGAACGCGATGATGGATAACTTTGCTCAGATCCTTCAACGGTCGCCCACCTGGCGGTGCATCCGCATCCGAGTAGCCACTCCGGAGTTGCGACTCCCTTTAAGGTACAAGTAAATTTTGACATTCCCATATTTGAGGGTCAAATAGACGCGGATGCCGTAGATAGATGGTTGAATCTATTAGAAGGATATTTCTCCGTTCATGACTTTTCGGACCGGAGAAGATTATTTTTGCACTCTCAAAGCTACCCCCCCCATGTTAAGGACTCGGTGGGAAACCTCATCGTGAGAACAAGGACCCAGACGGAACCCTCTCTGTTCTCGCCGTACCAACTTGGAATTCTTTTCGAGACGCCGTCAAGGAACGAGTACTATCCCATGGGGAGCTATGAGGACAAGTACATACAATGACCACGATTGCGACAACAAAGGGATCAAGATGTGCACAAGTCGACGAATTTGTTCCATACCTCGCGCACAAAGTTGGGTATCAAATATTCGGAGAAACATTTGGTGCTAAAGTATCGCAGAATGTCATGACGGATACATTCGAGAGGAAATGGAGTTCCTCGACATCTCCTCGCTTGGTACGGCATACCAGAGTATGCTCGCCAAGATTGAGCGTAAATTCAAACAGAAGAAGCGAGACTTTGGATCCGCGAATCAAAAAGCAAGGAAAAAGGTGCTTCCAAACCACAGAACAAAGGACGAGCCAAGGCATGGCGGCTAAAGACAACCCGTCAAAGCCACAAGAAAAGAACAACACCGTAAAGCCAAAGAAGGACACGGGAAAGTGGTGTGAGTTCCATAAGAGCTCCACTCACAACACAAGTGAGTGTCGGGGCCAAGCGCTCTCTAGTGGCCGAGATGAGGGCTTCGAGTCGGATGCATGCTCCGACTCCGAATCGAAACATGAAAAGGGGAATGAAAAAGGGAAACATATTATTGATGCGGAGCCCAACGCCATTGTTGCCACTACAAAGGTCCGGAAGGAGGAACCGGAAGATCCGGAGGAGGAGGAACGTCTCTTCCACTCCCGAGATGTGGGTAAAGGGCTCCCCCGTACGCTCATTGTCGACAATGGGAGCCAAAAGAACCTCATTTCAAGCGGACGTCGTGAAGCGGTTGGGCTTGCGACCACGAGCTCACCCACATCCATACACCATCGGGTGGCTTCACCAAGGACGAGATCTCTCGCGTCAGCCCAGCGATAGCACGCCTTCCCTATAGCATCAAGCCCTTCACGGATGAGGTATTATGTGACGTTGCTCCTATTGATGTTTTTGATGTATTATTAGGACAACCATACTTGTGGAAGCGTCATGCCGTGTATGAGTCTCGACCTCGTCGTCGTTATTATTACTTTGGGAAATAAGTTGTACAGATACCAGAGGTACCACCTCCTACGACTATCTCTTTGGTTACTACAAAACAATGCGGTAAGCTCATTTCCCAAACCAGGGAAATTCGTTTTCCGATGATCCGCCCCAGTGAGCAGCGTAAGACCGTGGCCACAACCTCCGGACAGGGGCCCCTCCCCGCACGACAACAACAAATGGATAAGGTCGTGGAGGAGTACGGGGACATCTTCACCTCACCCCACAGGGGTTCCTCCGCACTCGCCGGGGTCAAGCACCCGATTGATCCGACCCCGGGTGCGCCGCTACCCAATGGATCGATCTATCGACGCTCGTTTCCGGAAAATGATGAAATCAAGAGTGCGGATTCGGGGAGTTGTTGCGAAAAGGTCACATCGGTCCAAGTTCATTGCTCCCGTGGGAGCCCGATCGTGTTGGTATAGAAGAAGGATGGGACGTGGAGACTACGTATTGACTATCGAAGCGCTCGAACAAGATCACTCGTCCGAATAGGTACCCAATCCCACGGATTGATGACCTTCCGGACCAACTCCAAGGTGCAAAATATTTCGGTAAGATCGACCCGAAGTCCGGGTATCACCAGGTACCAATTGAACCCTCTCGATGTGTGGAAGATTGCCTTCAAAGCTAAGGAAGGCCTTTTTGAATGGTCGGTCATGCCTTTCGGGTTGACGAATGCTCCCGCAACCTTCATGAGGATGATGGACAACATCCGGCGGCCATTCACCAACTCATTCGTAGTGGTGTACTTGGATGACATTCGATCTTGATCAAGACTTGGGAAGAGCACCTTCATCACATCCGACAAGTCCTCCAAACACTCGCGGCAACACAAGTTGTGTGCCAATTTGGAGAAGTGCACGTTTGGCATGACCCAAGTTCAATATCCGGGATACATTATTGATGAAAGGGGGTGCATGTGGATCCAGCCAAGATCCAAGTCATTCGGGGATTGGCCGTCACCCGACTACTATAACAGAGCTTCGCAGCCTTTCCGGGTCTTGCTAATTTCTACCGTAGATTCGTGTTGGGATTCTCTCATATCACTTGGCCCTTGAGTCAAGTCACCAAAGGAGGAGCGAGAGCAAAATTCTTTTGGTCGGAACCTCAACGAAGGCGTTCAAAGAATTGAAAAATCGCCTCTGTTCCGCCGGTGCTCACCTTACCGGACTTGCGACAGCACGCTTTGAGATCGAGACGAGATGCCTCTGACTATGCTATTGGGGCAGTTCTTACTCAACGGGGACATCCAAGTGGCAATATCACGGTGAGACATTGTGAGATAGTTAGTACCCCACCTATGACAAAGAAATGTTTTCCATTGTGCAAGCCTATCGACAATGGAAGCATTACATTTTGGGGAAGGAAACAATCATCCACATAGACCACCGGCCCCTGCAGTTCATACAGACACAAGGGAAGTTGCAGAATGATCGCCATCAGAAGTGGTCCACATATCTGCAACAGTTTCATTTGAACATCGAGTACAAGAAGGGTAGCACCAATAATGTTGCAGACTGCCTCAGCCGACCACCGATCGTGGCGCTCACCACCGTGCTCAACTCTTGTGGGCACGAGACTTCTGATTTGCCGCTTCTCTATGAGAGTGACCCAGAATTCGGCCACACTTACAAGGCACTCTTGGGGGGTACGCAAGTTCCAAATTTTCACCTCGAAGATGCACTTTTATGTCACCTGGGACACCTTTGTGTTCCTTCAAGCGAGCGTGCCAAGATGATATGGGAAGCACACTACAGTCGAGTCGCTGGGCATTTCGGGGTCGAGAAAACAGTAGCAATCCTGCAGAAGTATTTCTATTGGCCGAACCTTCGAAAGGATGTTGAGAAGCACATCAGATCCTGCACTGCTTGTGCCATTGCCAAACCGACCATCAAGAAGCAAGGCCTATATACTCCTCTACCTACCCCTAGTCGACCTTGGGAATCCATCTCCATGGATGACATGTCGGGCCTGCCTTCTACTAAGCAGGGAAATGACTGTGTTTTTGTGGTCGTCGACAGATTCTCGAAGATGGCCATTATGGCGGCCTGCAAGAAGAATATCACAGCAGAAGCCACTGCTAAACTCTTCTTTGAACGAGTGTGGGTGCACTTTAGGATCCCACAGTCTATCATATCAGATCGAGATAGCAGGTTCCTCAGCACATTTTGGTCCAGCCTCTGGTCAATGTTGGACACAAAGCTCACCAAGTCCACAGCTTTCCATCCCCAAACAGATGGCCAGACAGAGGTCGTCAACAGAATGATTGTACACATTCTGCGCATGTACAACTCAAAGCATCCACGCACATGGGACGAGAGCCTCCCCTATGTACAACACAGTTATAACCGAGCTCTCCACAGTTCAATTGGCCATAGCCCCTTTCAGGTGGGCTTGGGATTCCAGCCACTATGTCCCATTGACGTAGCCATGCCATTTGCAGCTGCTCAGGCCGATTCAGCGCACGTCCAGTCTGAAGTTGACAAAGCAAGTAGCTTCATCGAGCGCATTCAACACATCCTCCAACAGGTTCATGATATATTGGACAGAGCTAATGCGAAGTACAAGCAGCGCCATGATCAACACCGGGTGCCACACAACTTCCAGGTGGGCGACAAAGTATGGTTGCATTTGCAGAAGGAGCGCCTCACTGGACCTCACCGCAAGCTTCGCCCGCTCCGATACGGGCCGTACACCATCACCAAGGCTGTAGGTAACAATGCCTTCGAGCTTAGTATTCCACCATTCCTTGGTCTGCACCCGGTCTTCAATGTGGATCGCCTTCGTCCTTACTTTCCACCTCTACTGGACACCTCGGACATTGCAGAACAACTCACACCAACAGAGTTAAACCCAGACTGCATGGAACAGGCCACCACAGATTGTATCATGGACATGCAAATCAAGAACACTCGTCAACAGCAGATCCAGCTGTATCGGGTTGTCAAAGCTGGCCAACTCCTGCACCAAGGAAAGTGGTTCACCAGGGACCAAGTTCAGCAGAAATTTCCTCATCTCATGGAGGAACTTAACGCAATGGGGACCATTGCTTCCTAAGGGGGGAGGAATGATCCCGGTGGATATTGGTGGCCACCCACCTATTCCACTTGGCCCCCCACCATTGTCTCTTTCAGTTTTTCAGTTTCGGCATAACTTACTATTTTTAGCAGTTTTTCGGGTCCTGAACTTCCGGAGCCGTTTTGAGGCCTTAAACGACGTTTTTTGGGTATCAAAGAACCAACGAATTTGATCATCAAATTCGTCCTGAAAGCTGTAGTCCTCGGATAGAGCTTTCTAATGATGTATCATGTGCGTCAAACGGAGATAGTATGCCAAAGTTACGTCCCTGGGAAGTTGAAACACCAATTTACCCAAACGGGGCCCATAGTTTTGGCGCTTCATCTCCTAGGGTTAGGTTTTGGGATGTTTAGGGTTCTCCATTGTTTCTCAATAATAAATAGGCCCTCGAGCCTCATTGTAACGCAGTTCAGAGGCCTGTAGCCGCCACATCTCTTCTCAGAGATAGCTACCAGTGCCCTAGCTAGTTTTATTTCCATTCTGTTTGTAAGAAAACTTCAATTCTTTGATATTAATGAAATGAAGTGTTATTTCCGCTGCATCTCTGTATTTATGGTTATGTGTTTATTCTGTTGCGTTCCTGCATAAATCCGGATCAAATATCTTGGAAAAACACTTTCAAACCTTCAACAAAAATTCCTCAAATAAAAATACCTAACTTACATAACACATAAATGACAATAAAACAAGTAATCACTACTATATCCAATATATGCTAAGTGTTGGGCCGCTAATATGTTATTATTATTATCACTTTTTAGCACCTATTTCATCCATTTCTACTCTTATTTGTCATGTCATTTATCATAATTTATCATATAATTCCATTTTATAATTATTTATGCTCTTATGGATAAATATTATTTCTTCTCCTTTATTTTTAATAAATTGATGATTATGCATGATTTTACCAATTATGGTTTATTAATAAATTTGTTGTAACATCACTCACCTATTTATCCTCTAAGATATTTTCCAGATTGCAGAGTTGATCTCCAGCTCATCATTAAATATGCCAACTCAGAAATTCGCTGGAATAAGAAGCAACATTTTTTCATTGGACGTATTGGGAAAATGGAGAAGAATATGGAAAATTCGAAACATGGGTTTTGTCCAGAACGGACTGAATTAACTAATTTAAGAACAGTTTGCCCAAATTCAGCCTTTATTGAGAGAAATGGAAGGTTCTCTCAGGATGATTTTCCCAGATTCATTGTTGTGGCCGTTTTCCAAATTCTTCCAGTTGCAATACCAAATTCGACCTGTTCCAGTTAAATTATTGATGGAAGGATATTTCAGATATGATCTTGCTAATCAATTGGTTGTGAGCAATCCAATTTTGTAATAGGAATCATTTTTAATCATATCGGTTGTAACTTCTCTTTTCTCTATGTGTATTTAAATCAGAACAAAGATCAGAGAAGGGGCGGTTATTATGGGGATTCATGATGGATGATTAGAGAGAGAATTATATGGATTATTAGATTAGATATAGATAGGATAGGATAGGAGGAATGGGAGAATTACTATTGAAATTGTAACTTTGATCGTCGATTCTCGTTGTTGAAGCAGAGCACGAACTTGCTGTAACGATTATGCAATAATGAATATATAAAAACAATTGCAGTTCATTCGCATCTCCTGAAGTAATCCGGCGATATTCACCGACAGCTAAGGGCCCGGCTCCTGGTGGATCTACTTGCCGTTCCTGTACCATACAGTGTGGTTTGCCTTATTTCTGATTTCTGCAAGTGTGTTTTGTTTAATGATTACTTTCTGCAATTGAATTGTGTTGTTGTTCTTTTCCCTCATAACAAGATCATTGCTTTCTACAAGTATATTTTTGTGTTTCTCATTCTAATTACAGAGCTTCGTTGTTCATTTCAGTAACTTAGTTTTTCTGTTCATTGCAGTCAAATAAGCGTTGTTGTCTATTTCTATTATATAGCATTGTTGCTCATTTACTTTATGCAATCATTTAGTTTTTCCTTTTAGCATTCTTATAGTTAGCATAATTATCTCATTTCCATCAGTTGCAGTAACATTATTGATTTAATTCATTTCCATTTCTAATTGGTTATTTAGTGTGTTGTGTGTGATATCAACAACTGTAAAGAACATTGGCTATTGTTGTCAAAGCTCTCAAATTGAGGATCTTATTTATGCTTGATTAGTTTACATTAGTTAAAAGAGGAATGAGTTATTACTACTGTATCCTCGACTGATAATTGATGTTACTTTCCTGAATGAATGATTCAGTTTTAGAGCATTGAGTTTCCTTTAGTTGCAAGTGGGATTTATTAAAAGCATCCATTTATTCTTGTATTTGAAAGATCTATACTACATTTTAAGAAACATTACTCTCTGGGATTATAGCATGCACATATTTTGTACACTCTTGAAATAAGAGGACTTTCCCGGGTTGATAATTAATGTGGGATAAATAGGAGTTTTAAAAGTCACCTTTTAGCACCCAACACTGAGTACGTAGAATATTTAAATTTTCAAACATAGATGGAGATTCAATTTTGGGTTAAAAAATAAACTAAATTTCTCAATTTCCCTACAAGTGTAGTGGATACAGTAAAGTAATTGATGTGCATGTGGTAGCCTCAACGGATAAACTATTGTGCACAACAAAATCCATGTTGGACTACAAGCCTGTGCTAAGAGCTCATTTCATGTAAGATAGGAAAATGATAAACAATAGGAAAAGTGGATCCAAATACTAGAATTACTAGGTACCCAAGATTCAACCCAAAAAAATGGAAATCAAATGAATTATCCCTAGTAGAGTCACCAATTTATTATCGGAATTTTTGTCTTGATCTAGGATCGATAATTTCCCAATGAGAGGGTTGGAAACTCATCATAAACCATATGTAGATATCAAATATAAATTGCCCTCAATTGGTTGTTTATACATGGAGTGCAATAAGAAAGAGCAAGAAAGAACATAATTTTTTTCCCAACTTTAATGTAGATCGAAGTAATGTGATCCAATCTAATACTTCCTCCATATTTTCCATTTTCTTCATATTTTTACACAAAAGAGACAAACAAAATATTTCTCCAACATATGCATCACAAGTGAATGTATTTAAAAGATAATTTACTATCAATTCATACATTTAGAATATAATTCATGATAGAAATATCAAGGAATTGAAAGGGGTAAAGAATATAAATCTATTAATTCATAAATAACATTAGTACATCAACCAACCAAGATATAGCTCATCTAGTTGGTGTACCTCCATTACCTGATTGTAGGATCTTCTTTCATTAACCACATGTATACAAGATATTCAACAATATATAGATGTTGTACTTACACTTTGACAGATGTAACTCTATAGATCCAGACGACACCCTCAAGACAAGATCATTAACAAAGAGCGAAGGAAATATTCTTCACATGCAAACATAACATGATCTAAAACTGGATCTATGATACCCATGCCTAACTTCACTAGCATAAGTATGTTATATCACAACCTCCTCCTACTCTCAAATTCAATAAGAACCTTTCCTTTATAGGATAAAAGGAGGTTCATCTTAGTTGTTAAGAGATATCATGGCTTTAGAAGTGTAAGATTCAAAATCTAACTCAATAATTGCATTTGCAATTTTTAGTGCCATTTTTAGGAATATTTTGTAATAAATGTTATTTTCAAAAGAAAATTAAGCTAGAAAAAAAGTAATTTTTACTTTAATAACTAATGATAACGACCCACATCCAATCATATATATAGGAGAACCAATTTTAAATGTAATAAGATGGGTTTCAAATCCACCCATAGAGGTATTTCCTTTTCCTCCTTATATGCTCCAACTCCAAGCTCAATACAAAGGAATTTTTATAGTAAAGAAATGATAGCCATGGTGCAAGATATCTCTAGCAAAATTCCATAGATATAACTTTACTATAGATTATGGATTATTTATGTGACCTTAATGGATTTATTTATAATGAAATAGTGGAACTTCTTTTGGAACTAGCTTCAATGTGAACAATCATAATACCTTAACAAAGTAATGGAATAAGATGATTGGAAATGAGTAAATAAAACCCTATAATTAACAATAATGTTTTGATAAGGTCCTCACTATTTCATTTTGGAGGGCACATAAGTATTCTTGCGCCACCAAAATAATATTTTTTCAAAAAGTAAAATGGATTTTAATGAATTTTTTATGTGCTCCATGCAAAAATAAAATAAAAATAAACCATTAAGCTAAGAGTTAATCAATTTTAAGTTTGAGTTAGCTCAATATGGCCAAGCTAAAGCAAATGAAGATGCAAATTAAAGGTAAGACTACCATAGTAGTGTTTTTTAATGTAA
Organism: Pinus albicaulis; assembly: GCA_034641835.2. NCBI lineage: Eukaryota > Viridiplantae > Streptophyta > Pinopsida > Pinales > Pinaceae > Pinus > Pinus albicaulis. The sequence continues at coordinate 297,358,804 of CM076579.1, read as the reverse complement.
AAATACTCATGATTAAACAAAAATAAAAAATAACCTAGTAACACATAAAGTCGTATTTTTAAACCTGCTAAATGTTACGAAGAAGCAAATTGTGTTAACTTTCTATATATATATATATAACTTTAATTACTATTGATATGCATAAAAACAAAATTTACAAACCAAAGCAAATGAAGATGCAAATCAAAGGTAAAACTACCATAATAGTGTTTTTTAAGTAAAAATACTCATGATTAAACAAATATAAAAAATAACCTAGTAACACATAATTTCATATTTTTTAACTTGTTAAATGTTATGAAAGAAGCCAATTGTATTAACTTTATATGATGCATTTCATTTTATTTTTTTTAATATCCAACTTTAATTACTATTGATATCCAAAAAAAACAAAATTTGCAATTGGAGCATCTTGTTTATTGTGGCGGATAAAAATTCCATATCCACATATAACCGAAAGTAACCGTTGTTCCGCCTTTCAACAAAAGCTACGAGTACAGGCTAGAATATATAATAGTTCTTATGAAGACTAGTATATGATGTATTTCTCAAGCACATTATCACTCTTGACATTGAAATCATCATCCATAAAATCAACCATTTCAGTGAAATCATTTTAATGAAATATCAAGGTAGAGAGACCACTCGAAAACCGCTTGGTTGATAATTAATTATCCAGAATCTTATAGCCTTATTTAGACACAATCACAATTAAACTAAAAAACCCATTTGTAGACAATCGGATCATATTCACTTGTGATGCAATATGTATAACTCAACCCAAATACAAATACACTAGTGCATTAGTGTAAAATCAGATAATTAATATATATATATAGGTGGTGAAATTTATTATAATTAAAGTAGTTTGGGCAATTTAATTGGTGATTGTCATTATAATAAATTTTTATATACCAAGAGATTTGAGGTTCAACTCCTTGATTTACTTATATTTGTGGAAGGGGTGTATGTAAGCACTTATAGATTATAGTGGTAGTGATCAAAATCATGTAAATACAAAACTAACCTAGATTTTGTATTCCTTCAATCAGAAAAATAAAAATAAAAAATATTATAATTAAATAGTTAAATGTTATACAAAAATGTAAATTAAATCATGAAAATGCGCTAAGTCATTAATCTTATTCTAGGAAAACTATACCATCTAAAATGATCGGTTGGGGGTCTATATGGGGGTAGACTTTCTCTCCTACCATATGTATTTGGATATTGGAAAAGAAGGACACTACAAAAAGGATTGTAGATCTAAAAATATTGAGAAAGGAAACAGATATGATGATGATCCTTTTGCAGAGATGAAAAACACCTCAAATGAAGGTGGGTATGTGTCTTTTCTTCTTCTTCAACTACACATGTAGATCATGAGGCATGGTTGATTGACTTAGGTGCACTATTTCACATCACTCCTCATGGGGAGTGGTCCTACGAGTATGAGAAATATGATGGTGGTGATGTCTTCCTAGGGAATGATAGGAAGGTCTGAATCATGGGACATGGAAAATTCAAGTTGAATTTTCAAGGTCGAAGGATTCGAACACTTCCTCGTGTTCTGCATATTCCTACATTGGCTAGAAATCTAATTTATGTAAGAAAGAAAGATGATGCAGGTGTAAAAACATTGTTAGAGAAAGATACATACAAGATGGTTTAGGGAACACTAGTATTTATGTGGGGAGTTCAAATTGGAACTCTGTACAAGCTTTTGGGTAACATTGTTATTGATGTGTGCAACAGTTTGGTGGTTCCTAAAAGTGGAGTAGAAAATCTGGTGGTCTCTGGAGAAAATACTATGTTGCAACATCAAAGACTTTGACATATTGGAGAGAAGGGCCTTTGAATACTTCATGGTAATGGTATGGTATAAGTTATGTCTAATTTCTCTCTGGATTTTTATTTCTGTGAACATTGTGTATATGGGAAGCGGAATTGAGTGAGTTTCCCCTTTGGTGCTAAGAGGGAAAAATGGATATTAGAGGTTGTGCACAGTGATGTGTTTGGACCTATGTCAGTTCCATAATAGGGTAAGTCTTTGTACTATGTCTCATTTATAGATGAATTATCTAGGAATACATGGATATATATCCTCGAGAATAACTATGAAGTCTTTAATAGGTTTAAATAATTTAAGGGTCTGGTGGAAAATCAGACAGAGAAAAAGATTAATGTGTTGAGGATTGATAATGGTGGAGAGTTTTGCAAGAAGGAATTAAAATATTTCTATAATAAGTGTGGTATAGCATGGCATAATACTACTCCATACTCACCTCATAAAAATGGAGATGCATAAAAAATGAAAAAGGCATTGGTGGAAAAGGAAAGAAGCATGCTCAATGGTGCATGGTTAGGTCAAGAATTCTGGGCAGAGGTTGTGGATACTACATGTTACCTATTTAACATATCACCTTCATTAACGTTGGAGGACAAGACTCCACATGAGATATGGAATGGTAAGAAACCCTATCTCTCACATCTCAGGGTATTTGGAAGTGATGCATATGTACATGTTCCAAAAGAGAAAAAAACCAAGTTGGATATTAAATTTTAAAGGTGCATCTTTATTGGGTATAAATATGGTTTAAAAGGTTATAAGCTTTGGAACCCAGAAACAAGGAAGGTTGTGCATAGCCGATATGTGGTGTTTAGAGAGGTTAAAGTTGTTATTAAACATTAATTCCTATGAAAGGAGTCTAAGAAGATAGAGTTTGAGTTGAAGTAGTAAGAATCAGAATCTGCAACATAACATGAATCAGAAGAGTACGAGTTTCACGCTCCATTTTTTAGGAGATCGGTTCGAGAGAGAGAAGGCATCTAGAGAGTTATATTCCATATACTTTCTATTCAAAATTTTCTTTATCTATTACTAATGATGATCCCAGAACTGTCAAGGAGGCAGTGGATTCGTATGATGGAAAACTATGGAAAGAGGGTATGGTTGATGAAATGGAATCTTTAGACAAAAATGAGGCTTGGGATCTAGTGGAGTTGTCGGCTGGAAGGAAACCCATTAGCAGTAAATGGTTGTATAAAAAGAAGATGAATGCATAAGGCAAGGTGGAGAAATACAAATCTCGGTTGGTAGCAAAAGGTTATTCCCAGGTGTCTGGAAATTATTTTGGTGATATTTTTTCCCCTGTTTCCAAGTTAGCTTCTATTAGAATACTTTTATCTAATTTTTCTGCATTTGATTTGAGGTAGAACATATGGATGTGAAGACAACATTTCTTCACAAGGATCTGGAAGAAGAGATCTACATGAAGAAATGGGGAGGCTTTGTGGTGAAGGGTAAGAAAGAACTCGTATGCAGGTTCAAAAAGTCTCAGTGTGGATTAAAGCAATCACCAAGGATGTGGTATAAAAATTTTGATACATGCATATGGAAACTTGGCTTCACAAGGAGAAAAGCATATCATTCTGTGTATTTTAAATTAATTAGTGATTTTGTTATTTATTTGGTATTGTATTTGGATGATATTTTATTGATTGGAAATGACAAAGAAATTGTCTAGGATTCGAAGACCCAGTTGTAATCTAAATTCGACATGAAGGATCTTGGTTCTGCAAACTATATTTTGTGCATGGAAATTAAACAAGATCACGAAAAGAGGAAGCTCGGGTTAAACCATAGGATGTATGTTGACACAATATTGTAGAGGTTTTATATGCAGGATAGAAAATCAATGAAGGTTCCTATTCTTGCAGGTGTAAAGTAATATGTTGAATAGTGTCCCAAAACACAGGAAAAGGAAAAGGACATGTCCCATGTTCCATATGCCAGTGTAGTTGGTATCCTCATGTATGCAATGGTTTGTACTATACTATACATTGCACATGCAGTGGGAGTATTGAGAAGCTTTATGTCAAAACCAAGGAATGAGCATTGGACAACATTGAAGCAAGTTTTAGGTATTTGTGTGGCACTAGTGTTTATGGTATGTGTTACAAAGGAATACCAAGATTGGATAAATTTTTGGACATACATGGCTCTGTTGATGCAAATTGGGATGGATATTTGGATTGAAGAATATCTACAAGTGGGTATTTGTTTAACCTATTTATAGTATCGGTTACTTGGATGATCAAGAGATAGTCTGTAGCGGAACTTTCAATTACAAATGTTGAATACATGTAGCCACCCATGTAAGAAAAGAAAGCGTTTGATTGTAGATATTGTGTTCAATTATGGGGTTGGTACAACAAGATATAAGGATAGATTGTGATAGCTGAAGTGCAATGTTATTAGAAAAGAACCCTGCTTATCATTCAAAGACAAAGAACATTGATGTTCACTATCACTTTATGAAGGATATGGTTGAAGATAAAAAGGTGTTGCTCATAAAGGTGGACACTCTGAAGAATGTTGCAGATGCATTGAAAAAAAATTTTAGAACTAAGAAGTTTTCATGGAACATTGGGAATTGTAGCCCTCGACCAATTACCAAGCTCTCCTATGACCCCTCATGTGGAAATAAAACAACAAGTGTGAGAATTTTGGGTGCATGTTATATTCTTTCCACGCTTCATGGGGTTCGAGGCAACAACCTCATTTTATGGGGAGCTAATAATAGTTGGGTGGACCCAAGGATGGGGGTAGGACCCAAAGATGATGGGTGGACCTACCCATGGTTTTGCACATGGTTTTCATGTATGGATTTCGAGCACGGTGGTTTTTTTTCTCATGGTATTTTTAGATTCAGTCAAGGGAACTACGATTATGTTCTAGTCCAAGGTTAGTGTATTGGGTTTTATGAATAATTCGACATGTATATATAAATGCACGGTAACATTGAAAGGAACATAATGAAAAATAAGTCTGGTATTCCTAGTTTTGGGATCTAGGGGAAAATCTTTGTGTATATTTGTTTTATTTTCTCACCATTGTATATTTTTATGTTTTAAGAATTTTTTTGTAGGTAAATTCTATACAAGGTTCAAACCTACACTTACATCCAAGGAAGATGAGTTGTTCACTAATGAGAAGTGATTTTAGGTCCTAATTTAGCTCTAAAAAGAGGTTTCAACCTAGATGGTATCTGATAAAGACAATATCCTTTGCAGGCATAATTAATATTACTTCCAGCAAGGCCATATTCGTTTTAATAACTTTAACCTTTTTTTGTGAAGTAAATTTTTTTATTACCTATAGTCAAAGATATACATTAATATTTTTTGAAGCTCGTTCTAGCCTTCCACTAGGGAAACTAAACAAGACACATAAATTCAATTGATTCAAACTTTCAAAAGATAAGAGAATGCTTAAATTTATAAGAGGAAAAACATAGATTATAATTGTTTGGCCATGGGGGCCTTTCTCATCTAGAAAATTATTGAAATAAAACATAGAAAAAGCTAAAGGCAAAGGAGCAAATAAACATTGATGTTGATTTGTTTGAATCAATTGCTACAAAAGGAATGGCATTCTTTTTTTTTCCTTAGGAGAAGCTAGGGTCAAAGGAATTCCCATCTACTTTTCCATTCTTAGGAACCTAAAGTTGCATTTGATTCAGAGTTGATATAATATCTTCCTTGATTTCATTCATGTCTGCAAGCACCCTCCCCAAGAGAAACTTGAGATGAAAGTAGATGTCCACGGTGTACATGTATTGATTGTATCGGCCTCTAGTCTGACTTGCATCAAGAACCCAATCTAGCACTTCCATGAGAAATTATATATCCATAAGAGTGTGTCCCTCATTGGCTAGCTACCTTTCCACTTGATCAATATCCTCTTATACTAGTTGGGGGTTCAAATCTATATCATGTGTGATTGAGATTTCAACTCGATTCTGGGCTCTATAACAACCTCTTTCTTAATAGTAGGTAATACCATTATGCATTTTTTCCCATTCCCCGGGAAATATAGCTAGGGGAAAAAATATTATCCTCGAGATCCAACGCATTTCACACAGACCAAGAGTGACCATATTATATATAACATTTGTAATGGAAATGTATGGAGCAAACAGAGTGTTAGGAATGAAAACATAAAAGGAGGAAAATTAGTGCATACCTAGGCCCCCATAAACAACTCATCTCTGGGGGTGGTCTGTTTGAATCGCCACAAATAGCCGAAGTCACTTGTTGGTTGCGGGGATAGAGCAACACATCCCAATATTAGAGATAGGTACTTGTGAAAGTAAAAATATGCTAAGAGAGGACATCATCTATAGTATGGGATGAGGAAATGGCCTAGTTGTGTCATATTTTCCTTCCTATACTTCCATCTGGTAGTCCACTAGTGCCAATTAAAAATCCATTCAACCAAGCTAGAACAAGGGGGCTAATGCCTATCTAATACATATTGGTACGAAGGAGAACCAAAGACCTTTATCGGGAATGATATACCCATTTTCCACCATGAACTAGTCTGAAAGAGGTGGTTCCCTCCATAAGGCTCATATCTATGGTGATATTTCCATTGAATGTTAGTTAATCAATGCCAAGCAGGTGAAGGGATTTTATCGACCAAGTAACCCATGAGAGTAGTACCATAAACTATAAAATCTCACCAAGAACTTATTATAGTTTCCAATTGTGCAATTGATAAAGCACTGTATTGAATGCCAAGTGATCCCTCCAAGTGGCAGAATGTGGTAGCTTCCTATGTAAGCTTAATACATGGAACCAAATAATGATTTTTACCATACTTTAAACTTTTAGTCCAAATTTTTTTTACCCAATCATCTTCAAAACATCATAGTTCATCATTTTTAATATATCAAAAAAGCTAAAATTTTGAAATAGTGGGCAAGGTGTTCATCCATCACAAATTAGTTATCACAATCATAGGTGAAATCAATTGTAATGGTTATGCACGAAACTTTTTTCTAGTTTGAACTCATAGAATCAGAGTATACATGTATTTTTGTCTTGATAGTGATTTTACAATTGATGTGGTCATGGATTTGTCATTATTTGGTATCAATTTCAGGGAGCCATAATTTATATTTGTTCTAGTATTAAATTTTTCATATTTTCACATTAATTATAACCTCAAAATTTTCTCTAATATTTCCCCTCACCCCACCATAATTATCCTTGCACGTGTGATCATATCAACATTAATGCACCTTATGCCCACCCTCTCTATCCTTTCATGTGTGATCATACCAACATTGATGCACCGGATCCCATCAAAATTGTGCAGTTAAGTGCACTAGGGCTAGGGAAATATTGGGATGGGTGACCTCCTCAAGATTATTAGTGTTGCACTCTATCGCATTTTCGCATGGCTCAATGATCTCCCTTAAAAAAGGCGAGGTAGGAAGATCCTTTTAAGTATGATCATACTAGATTTAATGCATCAAATCCCATTAGAACTTTGCAGTTAAGTGTGCTTTGGCTACAGAAGTACTTGGATGGTTGACCTTGTGGTAAGTCCATAATTCTTAATAGTATCAAAAAGAAATATTTTGAAATGATGAGCAAGGTGTTCATCCATCACAACTTAGTTATCACAATCCTAGGTGAAATCAATTATAATGGAACTCGTATAATCAGAGCTTATATGTTTTCTTGTTTAAAAGTGTTCACATTTTCACATTAATTGTAATTTCAAAGTTTTCTCTAATATTTCCCTCTACCCTCACCATCATCATAATACAATATATAAAGTTAATTAGAGATAATTTCATGTTTAAAATAATATTTTTAAATAAAAAAATAAATAAAAGTTAAAATGAAAAAAAAATAAAAATGAGAAATAAATGTATAAAGAAAGAAAATAAAACTATTTTTTCATCATATTTTCAATATATCTTCTTTTAAATTTGATGAAATTTTAAGTGTATGCACTCATTACATGTAGAATTAAAGTTTATGAATTATTCACTATGCATATTTTGGACAAATTCATGGTGAGATAAACCAAAAATACATGAAAACAAGTTTTTTTTGGATGCAACATTAAATTTAGCATCTAACAAGTACTTACTCTATATATTTTTTTCATAAATTCATTATGAGGTAAAATGAAAATAAATGAAAATAAAATATAAAAAAATGAAAAACATGTTTATTTAAAACAAATTTCTCATGTATTTCTAGTCTATATTATTGTGGGTTTATCAAAACTTTGCAAAACAATAACTATGGAATGTAGAGTTTAATTTTGGATTACACAAGTACTTATACTTAAAATTTGAACAAACCTATAAATAAATATGTCAAAAATAAGATTGAAAAAAGTAGCTTTGTTTTTTCTTTCAAAAACCATTTATCCTTATAGTTGACATCATCAACTTGAATTATATTCGTTCTTTAAAATTGATGTTGATAGCATTTTTTCCTATTTTGAGTTGAATTTTTCTATAATTTGAATATTTCACTAAAAATACTTGGTCTTTTATGAAAACTCACGTTGTACTCTAATTTTTTAATTATTTTGTTACTTTATTTTGTATTGTTAATTTTCATAATCACAATGATGTAATGTTTTTTATTAACATATGGTTAATTGGTCATCCTGTGAAAATGCTTGTTTTTAAGTCTTCCACTTTTGCTTTATATAAAAAAATAAAATAATTGTTTATAGATAGTGCTTAGAGTGTCTCTTTCACATACTTTCTTAGAGAATGCATTACTATCTAACATTTGTGCACCTTGGAATTATTTTTATGACATAATACCTTCCTATACAAAACTTTCAATTCACCTTGGTTGAGAGAAGTGTTACATCGTAACATATAATTTCCAATATATCATGAAAATTATGATAAAGATAGTTGAAAGTAAATGTACCTAATAAAATAAAAGTTACTTGGTTATATTGTGATTTTTCTTGCCTTTTGGCTTTCCCTTTTTAATATAAAATTAAAAATTCGTATTAAGAATACTCCATAGTATCCAATACATTTATTTCTTTTACTACTAAATTAAAATAGAAATCATATTGTGAAATTTTGTTAGTGCAACTTGATTTCAAATTTTTTTGGTGTAAGTCCTTGATAGGGGTGTCAGAAAACGGATCGATGGCTAGGGAGGCGGTCAGTAGCTCCCACGATTCAGCACTAATGCAAGTTTTAAGGTAAAGAGAAGGCCTCACTTGGCGCTTGGCCAATGAAGCTTCTAGAGAACACCGAGTGATTTAATTCCATAGGTATGTAAGAGGAGATGGTTTTGGGGTTAAGTGTGATGAGGTATTCAAGTTTAAATGTTGAGCTTGGTAGTTCTTGGTCCAAGCCTCTCTAGGCTATGTGTAGTTGGATTACAGTTACACAATTTCCTTGACGGGGCTTTTGTGCCTTTAGGAATCCTAGGTTGAATACAAGGAGAATCATCTTGAACCCATGTATTCAAAATTCACTTGTTTTAACAGACCTCTTATTACAGTGCAAGCGACTCATAGTTTCAGGGGGTCTCCTAGAATATTTGGTAGCCTTGAAACCCTAGTGGAAGTGTGTGGTGTGTTAGCCACCTATAATAATTTGTCAAAGAAAACAGGTGGCTAAATATGTTTTTGAGCCTTCAAGAGAAACATTTCCTTTGTAAAAAGTAAAATAATTTGTTGACCCTCATGTGTCTTCCATCCCTTAGAGAAATCTTCATTGTTGTTTCCATTAATGAACCTTGCTGTTTGTGAAAGAAACTGTTCTAAAAAAGGCCTCCATTTTCTCCATTTCACTCCCACAAAATTCCCCATTTTTCATCCTCATTCCCTTCACAAAAATTCCTCTGTATACCTTCATTTCAACCTCCATCTCATCCTAAACCCCTTTTAAACCTTATATTTCCCTCTATTCGGTTTAAAGATCCCTTATTTTTCCTATTAGAACCCCTTACTAAGCCTTAAAAACTCTGTTTTTAACCTTAAAAACAGTCTTTTTACCTTATAAAGTGTTAAGCCCCCGAGGGATTATAGCTTTTAGCCCCTTTGTTCATATATCCTTAGCCCCGCAATCGGGCGCTAAAGGGCTAAGAAACCCCCATTTAAACCTTATCTTCTGTTTATTTTATTATGTCCCGACGTTATGGTTTGAAATGAATTAGGACCGTTGATCTGCAGAGATCAACGGCCATCGGGCATCCTTCCTCCACTCGTTCACCCGCTCATACGCTCCTCGTCCATTTCATCTTTGAATCCCCGTCGCCCGATCATCAGATCCGACGGTTCACACTTAAACCGCTGATTCACCCCGCGACAAGCCACCTTACATCACTATCGGGCCCCACCATATGTTCTGCCTGCACACATTGCTGCCTATCGCGTGCAACCCGCGCCGTCCGATCTGACACTCCAGATCCGACGGTCGCTATCCAATATCACGTAATTTTTGCACCCAAAGTTTAACGTTTCAAAATTGCGCGATATAGGCGGTTTTAATTTTCCACGTGTTAGTCAGTGTATGGAATCACACTCCAAAAGGAAATACCACCTCCCCCCCATTTCGTCGCGTGAAAACCATTCCCGGTTTCCGCCATAGCGCTAACCTCCGCATCGTTGCCTTTGGCGTTTTTTCCCAGCCGTCGATCTCTGAGATCGAACAGTTCTGATTTAATCTCGCCCCCATCCATTTTCCATTCATTTGATCTCCCAAATGACTCCATCGAAAGATCACCACCGTTGATTGTTCTAATCCAACAATCCACGTTCATCCTCGCACCGAAACCTCCATCTGCACCTGGTTAGCTTCTCTGCCAGGTTTTTCACCCATTTTTCCGCTGCATCCACTTTTTTCCTCAATACTCCATCCTCCTGTGCCCTCTGAAGCCGTCATCCCCACTCCCGCAGGTTTTTGTAACAGGTTTATCTGATGTTTGCAGGTTTAATGGCATTTCATCTATATTTTCCCCACAGTCACAAGCAGGTGACAGAAAGGTCCAGGGTGACGATCCTGCAACCTAAATATCGCGCGGAGGATGAATAAAGGGTTGATTTCAATGCTAGCATTCGATGAATCATGATCATCGGCCTACGAACAAATCCTCTGGATCAGCAAACCCCAGACACCTGTACAGAAGATCAGATCTAAACGATTAAGGCATAATATTGAAGACTAAGAAGCCTAATCCACAGTTAGCAGATAAAGACCTGAATATGATCAAGGAGGCTTAATGAAGCCTAAAGCACAAATCAAGGCATATCAGTGATTTAATATCAGCATAATGTCCTTTCTCCAACAAAGACTAGCTACACGACCTCCTCCATTTTCCATGGAGCACCAGAACAGTTACTACTCTAATAGAAGTCCTTAAAACTGTCAGGACAGAAGTTATGGAAGTATGGAATACCTCAGAGACCTTCTATCACCTTACTCATCTCAGAAGACAAAACAGAGTACCAGCAGCCAAAGAATACTTCAAAGAAACATACCTGAGGTTATTGTCAATCTAACAAAGACTTCTGAACCAGCCTAAAGGGTACACATAGTTAATACAAAGCCATTATGCAGAGTGGGCATTCGAATACTTCCTCCCTTTTGTCTTAATGAATCATTTAAGCTTATATCTACTACTCCACCTCCTCTTTCACCTATAATAACTATGAGAAATACATTGAAAATGTTGGTTGTTAGTTGTTGGGATTTTATTGACTATTTGAACTATTATTGAGGGAAGTAGCTGAGTAGTTTGTAATATAGTAGGCTGGGAAGAGAATTTTGGACTGTAAAAAGCCACTGGACTCAAAGTATGTGACTATTTTTGCACATCAATTGAACAAGCAGATTCACAGGATCCTGGTCTATATTATGGGTGATGTTTTCCTTACTGTAATTGTCTCCTTTCATGTTTTTCATACTTTCCATTATTCTCTGATAAAGAACAGCAAGAATAGATTAGGACATACTTCTGGAAGTACCCTAAGTCTCACTGTTAATCTTTATCTTCATGTTTTCCTCTGATTGTGTATTTTAAGGATAATTCTATAGAGTATAACCAGTCAAGAAATGTTGGTGAGCCCATGTCTTGCTGAGTACAACTTGAAATATTGTCCTTGAAAGATGTTTTCATTTCATGCTAAGTAAAAGATTAAACTAGGGAAGTCTATGGTTAGCCCTGTCCTCTAGTTTCTTCTCCAACAATTTGTCTTGAAAGTTTCCCTGTGAGTTGGTGTCAAAGCAGAGAAGGTTAAAAGTCTTTCTCTGATCTTAGGCCTTACTCTGTGTTTAATCTTAAATGTTTTCTACTTTCTGAAAGCATTTATGAGGACTGTTGGATTGTTTCCCTTGAGAATATGTTGAAAGCGGGCTAAGTTCAAAGTCTTTACTTGATCTTAAGCTACCCTTTGTGTCTTTATTGAGAGTTTCCTTTGAAGTATGTCAAAAGCAAGATAGGTTAAAAGTCCTTACCTGATCTTAGGTTGCACTTTGGTTTCTTTCTTTCACCTCACTTCTTAATGTTGCATCTCACCATATATCTAAAAATATCCTTTGGTATAGATGACTTTCCCTATGGAAACCCTTGGATAGTTTTTATGCAAGTAAACCCTTTTATGACTCCATAGCCCAATGGATTGGCACTTCTCTTGACCTATCTTCCCATGCTGAAACATCCTGCTAATTTTTTCCTTCTTCACTTCACATAACATTCTCAGTTAATGAGCTCCAACCAAACAAACAAACCAAATCCCTATGCTTCATACCTAGCCTAATACCATAAACTGACCTTAAAGATATATCATTTCTTACATTTATAGAGATATCCCTCTCTGGATCCAGGAGGGCTAGATCCTAGGATCCCAAAGTGGTTTGATGTTGTCTTGTCTTTTGGTTCTGCCAATCTGGCCAAAACACAGGAACCACAACATAATGGCGACTCTGATGGGGATTCTGAGTGAATTTCATCTTATACATCCTTAAGAGCTCAGAAGACCCACAAACCTCCTTAGATTGGTATTTAATTGCTGATGGTGGACAACAGCCTGCTTCAAAACATTCAAATTCATCCACCTGGCGACTCCACACTCCACAACTCCCAAAGGACCAAATGACTCCATTGGTGGAAGACTCTGAACTGGTTGACAAGATTCAGTGACCTCTTTTCTGATTTACCAACATGGATTTATATGCAGACCTAGAAGCAAAACTATGGACCAAGATGGAAAGAATGTTGTACATGTTTGAAAAAATAATGGAGAGGTATGAGGCTAATTTAAATATCGATGATCTAGAGCAGCCCATGCTTTTTCCAGACCAAGAAAAAACTCAACCTCTACAAGACCTAGAAAATGAGCAAGACATGTATGATGAGCAATAATTTATAGAAGATGATGAGGGAGGTTGTCAAGAAATTCCGGATTGCCTACCTATATCTTGTACTATGTTGTTAAGAGAATTTCATGACCAAATTGCAAAAACTTATAGTGAGCAGTGCTTTGAGGAAACAAGTGGTCACTTAGAAAACACAGAATCTGATGCGGAAGGAGAACCAGCACATATAGGAACTCCCCTTCTATATTATAACCCATTTCAGATTACACAAGAAGAGTGGCATCCTGATAATGTAGAAAAAACAACTCATGGGCCTTGTATCCAAACTAAGTGTCAGAGTAATCATGAGGAGTTGTTTAAAACAGAAGAAGATTAGGAAACAATAGAAAACCCTCAAATTTTCCCTGCAAGAACAAATGAAGATCCCCTAGATGAGGCTCAAGAAGACACCCAGCCTCAAATTCAGTCTTCACAAGAAACAGAGAGTTGCTGCTCTTCTGGTCGGAGGAACACAAGAACACCTTCCCCTTTGACAGAAGAGGAAATAAATCAGATCATCAATAGTCAGCCAGCCTCTGAAATATTTTATAAAACAAACACCCTTGCCCATTCATCTACTGAGCTTTGTTGTAAATATTTAGAAAGCTTCCCTATAAATCAGAATGAAGAAAGATCTGTTGATAATCCAGTATGTCTGATTGGTAGCATTAATTACTTTAATTATTTTCCTAATTTTGATCCATCTGATGATGATGTTCTCCAAATAGAAGTTGATCTTGCGGAGCCATCATTAGTAGATTTGTGGGAGGAAGATCAATTCCATCAACTTCAAGAAATTAATGAGCCCATGCAGGTTATTTATGACACTGATGAGGAAAGCTATGAAAGTCTAGTAGCAGGCGAAGATTCATTGAATCTTCACTCTGATTTATCTCAGAACATCAGTAATAGTCTCCATGCATTTGGAAATCAGTAGCCTTTTATCTCAAAGGTCGAGGAAGAAAACGATGAAGAAATTTTTGAGTAGGTTGAAACCAAGGAGCCTTCTCCTGAAAAGGAGGAAGCAATGGAACAGACCATTGCTCAAAAATACATTGATCTTTTCACATAGCTCAACCCACCAAATCAGACTATCTCAAAGCTACAAGAGGAAAACACTACAGTATATGATGAGTCCTCCAGTTCAAAAAATAATGAAGATGAGGAAGAGTTTCTTTTGAATCTTTTCCTTGACCCAGTGGAAGAGGAAGTAATCCTGGTTGAAACCTACCTATCAAATATTCACAACCAAGTATTATTTCAAGATCCTTATGCTCATTTCCTACAGACATTTAGAGAAGGATCAAAGGGCATCAAGGGTAGCTTGTTGCAGACAACAAGAAACATTTTAGAAGTTGCTGTTAAAAAACAAAGAGAGTGGGAGTGGCCCTGCCTGTCCAACATGCTCAAAGAGATGAGCAGAAACTAGTCATGGAATCATCTGATTAACTGGATGTATTGGAAAAGAGAGTTTGTCAACTAGACATGTAAATATTTCAAGTTAGAATAGGGTAGGTAGGAATCTAAATAAAGCTCATCCTGTGAGCATTTAGTTAGTTGTTGATTTTAATTTGAAGAAAATTTCAAAAAATACAAAAAATAGAAAGAGAAAGGTTCAGACAAGCTCAAATCTTGAACCTATGAAGTTCCAAAAAGAATGGCTCAAATTAGATCAAAACATGAGCCAGAGAAAAAGGGAAAGGCTGGTTCTAACATGCTCAAAACTTGAACCAGCAAAGAAGAAGAAAACATCTCCAACAGGATCAAATCAAAGTTGGAATAACAAAAAAAAAAGTGACTCTAAAAAGCTCAAAATCTGAGTCACAAGAAGAAGGAAGGATGCTCTTGATTTTCAGAATTTCAAGCCTTCACAATTTTGTTTCAATTTTCTGCAAAGTTTAGTCCATGTGCAGCTTGTCTTTATGCCATGGACCCACAGCAAATTAGATAGTCTAATCCTGGTTTGTCTGTATTTAAATTTCTATTTTAGAATGTGGAGAATGAAAATCTGCCAGACAGTTTAATCCTGGCATATATTAGTTTAGGTAGAGAAGCTATGAGTCCAACTGTTTAATCTGGTCTCATGGAGGAATAAGGGTAGAATTAGATTAGTTTTTCTTTCAATAAAAAGTGATGATGTGAAAGGTCTGCAAGTCCAAATGCACCTTGAAGAAAAAATGTTAGGATAGTAGGATGGGTAGGTAATTGTTTGGGAAATGTTTTCTGCTGATATAATGCACATCATGTATGCAGTAGTTGATCAAAGAAGAAAAATATGGTTGAGGACCAGGCTCTAGCCTACTTCCAAATATTATATTTGAGATTCTTGACACCTTCAAGAAGATGCCATCCCCATGTGGAGCCACTGTTAGCCACCTATAATAAATTTTCAAAGAAAACAGGTGGCTAAATATGTTTCTGAGCCTTCAAGAGAAACATTTCCTTTGTGAATATATCATTCTTGAAGCCTCCCTGTGTCTTCTATCCTTCAAGGAATCTTCACTGTTGTTTCCATTGATGAACCCTGTTGTTTGTGAAAGAGACTGTTCTCAAAAAGGCCTCTAGTTTCTCCATTTCACTCCCACAAAATTCCCCATTTTTCATCCTCATTCCCTTCACAAAAATTCCTTTGTAGACTTTCATTTCAACCTCCATCTCATCCTAAACCCCTTTTAAATCTTATATTTCCCTTTATTTGGTTTAAAAATCCATTCTTTTGCCTATCGGAACCCCTTACTAAGCCTTAAAAACTCTGTTTTTGACCTTAAAAACAGTTTTTTTACCTTATAAAGTGTTAAGCCCCCGAGGACTTATAGCTCTTAGCCCCCTTCTTCATATATCCTTAGACCCGCAATCGAGCGCTAAAGGGCCAAGAAACCCCCATTTAAACCTTATCTTCTATTTATTTTATTATGTCCCGACGTTATGGTTTGAAATGAATCAGGACCGTTGATCTGCAGAGATCAAAGGCCATCGGGCATCCTTCCTCTGCTCATTCACCCGCTCAAGTGCTCCTCGTCCATTTCATCGTTGAATCCCCATCGCCCGATCATCAGATCTAACATTTCACACTTAAACCGTCGTTCACCCCGCGACAAGCCACTACCGAGCCCCACCATATGTTCCGCCCACACACATTGTTGCCTATCGCGTGCAACCCGCGCTGTCTGATCTGACACTCCAGATTCGACGGTCGCTATAATATCGCGTAATTTTTGCGCCTAAAGTTTAACGTTTCAAAATTGCGATATGGGTGGTTTTCATTTTCCACGCATCAATCGCTAAATGGAATCGCGCTCCAAAAGGCAATACTACCTCCCCCCCATTTTGCCGCGCGCAAACCATCCCCGGTTTTCCGCTATACCGCTGCCCTCCGCGTCGTTGCCTTTCGCGTTTTTTCCCAACCGTCGATCTCTGAGATCAGACGGTTCTGATTTAATCTCACCCCATCCATTTTCCATTCATTCGATCTCCCAAATGACTCCATCGAAAGATCCCCACCGTTGATTGTTCTAATCCAATGGTCCACGTTCATCCTCGCACCCAAACCTCCATCTGCACCTGGTTCGCTACTCTGCCAGGTTTTTCACCCATTTTTCTATTGCATCCACTTTTTTCCTCAATACTCCTCCATCCTCCTGAGCCCTCCGAAGCAATCATCCCCACTCCCGCAGGTTTTTATAACAGGTTTATCTGATGTTTGCAGGTTTAATGGAATTTCATCTATATTTTCCCCACAATCACAGGCAGGTGACAGAAAGGTCCAGGGTGACGATCCTGCAACCTAAATATCCCGTGGGGGATGAATAAAGGGTTGATTTCAATGCTAGCAGTCGATGAATCATGATCATCGGCCCATGAAAAAATCCTCTAGATCAAAAAACCCTGGACACCTGTACAGAAGAGAAGAGCTAAAGGATTAAGGCATAATATTGAAGACTAAAAAGCCTAATCCACAATCAGCAGATAAAGACCCGAAGATGATCAAGGAGGCTTAATGAAGCCTAAATCACACATCAAGCCATATCAGTGATTTAATATCAGCAGAACGTCCTTTCTCCAAGAAAGACTAGCTACACGACCTCCTCCATTTTCCATCGAGCACCAGAACAGTTACTACTCTAATAGAAGTCCTTAAAACTATCAGGACAGCAGTTATGGAAGTATGGAAGACCTGAGAGACCATATATCACCTTACTTATCTTAGAAGACAAAACGGAGTACCAGCAGCTAGAGAGTACTTCAAAGAAACATACTTGAGGTTATTTTCAATCTTACAAAGACTTCTTAACCAGCCTAAAGGGTACACGCAGTTACTACAAAGCCATTATGCAGAGTGGGCATTTGAATACTTCCTCCCCTCTGTCTTAATGAATCGTTTAAGCTCATATCTACTACTCCACCTCCTCTTTCACCTATAAGAACCCATGAGAAATACATTATAAATGTTGGTTGTTGGTTGTTGGGATTTTATTGACTGTTTGAACTGTTATTGAGGGAAGTAGCTGAGTAGTTTGTAATATAGTAGGCTGGGAAGAGAAGTTTGGACTGTAAAAAGCCACTGGACTCAAAGTATGTGACTGGTTTTGCACATCAATTGAACAAGCAGATTCACAGGATCTTGGTCTATATTATGGGTGATGTTTTCCTTACTGTAATTGTCTCCTTTCATGTTTTTCATACTGTCCATTATTCTCTGATAAAGAACAACAAGCATAGATTAGGACATACTGATGGAAGTACCCTAAGTCTCACTGTTAATCTTTATATTTATGTTTTCCTCTGATTGTGTATTTAAGGATAATTCTATAGATTATAACCAGTTAAGAAATGTTGGTGAGCCCATGTCTTGTTGAGTACAACTTGAAATATTGTCCTTGAAAGATATTTTCATTTCATGCTAAGTAAAATATTAAACTAGGGAAGTCTATGGTTATCCCTGTCCTCTAGTTTCTTCTCCAACAGTTTGTCTTGAAAGTTTCCCTGTGAGTTGGTGTCAAAGCAGAGAAGGTTAAAAGTCTTTCTCTGATCTTAGGCCTTACTCTGTGTTTAATCTTAAATGTTTTCTACTTTCTGAAAGCAGTTATGAGGACTGCTGGATTGTTTTCCTTGAGAGTATGCTGAAATCAGGCTAAGTTCAAAGTCTTTACCTGATCTTAAGCTAGCCTTTGTGTCTTTATTGAGAGTTTCCTTTGAAGTATGTCAAAAGCAGGATAGGTTAAAAGTCCTTACCTGATCTTAGGCTGCACTTTGGTTTCTTTCTTTCACCTCAATTCTTAATGTTCCATATCACCATCTATCTAAAAATATCCTTTGGTATAGATGACTTGCCCTATGGAAACCCTTGGATAGTTGTTATGCAAGTAAACCCTTTTATGACTCCATAGCCCAATGGATTGGCACTTCTCTTGACCTATCTTCCCATGCTGAAACATCCTGCTACTTTTTTCCTTCTTCACTTCACATAACCTTCTCAGTTAATGAGCTCCAACCAAACAAACAAACCAAATCCCTGTGCTTCATACCTAGCCTAATACCATAAACTAACCTTAAAGATATATCATTTCTTACATTTATAGAGAGATCCCTCTCTGGATCCAGGAGGGCTAGATCCTAGGATCCCAAAGTGGTTTGATGTTGTCTTGTCTTTTGGTTCTACCAATCTGGCCAAAACACAGGAACCACAACATGGTGAAGCCTGGTTCAAGCGTCTACGTGGAAATTGGGGAGAGTTGGATGTTCGGGCAAATATACTTAGTAGGTGTGAATTGTGCATCTAGTTAGCTCATCTAGAATAGTAGGTATTTAATCCTAGTATAATTCTCATTTTGTACTAGAGTTGGTTTTATGAGGCCTCTGGATTTGGGTATGTGGCATGTTGAGTGGGAATTTGGAAGAACATACAGGGGCAGGTGAATCTTGGAGCATTTAATGTATCCCTCCTTTGCATGTTGGTCTTCAGGTCTCAACATGGTGCGGGTCTAGAAGCTCGGGGCTCTTCTCTTTTGACGCGACAATCGGTAGCTCTTGTCTGAGAGGGCTAGCTCATAGCAGGGTGGCGGTGTGATTTTCCTGCTCGAAGGTTGGCCATGTAGTAAGGGGTCGTTGTTGAAGTTTGCAACAAGAAAAAGTGAAATTGGCATCCGGAAACAACATCCATGATCCTAGTGAAAATTAAGCACCTGCACTAGGGTGGGGCCCACACAGGCTATTTTTAGGTGAATGTCTATTTTTAGATGAATGTCTATTTTTACTATCCCTTAATATATATGGACACTAAACTATAATCTATTCTCGATGTGGAATTGAAAATAGTTAACTGAAGTGGAAAATCAGTTAGCTAAGTGAATTTCGAGTTAAGAGGTTGGTTGGTGGGACATGCAGGTTGACTTGAGCTGTAACTGAGTGATTCTAGTTGTAACAAAGTTGGAAGTGTAGTGGTGCATGAGTTGTCCAAGTTGTAAATTAGTTTAACTCAGTTGAGTTAAAGTCAGTTGTGCTAGTTGTAACTGCAGATACACTAGTGAGAGATCAAGTGAATTAATTATTAATTAATTCACATGTAGTGATCTCACATGCAATTGATGTTTTTACTATTATTAACTTCATGCATGTTAGATCCAGTGGAGACCCAGTTGAGTTCTAGGTGAAAGGGAAGATAACTATCAATTGTGACATTATTCGCTTGCACACATGCACGCACACACACTTTGGATGAGCCCATGATATTTACACAGTCAAGGAAAGCAAGGCATCCATCATTCAGGATTCTTTACCATCAAGGATTGCGCAGTGGAGGTAGGTTTTCTGGAGACAGTAAATTGAGCAAGGGATTTGCCAATTTTTGTATGACAGTGTGAGACAATTAGCGGATGTACTAAAAGCTCTTGTGATTGGAGTTTTTGTATGTAATTGTTTCATGATCCATGATATAATATACAATATAATATGGTGGGGTTTTTAGCTGTAAGCTTTCCTTGGGAAATTATCTATGTTGTGTGTGATTGATCTTTCTTCATGATATTGTAATTGGCGATTGTATTTTTAATTCCGCAAATATTTGTAGAAGCGATTTAGTATTTAACTTTAGCATATTGTTAGATCAGGTGAATCCAAGGTATACATGCATATTTTATAATTTCTACAGTCGTGAGACTGGTGTTGTTGGGAATTTGATAGGTGACGACAAGGGTCCAAAAGGTGGTGGTGATAGTTGGTTGGCAATGTGGGGTTTTGCGGGTCTACCTGAGCGGATGGTGTGGGAGAGTGCTTTGCTTAGGTGGACTCGGAGTCTCACGAGAAGGGTCTTTGGTCTAAACAGATTATGTAGCCTCATCTTGGTGGATAGCGATGGAGACATGATTCACTAACATGGGAGGGATCCTCACGGTGGTGGTCAGAGAGGTGGTGTAGATGGTCATTGTGGTGGGTAGGTGGACAATGGAGAGGAGCTCGAGCAATAGTAGGGAAACTCACCAAAAAATGTTGACCTACTGCCACCTTTTGACGTTCTTGAAGCATAGATTCGTTAAATGACAACCATGGTGGAGCAACTGGCTCAAGACAAACACGATCACAGCAATGAGATCATCTCTTTCATGAATGATCTCCAACATAACCAATGGCACATGATGGATAGATTGGTTTATCTCTAACAATATCAACGGAGGCTATAAGCGAGGGTTGACAACATGAAAGGCAGGATAGTCCATATGGAGGAGCATATTCATGAAGCCTTCCATCAGCCACACAGAGACATAATGGAAGATCCGGGGCCACATTATCATGTTGGTTAAATATTATGGTCATTTGTATTTTGATCCTTGGTCAGTTTTGGGCCCAATGGGTTACCCTGTTTGGTTGATTAGCTTTCTTATGTTGTTATTTGTATATTTCTGTCAATATCCTTTCACTAGTAAGTCTGATAGGAATGAGGTCAGAGATGTTTTGATTATAAGCTCATCACAGTGTAAACCTTTCCTGAATTAATAGAATATGTTGATTAAAAAAAAAAAAAAAATTGGTGTAAGGAAACCAAGGTTCAAAACTTATAATTGTGTGAAGGAGACACCAAAATGTGGTAGAGGCAAGGTGTATTCCTAGGTAATTTTGATGACTTATATACTCTTAAGTGATAGTTTCTTAAACTACCCTTAAGTGGTAGTTTCTTAGACTAAAAAGTAGTCTCACAAATCACTAACAATAACCAATAAAAAATTACAATTATATGAAAATATAAGTCTTAAAATTATTTTATAACATAAATCATTTTTATGAAAAGGAAGAAGTTATTTTAATGTCCATGAGGCTAAAAATAAATTAAAATTGTGTATATTAAAAGTGTTCTAAAACATAAATTAGAATTCCATATTACATTTTCATTTGGCTAAATTTTTTAAAATGAATGAGTTTGAGACTCACTCTATGTTGGTATAGGAACTGATTGTGGAGATTCTAAAAGATGGATACTATAAATAAAGGAGAGTTTAATTGTTTAATATTTTTGTTTTTTATTGGGTTGTAATTTGATAATGATAAGATATTTTTGTTTTGGTGGTAATTTAGCAAATATATTTTTGAATTAAATTATAATTTCTTAGATATTATTTTTGGATTGAACTTCGTTAAGTAAATCATTCAACTATGATCATTTTCATGAGAGGTAGCCGTAACTCACTAATTTCTCCTAATTTTTGAATAGTCCACTTAGCACTTATTACATTAGATGATACTCAGAAATGAAAAAGTAGAATTATAATTTCTTGTTATTTACTTTGTTTTTAAATTGGACAATTTAAACACTCAAATTTCACAACTCAAAATTATGAAGTTTCACAATTCAAAGTTATAATTTAAAATTTTTGATATTCAAATTTTTTAAATTCAACATTTTAAACACTCAAATTTCACAACCAAATTTATGAAGTTTTACAATTCAAATTTATAATTTAAAAAACTTAATATTCAAATTTTTTAAATTAAACATTTTAAACACTTAATTTCACAATTCAATTTTACTAAGTTTTACAATTCAAATTTATACTTAAAAAAAATCATTATTCACATTTATAATTTAAAAAGTTCCTTATTTAACTTTATAATTTAAAAGTCAGCCAGATCTAGGATAGAAGGTGCCTCTGCCCTATATGATGATGTAAAGTCACTAGGTTCAATTAAATAGCGACATAAAAGTTCCTTATTCACATTTATAATTTAAAAGTTCCTTATTTAACTTTATAATTTAAAAGTCAGTCAGATGTTGGATAGAAGATGCCTCTGCCCTATATGATGTAAAGTCACTAGGTTCAATTAAATAGTGACATAAATAATGACATGATTAGAATATAGCACTGCCAAACTTTTTTTTAATTATAATTTTAAAAATTCATTTGAAGGTGAAGAAAAATGTGCTTAAAAAATATTACAAAATCCATGCCAAATGTGTGTTGAAATTGGCCAAAAAGATGCCTTTAAAAAAAGCGAAAAGCTTCGGTAGTTAGACTACGCTTTACAGATGATCCTCGGCATTGCTGCAATCATTATTCAAAAGTTCCACAACTCTGTGGGGTCGACATTGATGTTAGTGTGCTCCTCTTCCTGCTGCTGCTGCTGCCAAACACAGGAATTGAGCTCCAAGGCCAATGCATCGTCAATGGAAGGCATTCTTTCCAAATTCAGAGTGAGGCAACTACCGCTGCTGTCTGATCCACATTCCCACAAATCCAACGCAATTTCCTCCAATATCTGATGACAGTCGGTCCGCAACTCTGCTTCTGAAACAGAAGCCGATCTTGATGGCGATGGCGATGGGGCCTCTTCCCTCGAATTCTCCTTTTCTTGCAGAGTGGGCGGACTCGAAGGGAGTTTATTCATCGCATATTTGGCGGCGGCGACCTGAATTTGGCGGCGGGAAAGGGAAGAAGCAGAGGGAATATCGGGCACAGAATTGGGGAAATTGAATTTGGCGAAGGGACCTCTCAGACAATACACTGCGGCGTCGTAGGCGCGGGCGGCCTGTTGGGCAGTTGGGTATGAGCCGAGCCATAACTTCTCTCGAGATTTGGGTATTCGAATTTCTGATACCCAGCTTCCCCATTTTCGCAACCGGATCCCCTTCAATTGCCGGCACTTTTGCCTGCGATCCTCGTCTTCTAGAACATGGGCATGCTCAGAGGCCTTCTGCATATTTGGCGGCGCGAAAAAAGCTCGGGCGAGACTCCAAAATTTGGCGGCGGAGGGATCGAAGTCGAGCTCTCTCTATGGGAATTGCTGAGTTCAAATACAAATAATGTTTGCAGTGCAGAGTAATTGAGATTCGTAACTGAATATATATAAGAAGTTAAAAAAGCGCGTGACAAGTGAGCGATGACCAGGTTTTGCAATTGAAAGTGACAGGGGGCCATGGATATTAAAAACGTGAATTCATTGAGGTAGCCAAGGAACTTCTCAGTAATGGGGAATATTGATAATGGGACAAAAAAGGTGGGAGTTGCAGGTACACTCATTGAGCACAAAGCTTTAAAGGTTCAATTTAGCAAACACTGACCCAAATGACATAAGCCATCTGATGACAGCACTTTACTAAATTTCTTTGTCATTTCTCTTGGCACATGTCCTCCAATTCATGAATCTAGCCAATGTCCCACTCAGAAATTTATCCTTTTACAATACCTTCTTTAAAAAATAATAATAACTTCATTTTCAGTAGGCAAATAAATTGTACATTTGTCCTTATCTAAAGAACCTTCACATATATGATTTAATCGTATTGAAACTTTCAAGTAAAGAAACCATGTGACCTAATAAAATATTTAGTCCCTTCCATTAGCACCTCATCCTTACATCATTGGATTTGATAAGGCGTTGCTAGGAGTGGCGAACCACCTCATATATGGGTCAGAATATATCGTCAGAATTATATGCTGTTTTTGGTATCATCGTCTTGTTATTATTATAGTATACGTAGGCATATTGTTGTGACACGTAGGCATATAGTTGTGATGTGTCACTCGTTAGATAATTATAGGTTGACTTTGGTATTATCTGGTTGATATTATATTACCGATTGTTTTAAAAGGTGTAAAGAGAGATCGATAAGTTCGTTAATTTGAAAAATTTGTATAATAAATTTATTAGTGTGGAAAAATTGTTTAAGAAAAGCATGTGTAAAGATGTATGTCATATATTTTGCATTTTCTAAAGTAGCAAAGTCGATTTTTGAAGTTGAAAAGTTATATATTAGATCCCAACTTTAATTAAAACAAACTATTACCCATACCATAATTGAAAACTATAAAAAATATATTTATATTTGTTTTAATGTTTATGCATTTTAATTTAAAATAAAGCTATTGTTTGGTAGTGTTATAAATTATTTTATTTTATGTAAAATAGTATGTAGTGTTCATTTTTTTTCCATTTATAACTTTCATCATAAAATTTAAGTTTTCTATTATAATAAATAATAAATATATTTACAAAAATTATTTATATATTATTCTTCTAAAAAAATTTAGAGAACCTTTACCAAATTTTTTATTATTATAATAATTAGCTAATTAACATAATTTATAATATAGAAATACTATTTTTAAATAAGTTTTGGTTATTGTTTAAATATGAATCCACATGAATAAAATTTGGACTATAAAGTAACTAAAAATGTATTTTTTAATTAAATTTTATGAACACATGCAACTATTCCCTATCTCATAGTATTTCATGCTTCTAATGATACTAATAAAGATTGATTCATTGAAAGTCCCTATTTTTCAGAGAGCATGTATGACATGTTAATCCTTAGCAATAAAGTATTTATATTTATCTTTCTAAATAAATACTAGTAAAAAACTTGGATGCATAAAGCTAACTACCTAATTATCATATGTGGTTAAAAGGTTAAAAATATGTAATGCATAAAGCTAACTATGTGGTCAAAAATATGTAAATAATAATTACAAGCACAACACTTTACTAAAAATTATAGTTAAAAAAAGTTAAAGTTTCTTTTTAAAAAATTATATGTATAGGTGCAAATTTAAATGAGAATTGTTTACATTTATATAGATTCTAGTAAATTACTGCATTAATACTAGTAAATCACATATAAATTTTGAATAAGAAGAATTTTGAAAATAAAATATGAATGGCAGATTTCATTAGATGAATTTTATTTATAAAATTGCTATAGTATTTAGAGTGACTAAAATTTATTTAAAATTCAAACTAAATCATGAAAAAAATAGAAGTCTTTAAAATATATAAAATGTATGTCAACTATGTTCAAATAAACAATGTCACAACTTTAATCTTTTTAATAGTATTCCTTTTTGTTAAGAATCTCATTTACAACCCATAAAAAAAACCAAATAGATTGTCAAACTTAGCTTCTGTCTAAATTACTCTTTAGATTTTTACCAATCAAAAATGATGTTTCAAGATATGGTATCCAGCTCAAATATTTTAAAAAGAAAAATTAAAAAATTCATATTTCAAGATTAAAGTTGTCTACCGAGCCCGTGAAATAGCTCGGACGGCAAAAAATTATCGGAATCCAGTCAACTAAAATTCGAAAAATCATGTGCTTGGAGTGTTTAGAAGCCATTTTTGATGCTGGAAATGAATTTAGCGCTATCAAAAACCCTTAAGGCACTCAAAATATTAAAGTTTAACAACTGTAAACAAGATTCTGGGCAAATCTTTGCCGGATTTTCTAAAAATCATTGCCACATTCTGAGTAAAAACGCGGCCTTTTTAGACTACGTGCTACTGCCAATACTATGGTGGTGATTGCCAATAAAGCACATTGGGTGCTGTGGAATTCATTAGATTTGGAATCATCCGAAGGACTCTGTACCATCCCTCTGTAATGTTGTGTGACAAGGCTAGCCTTGGAAGGACTACACATCGGGCTAAGCATTCCTAGCGCCTACAAGG
Source organism: Pinus albicaulis (assembly GCA_034641835.2). NCBI lineage: Eukaryota > Viridiplantae > Streptophyta > Pinopsida > Pinales > Pinaceae > Pinus > Pinus albicaulis. The sequence continues at coordinate 297,332,663 of CM076579.1, read as the reverse complement.
ACGAAGAACGAGACTGCCACCACATGGGTACAACTGATGCATAGAGAAGATGAAGCTATAGGTTAAAAAAAGTAGTGATAAGGTTTCATTATGCACAATGCAATAAGGGTAACGATTACTAGTGGGTTATTTTAGGTGGAATGGTTTTCCTTGAATAAGGTTGATGAGTCAACTTTCATTAGCTAATAGCAGCCAAAAATGACTATCTTCACAGCGAAAATAACTATCCTCACTACTAATTTAAGAATTGAGTTATGATAAATTTTCCCATCTTATAAAAAAAAAAAATCAAAATACCATTAAAATTCCAATATAACCCTACAAAATCTATATCGCACTCACATCACACTTCCCCTATCCAACACTCCCGCATCCAGGGTACACATACTTCACTTCCAAATACATCTTGAATCAAATCCAAGTACTCTTCCGCGAATAAACATGTGCAGCTTAATAAACTTTGTAATCGTCATTTCGTAATGCCAAATGCTATTTAATAAGCATAAATATTGACATTCCATTTTCCCAGTTGTTGCACGCAGCTCAGATAAACTATATCATTTAATAAAACGAGGTATTCAGATCTGAAAAATAGAAATGGAAGAACATTGTTTGAAGCTCAACCAACCCATTGAATAGATTTCTCGTAGTCTAGCGGGTTCAGAAATTCAGTGACACCAAAGAGTTTTCTTGAAATGATTCACATACCACCAATTCTACATATATACACAGATTATATTCAATAAAGAAAATAATGTGTATACAAGTTATATTCAATAATGGAAATAATATTTATACACACGTTATATCCAATAATGGAAATAACATATATACATAGGTAATATCCAATAAAGAAAATGGAAAATGTACTATCTCTTTCAAATCTGTTATTGTTTAAATCGATTCCTATTATTCTAGAACTCTTACCACTCTTGACCCTACCACTCTTGACCCTTTAGGAGCTTGTGCAGTTATGCTCAAATCAGAATTTAGGAAAAAGTTAAACAATAACAATATAGTTTAAAGAACCTATTAATTAGTTTAGAAATTATTATCATAAGATAAAATTTTATAGGAAAATTTTGAAAATTTATGTTTATAGCTATTAAACTTCAAGATTTCGAGTGACTAGATATTTTTGATGGTACTAAATCCATTTTCATAAAAATAAATAAATAAACAATTAACAATTCAAACATTCTAGCATTCTAAATTTTTGAAATTTCTTTTACTAAATTCCAGCAAAAAAATCTGTCATCCACACAAATTTGACCCCAAATTAAATAATAAATTCTTCATATTGGTTTCCAAAATAATAAGGAAAAAAAACAGAAATAGAGATGATCCGTTGAATAATCATAAAAATCTTCGACAATTTGCCAAAAAAAAAAAAACCCTTATCATTAATACATACTGCTAGTCCAACTGTCCCAAGGCCAAATATTGCTACTGTTGAACCCTACTTGGGTTTGGCTACATTCAAAGCCACACCCATACATGATTCCACAACAAAATGAATTTTGAGTTAGAATTCTGACCAAGGAACGATCATGGGTGATTTTATTAACAATACAGCAACACAAACTTTAAAAATCGAATTACCCAGTTTATAAAACATTACACAATTTAAACTATGTAAATTATATATCATTTGATTTTGTTTCAAAATCATCCACAAATTACATATAGAAGTTTCAAAGAATCCAAAATGTAATTTACCTTTTGGGACTCCACAACTGAGAATGCAGACTTTGTCCACTGGAGCATCTGGATTAATTTTGGCAACACAACCACCATACATAACAGTGTACTCAGTGAAATTAGATGTACCAATGATGTGGTAAATCGGTTTGCCCTTGATTGAAAACCTTGACTTTCCATCACTTATCATAACCCCTCTCTCTGTAGTGACCCTTAGCAGATCACACATGTTGCTCTCCTCTGACTTGCAATGTCTGCATTCTTTGCATTCTCCAGTAAATACAAGAAGCACAGTGTCACCCTCCTTGAGGTCAGCCACCCCTTCTCCAACACTCTCTATAATTCTGTGTTAGCCAAAACAACAAAACACCATGAAATTCATTTATTCTCTCCTGAAATTATACATGCTTTCTAATGTGACTAAGATTTTGTTTTTTTTTGCAATATAGAGTTCATGGGAAACAACAGAGTGTATACCCAGTTGCTTCATGTCCAAATATGTGGGGAAAGAGAGGATTCTGGCCTTGAAACCAAATAAATATCATTAATTTCATCTTATTGTGATGAAAATTTAATCATACAGTAATTAAACATTCTAAAAACCAATTAGTGCAGTGTGAGAAAGATTTGTACTTTTGTAAATAGTTAAGAAATTTAGTTCTAATTATATATGACATACCTTTGCTTCCCAGAAAATAAGATCTGAGTGGCATAGTGCGGTATAATGCACTTTGATTCTGACTTCCATTGCCTGTGGGGGAGCCACCTCCAATTCTTCAATCGTCATAGGCTCCCCTGCTCCCCATGCAACAGCAGCTGCAACAGAAGTACAAATATCAAAATATCAACAAAAGTACAAATATCAAAACATCAACAGAAGTACAAATAGCAAAACATCAGAGTTGATATGATATTGAGCATAAACGTTTACGTCAATGCTAACTTTATGAATTGGGCCAATATCTTATCCAATAATTTGGCCATGACTATTAGAGAGTACATATATAATAGAGTCTTTTCTACTAGGTCAATTCCTATTTTTTACATGAATGCATACATTATGGACACCATATGTTTTTGTTCAAATTTTCCTATTATGGGTTGGAAATGGACCAATCAAGACCCTAGTCCTATTCATGTCTATCACAAAGCCTTGTGGGAATCTGAATTTCGTTCTCATTTTTATAAAATTTGCCAAGGAGTCGTGTTGCCTATCCACCAAATCATTTTTGATGAGAGAGCCCCGAGGATTTCTAAAGAACCCAAGGAAGACATTATGCCTGTAGCCAGATGGTTTGGATAAGAAACGTTTACTTATATCAGAGTTTTCGGGAGTCTTGCATCTCCCTATGTTTTTCTCTATTATGTCCCAGAAAAAAATTTGGCCAAGGATATTGCATACCAAATAGTAGGAAATGGTATAACCAAGCATCTCAAGGATATGAAGAAATCTATTTGGCCTACATTTCCAGTACAGTGTGGTGCCTTTGCTCTTTTTGATATGGGTCATGCAGCAAAGGAGATCCCAAATATTACCTCTTTGAATCTGGATTTTATGCGAGGAAGACAATATGACCCCAACAATTTAATCCAAAATTTTACTACTGCTCTTAAAATCAGGCCATTCATGCATGAAAAAAATGATTTTGATGATTTGTTTGAAGGGACAGAAAAATTTTCGGAGGTATTGAACATAGCATCCAACAGACTTAGTGTAGCAGATATCAAATATTTCCATGAATACAGAAATAAAAGATTAGAAACGGTCCCATTGGACCTGTTGCAAATAGAGGAAATTAGTGAGCCAATTCCTAGTTTCAGCCTAGATGATGATTCAAAAGATACGTCTAAAGATGAGTCCCACATGAAATCAGTTCAGGATTCAGAACATTCCAAACATGAGTCCCAAGATTCAGATCATTCTGAAAATGAATATGAAAATAAAGATGAAAGCCCTAATAAAACAATTAAAGATGTAATTAAAGGAACTGACATACATGCTAAGAAAATAATTGATGAAGCTGGATCAGAAAAGGCATCTTCTAAAGAGCTTCAGGAAGTTCTGTCTACACCTAAGCAGACAGTAAGATCCCAAGTCGATCATTTAAGCAAATAATGGAATAAGTTTATTGAAAAACTTCAGATGCCACCTAATCCTAATCCTGGAGGATCATCAAGATTTCATACTCCTGAACATATTCAGAAGTTACCAAAAACAGAAATAGCACTTCAACAAACTCCAGGTGTTCAGGATCAGGAAATCATCCTGACCTTCCCTACTGAATAAATTGTTTTGAATATTGAAGAGATACCTCCATTGGACATTTTCTACAGTCCAATCCATAAATATGTAGTGAGGAAGAATTGATGAAACAATTAAATCCCTTAGTAATGAGTCATTAGATATTGTTTGGAAAGACACCTTTGTCAATCCAACTGAAGATCTTCCTAAACTTTCGCAGTTTGCATGAGCATATGAAAATGCTACAATTGATAAAGCAATAGAAGTGCAAATTCTACTTAGACAAAGAGAAGAAAGAGTCCAAGTGCTAGAAAAACAACTAGAACAGGAGAAATTGAATGCCAATAAGCAAGTTGAAATGCAAATGGCATAGTTCCAAAAATAATTTGAAAGGTTGAAATTGCAGCATCAAGTGCACATCTCTGAAAAAGATGCATAGCTAGAAGCAGCAATGGACAAGCTCAAGAATCAACCTCAAACAGAAAAATTCATTAAAGAAGCACTTGAATTGAATTCACAGTTGAAACCATAGCAAGAGATTTTCCGCCAACAAATCTCTGTTACTAACTCATACTGTGAAACAAGTAACATATTGGCTCAACAGGTGGCAAACAAAAAGTTGGGATGTGAAAGTGAAAGAATTGATAAGAATATTTCTAAATTTATTTCTTGGCAAGAATCTAAGGAAGGAAATAAAGATGATCTCCCAAAGATTGAAAAATATCATAAGGATAATTTATTCGGAGATTGGGAAATGCAATTAAAACAAGCAGAGAAAGCGGCATCAAAGGTAGCCAACGTAACAAGAAAAATCATTGAGTCTGTCAATGAAAAGCTTCAGAATGCAAAACTTATTAAAGAATGTATAACTTAAGCAATTCCAGAAGTCAAGCTATTAGAGAAGCAGTGAAAGGAAAGCATTGAGAAATAGGCAGAATCAATTAAGAAGATATCTAAATTAGATCAAGAAAATTACTGGAATTTCTTGATCATACCACATAACGAGTGTATGACTCTGCACTCCTTAACTGATTCCACGATAAATTTGGTGCCAACACTTTCAAATGTCGTATTCAAGGGACAAGTGAGATCCAGAATCACTTAGTCGACTCAACTAAAGCCAATGATGGATATTTTCCAGCTCAAAGACCAAGTGACAAAAATAAATCAGCCCAAATAAGCATTCTTGTCATTTTTTAATTTCTATATTTTAGTTTAGTTTACTTATTATTGGGAAGGTTGTTTGAAACCTCCTCAGATTTTAGTGTAGTAATCTATTTTTGACTTATTTATTTTAGTATTTAAACCTCTCTCATGCATTTAGAGAGGGGTCCAGAATTTTATCAAAAATCAATTTGGGAAAGCTTGTGCTTCTGTACTTTTGTGAATTCTTTTGATAAAATATATGGAACAATATCTATTTTTTTTTAAATTGGAGTATGCTTTACTGAAATTTCACTTTTGTACTCTTAAAGTATATTTGGATTGAGAAGAAGCAGGTCAATATTGTGGATTTCATGAGTAGAACTTATCATATCTGGTACTATTATCTTTATGATTAAGCCTTGATTATGAGTTTACAATAATTTCTCTTTATATTGTGATATGTATGCAATTTGATTTACAGTTTATCATTCATGCACTTTTATACAATGTTTCAGCTGTAATTCCTTACCAAATACATAAATCAATCGATATATGTGATATATTATACATAATTATTTTGACTAACTATTTAGTTGAAATAATTATCCTACATGATTTCATCTCTTTCAGTGATTGAATGATCTTAATTACCTTTTACTGTAAGATATCTTTTTAGATCGCATTGATGATAATTATTCTCAGGTTATATATTAAGTTAGATAAATAGATGCATTTGATTATTAGATAAATAGGCTATAGTTAGTTAAGAACTATTCCTCCATTTGCATATTAAATTAAATACATCCTCATCATCCTTACCGGGAAACTGGTCCCATTATCCCTAGTCGAAGCCACTACACCAAACAGAAAAGGAGTTGCTTTTAAGGTTTGGACTGGGTGGCTATCCCCCATGTTGTTGCAACGGAATTTCGGGGCTTCAGCACAATCTTAGCTTCCACATATTTATTCAAATCATCCATCTTAGCTTCCATGTTTCCTCCTATACCATCCATCTTAGCTTCCACTCCATCCATCTTAGCTTCCATGTCATTCTTCAAAACATCCATCTTAGCGTCCACACCTTTCATCAAAACATCCATCTTAGCTTCCACACATTCTTTAAAACTTCCATTTCATTTTTTTCTGCTCTTTGCGAGATCGAAATTTGTTGCACTTGGTCATGTAATTTTGATATATCATGTTGCACTTATTCCTATTCATGAGTCATAGTAGAGCCTTCTAAGGGCTTAATGGGCGTTGAATTCTTTTTATGGGGCATTTTAGAACCCAATACAGATATCTATGCTTCAATGTGCCCTTGGAATCACTTCAAACTAATTTTTCAAACAAGACTTATGCAATTTAAAAAAAAAATACACACATTTTTCTTGCTTTTGAGGAGCTCGATATTGAAACTGATGTATCTATTATCTCTGTAATTTTGGATCCCAAAGATTTTATATTCAGTCCTTTAGTAGCCCTCTGATTTCTCTTTCCAATTCCATAGGTCTGAAATGATTTGTATTCTTCAAGTCAAAGTTATGCCTAATCTCCCACAATGTCCTAATTATGGATTGGTTCAGTAGAGAAACTTTTTATGGCATACCACGTGTCACTAGTTCCTCCTTCGACTCTGAAATTGATACACAGGAAACTAGAGTCCATGTAATTTCGGGCACTTTTTACAGAATTCCAATTTGATGCTCAGAGAGAGAGTTATGATGATTTTCCCAAGGTCACCTCTTTGAGATGAAATTCGGGAGCCTACAAAAACCCTAAATTCCACAGATCATATCTCCAAAAATATTACGAACCAAGATCTGAAATTGTTACAAAAAATTCCTCAGGGTTTCTTCGCAAATGGTTTTTTTTTAGCTTCTGAACCTTCATATAAAAAAATTTATGGCGAAACTTCCACAATGACTGGTTTGAAGCAGCGAAACCCTAGAATCCAAAGCTCTGATACCAAATGTTATGAAACCATTTCACAAAATAGAAGAAAAGATAGATCGAAGCCTTAGAAATCAGCCTCTTCTAGGGGGGAACCTCTGTTATCTTACATAAATGATAAATTCTTGGATGACACAAATGAAAAAACCTCCTTTCTATATATAGGAGTCCATGGGGTCACAATATAATCCTAGCTGACCTAACAATAATAATGTAAGGGAACAAAAATAACAATAGTGGGTTATTATGGGGCACAATAATAAAAACATGGGGACTGTAGGGGTACAACAATAACAATAAGGGGGATACAATAACAACAATAAGAGACTACACTAGTAATATAGGGCCCTAACATTGGATCCAGAAGGAGATTTCCAGCCGGAACCGTAGTGCATTTTGAAAAAAAAAAATGCTCATGATCTGGAATCTAGAAAACTAGCAAATTAAAGTGCAATGGAAGCACTTTGGGCCTGATTAAGCTACATGGGAGATGGAAAATCAGGTGTGGGCCATGTATCCTTCCTTGTTTGTCGGTTGAGGCAAAGCAATTTCAGTGTGATTTTGGTATATGTTTGGTATATGTTTTGATATATGTTTTGATGTGATGTTCGGGCATATGTACATATGTATATGGATGTAGATACCACCATGAGATGTGTTATAAAGCTCTAGTAAGTGGTATGGGTGTCATGCCAGTATAGTTGTCATGTTGTTATGATGTCATGTTAGTTTTGTTTTTAGTAGGGTGACCATTGTAAATATTGCATTGATCTATGTTATAAAGCTCCATGAGCAATATGATTTATTTTCAACATTTTTGCTGAGATATATGTGTTGTTGAACACCGAGGACTGTGCCCCCAAAGGGGGAGGGTTTTGTAACAACACTAGTGAAAATTCCATGTAATAAAGTTAAAATAATAACCATGGCTGATGGGACACATATTCCAAGCTGAATATTGGGTAAAACATCCTAGTGCAGGGGTTCACATGGTTTATTATGGCTAAGTAAATTGGAAAAGGCTATGGCTAATGCATTAAATAGGAAAAAGTTATATTTGGGACATTTATTTATGAAAATAATGGAAATAAGTAGAAAAGGGAGATCAAAGGTCATACGTTTCATGTGAGGAGGAAAATTAAGGAAAATAATGTAAAATGAAGAAAATAGAGGCCTCATTGATAAAAATTCTTCTGAGGATCAATTGGTACCTTTTGTCAGTGCATTTTTGGAGCTCTCTCATTATTGTCTCTCTCTCTCTCTCTCTCTCGCTCTCTCTCATACTCTTGGATACTTAGAGTTTTCTTGGAGCACTCTTGGAGAGTGTGGATACTTGGTGATTTGGAGCAAGAAGGAAAAGGAATATCAAGAAAGCGCAAGCGGTCATCAGGATTAGCAGTAACAACATTTTTGGATTATAGGTACCAAGTTACATGTATGTTTTCATCACTAGTTTTGGCAGACATGGTGTATGCATGTGAATTTTCCTAGCCTTTCCATTTCTTAGATATCCATGTTGTTGTGGGGTTATTTCCATTTATTAGTTTCTTGTTGGTTCTCATGATTCCTTTAGTTGTGGGTTGATTTATTAGTTCCTAGAAGCCTTGGTTGGAAAAACGCTCTAGAAGCCCGACGGATTATTGTGGGTTGAGTTACTAGTCCTAGAAGCCCTAGGTGGGTTGAGTTACTAGTCCTGTAAGCCTTGGTTGGACAAACGCTCTGGAAGCCCTGTAACATTTGGGTTTGAGTTACTAGTCCTGGAAGCCCTAGTTGGAACAAACACTCTAGAGCCTTGGAAAAAATTAGATAGAGACCAATCCGTGATGATTGTGATGTCTGACCGTGAGCTGGAATCACTAGTCAAGGGTTGAGGTGTTTTTGCCTCTGAAATCCCTAGATTGATTGTGATTGATGTGTTTGATGAGATCCCACATTCATGCTTGGAATATGGCACAGGGGGTAATTTCCTGAAATGAGACTTGGCTCAGCCAATATATGATCGAGTGGAACGTTGAAGTCTTGTCTCTGGTTGGTTTCTACATTCATTAAGGAGAAATTCATTCCCTTGGTATTTGGTATGAAAATGTATTGATATATATGTGGATTCTATTGTTGTTGTATTGATGGTAATTATGTTGTTATTATGCTGGTTAAAAGCATGTATTTTTACAATGATGATGTATGGCTCTCCCCATGTTTTTACTTTTAAATGAATACACAATGTATCTATGGTCAAATAGATTGCATTTTAGTTAATGATTTAGGGGAGAAATGCTTCTTGGCGGTTCTCAAAATGGGTATGAGACCCCTATTCTCTATTTTGTTGTTTATACATATAGCTTTCATGTTTGTGACATGTTTGAAAAAATGCCTATCATGGCTAGGAGGGGTCCAGATGATTTATTAATGACGTGATTGATTCCTTATCAATGTCTTGTGGTTATTTATCATCTCTGAATATTTCATGAAGTTCTAGGAAAACCACTGGGTTATGGGCCTGAAAAGGTGGCTCAAATCCCAAATATGCAGGAATGGAACTGAGTTTTTGGGTTCCTAGCCACTGGCATGTAATGTTATGCCTGGGGATATAGACTCCTAGCCACTTTATGCAAGTTTATGCCTACGGCTATGGCTCAAAGAGGTTAAAATTTCATTGTGACTCAGGGATAAGGGGCATGTTGGTTGGGTTACCTCCTGGGGGTGTTGTGGTTGATGTAAAAAGTATCTAGTTTGTGTTTTCCATCGATTCCACTTCGTTAAGGTTACATAGGAGGTTGAATCTCATTATAGTAGCCTCTTTTTGCATGTTTACCCTATTTGTCTAGTTACTTGGGTAGATGTGGGAAGAGGGTGTTACACAATCAATGAAGGAAGAAGAGAGAGCTATGATGAAACTCACTCAATGATCACCCAGGGTGAAAATATCCTCATTAGTATAGACATCCTCCAGGTTAGTTGAGGTAGATGTTACACATATATCATAGGTACCACAAGTAATTCCCACTTGTAGTCACTTGTGAAAAATTTATCAAAATTTACTAAGTTTACTACTTCAGAATTGGTAGTTGGGAGGAACATCCATGAGTCAAGCTTCTATTTTGAGAATGGACATATATGAATTTCATCATCTAGTAAAAATTTAGAGAAGAGGCGTCACTTCAAGGATCTACCACTTTTACCAAATTTCCTAATACACATGAACCCATTAACAAGGATGAGAGAGGATATTTCAACACCCAAATAGACTTGACCTAGTTCTAGATGCCCATATTAGAGGTGTTTTCCTAGCAAATAACTTTTTCTGCTAAAGGATTTTGCACTCTATAATAGATTCATTTTTTTTTTGAGTGGCATTAGAGAAATTACTCTTCAAACCTACAATGAAGGTTCTAACATGTAGAATAGTATTGGTTTTCCTTTCAAACAAAAGCAAGTCTAGTAGATTTTACTTTGTTGTTTCCTTTTAGGTTATTTCTTAGTTAAAAGGTAATGGAATAAAACTTAATGGTTTGATTATTCAAGTATTGAAATTTGAAGAAGCTAAAAAAATCATTCAACTCCTTTTCCTTCAAGTGCAAATTATGCAATGCTTGATATTATTATTTCGAACTTAAATTAAGAAGGAGATCAAGTATGTTATTTAATATGCTCTTTTATTTCAATTTTATAGATTTATATGATGCAATCACCAAAAAAATCATTATCTTGGAAAAAAACTTTCAAACCTTCAATAAAAATTCCTCAAATAAAAATACCTAACTTACATAACACATAAATGACAATAAAACAAGTAATCACTACTATATCCAATATCTACTGAGTACGTAGAATATTTAAATTTTCAAACAGAGATGGAGATTCAATTTTGGGTTAAACAATAAATTAAATTTTCTCAATTTCCCTACAAGTGTAGTGGCTACAGTAAACTAATTTACGTGCATGTGGTAGCCTCAGTGGATAAACTAGTGTGCACAACAAAATCCATGTTGGACTACAAACCTATGCTAAGAGCTCATTTCATGTAAGATAGGAAAATGATAAACAATAGGAAAAGTGGATCTAAATACTAGAATTACTAGGTACCCAAGATTCAACCCAAAAAAGGGAAATCAAATGAATTATCCCTAGTAGAGTCACCAATTTATTATCAGGATTTTTTTCTTGATCTAAGATCGACAAATTCCTAATGGGAGGGTTGGAAACTAGTCATAGACCATATGTATATATCAAATATAAATTGGCCTCAACTGGTTGTTTATACATGAAGTGTAATAAGAAAGAGCAAGAAAGAACATAATTTGTTTCCCAATTTTGATGTAGATCGAAGCAATGTGATCCAATCTAATTCTTCCTCCATATTCTCCATTAGCTTCATATTTTTACACCAAAGAGACAAACAAAATCTTTCTCCAATATATACATCACAAGGGCCTTCAAATACTTCATGATAATGGCATGGTAGAAGGTATGTCTAATTTCTCTCTAGATTTTTATTTCTGTGAACATTGTGTACATGGGAAGCGGAATCAAGTGAGTTTCCCCTCTGGTGCTAAGAGGGAAAAAGGGATATTAGAGCTTGTGCACAGTGATGTGTTTGGACCTATGGCAGTTCCATCACAGGGTAATTATTTGTACTATATCTCATTTATAGATGAATTATCGAGGAATACATGGATATATTTCCTCGAGAAGAAATATGAAGTCTTTGATAGGTTTAAAGAATTTAAGGCTCTGGTGGAAAATCAGACAGAGAAAAAGATTAATGTTTTGAGGATTGATAATGGTGGAGAGTTTTGAAAGAAGGAATTCAAAGAATTCTATAATAAGTGTGGTATAGCATGGAATAATACTCCTCGATACTCACCTCAGCAAAATGGAGATGCATAAATAATGAACAAGGTGTTGGTGGAAAAGGCAAGAAGCATGCTCAACGGTGCCCAGTTAGGACAAGAATTCTGGGCAGAGGCCGTGGATACTACATGTTACCTATTTAACATATCACCTTCATTAATGTTGGAGGAAAAGACTCCACATGAGGTATGGACTAGTAAGAAACCCTATCTCCCACATCTCAGGGTATTTGGAAGTGATGCATATGTACATGTTCCAAAGGAGAAAAAAACCAAGTTGGATAGTAAATTTGAGAGGTGCATCTTTATTGGGTATAAAAATGGTTTAAAAGGTTATAAGATTTTGAACCCAGAAACAAGGAAGGTTGTGTATAGCCGATATGTGGTGTTTAGAGAGGTTAAAAATGTTATTAAACATGAATTCCTATGAAAGGAGCCTGAGAAGATAGAGTTTGATTTGAAGTAGGAAGAATCAGACTCTACAACATAACATGAATCAGAAGAGGAAGAGTTGCAAACTCCAATTTTGAGGAGATCAATTCGAGAAAGAGGAAGCATCTAGAGAGGTATATATCATCTACTTTTTGTTCAAAATTTTCTTTATCTATTACTGATGATGATCCCAGAACTGTCAGGGAGGTCGTGGATTCATATGATGGAAAACTCTGGAAAGAGGGTATGGTTGATGAAATGGAATCTTTGGACAAAAATGAGGCTTGGGATCTAGTGGAGTTGTCGGCTAGAAGGAAACCCATTGGTAGTAAATGGGTGTTTAAAAAGAAGATGAATGCAGAAGGCAAGCTGGATAAATACAAATCTCGGTTGGTAAAAAAAGGTTATTCCCAAGTGTCTGGAATTTATTTTGGTGATATTTTTTTCTCCTGTTTCCAAGTTAGCTTCTATTAGAATACTTTTATCTATTGTTGCTGCTTTTTATTTGAGGTTAAACATATGGATGTGAAGACAAAATTTCTTCACGAGGATTTGTAAGAAGATATATACATGAAGAAACCGGGAGCCTTTGCCGTGAAGGGTAACCAAGAACTGGTATGTAGGTTAAAAAAGTCTCGGTGTCCCCGTATGCAGGTGATGGAACTGGCACGAACAACAATCGTTTCTCACACACCCTAGAGGATGGAGATCTTCTGCGCAGAGCCTCCCCTGCTATCGATCCTTAAATCGTTAGCCATCCGCATGAGACAAACAGGATAAGGTATGATGACGAGATGTTGGGAACAACGTCACCCTATCCAGGGTACCCATCTGCAACTATCACCATAAATGATTATCATGATTTATTTGTATATCAGTCATCTCCCTTCCCTCGAGCCTACTCAGGAAATCAGTCATGGCGTGCAGTTGCATGCAAGGCATACTCATTTCTATCCTCATCTCTTGTGTCCAAGCCCCTTTAAAAGGATGAGCCCTCAGCCCCGAGAAACTCACATTATTTTCCCTTTCCCTTTATTTTTACTGCTTTGGCACTTCCCTGATTCCAGATAGCCGCGCAGCCCTATTCTCAGCATTGCACTGTGCAGTCCCCTCTAGGCTATGACATCCCAGTCTGCGCACCTTTTCCTTGGCCCTTCCGATCCCCCGGTCCTTGACGCTATTTTTCCCCTTGGTGCGTACCCCTCCATTGAAGCCTCCCCCCTGCCTCATTATGCAATGGTCCCTAGATTACGCCAAAGAATCATCTGAGGTGGTCAGAGAGGTGCTCTCCCTAGTCATTATCACCGTGGCAAGGACAACCGCTTGTAGTCGATGGAAGGCTCCTCCTCCGACATTTTTGTGCGACAAAGCCTTGATCCCGAGCAGGAGGAATAAGCTCCTGTGCAAGTTGTGCAGAGAGGTAGGCGTGACTCGTAGAAGTCCACCATAGCACACCAGGTGCAACCCCTGCCTTGCAAGAGTGATCTTCTGTCGGTTCAAGAGGAGGAAGATGATGAATCAGATGTCTAGGTGATTGACTCTGATGGAAACTTGATGCATGTCCCTAACACAGAGGATCCGGAGTCCCCCATCCTCTGCGCACCTGTCCCCAAACCCAGGTGTTCAATGGTAGATTTGGAGGAAGTGGTTGCGCAGGAGGAGGTCCCCAACAGTGATGATGAAGATGAATATTGAGGCCTGCGCAACTACAGAGCTCTTCCATGTTTTTTGTCAAGCATGCCACCATCATTGTTTTTTTTGTTTCTGCATATTTTGTACTATCTAGATACGTCAGCACTCCTGCGAAAATTGTAATTTTATATCTCAAGTTTTGTTCGGGTTGGTTTCCTCCTCTGAGGCAACCTCGAAACCGAGCAACTAAGGCTAGGATTGGTTAAGCGCAACTTTCCAACCCCGCCTTTAGCATATGTAATATTTTGTTTATCGAATTAATAGAATATCCTGACTTACCAATAAAAAAAAATGTCTCGGTGTGGGATAAAGCAGCCACCAAGGACGTGGTATAAAAATTTTGATACATGCATATGGGCACTTGGCTTCACAAGGAGAAAAGCATATCATTCTGTGTATTTTAAATGAATTGGTGATTGTGTTATTTATTTTCTATTGTATTGGATGATATTTTGTTGATTGGAAATGACAAAGAAATTAGGGCCAAGATTCGAAGACCCAGTTGTACTCTAAATTTGACATGAAGGATTTTGGTTTTGCAAACTATATTTTGGGCATGGAAATTAAACATGATCGGGAAAATAGGAAGCTCGGGTTAAATCATAGGATGTATGTTGAGACAATATTGTAGAGGCTTAATATGCAGGATAGAAAACTAATGAAGGTTCCTATTCTTGCAGGCGTAAAGTAATATGTTGAACAGTGTCCCAAAACACAGGAAGAGGAAAAGGACATGCCCCATGTTCCATATGCCTGTGCAGTTGGTAGCCTCATGTATGCAATGGTTTTTACTATACCATTGAGCAAATTTATGTCAAAACAAAGGAAGGAGCATTAGACAACATTGAAGCGGGTTTTTAGGTATTTGTGTGGCACTAGTGATTATGGTATGTGTTACCAAGGAATACCAAGATTTGATAGAGTTTTGGACATATATGGCTTTGTTGATGCAAATTGGGATGGAGATTTGGATCGAATAATATCTACAAGTGGGTATTTGTTTCACCTATTTATATTATCAATCACTTGGATGATCAAGACACAAACTGTAGCGGCACTTCCAATTACAAATGTTGAATACATGGCAGCCACCCATGCAAGAAAGGAAAACACTTGATTGTATATATTGTGTTCAATTATGGAGTTGGTACAACAAGATATAAGGATAGATTGTGACAGCTAAAGTGCAATTTTATTAGCAAAGAATCTTGCTTATCATTCAAAGACAAAGAACATTGATGTTCACTATCACTTTATGAAGGATATGGTTGAATATAAAAAGGTGTTGCTCATAAAGGTGGACACTCTAAAGAATGTTGCAGATGCATTGACAAATTTTGTTAGAACTGAGAAGTTTTTGTAGTGTAGAGAAACAATGGGAATTGCAGCCCTTGACCAATTACTAATCTCTCCTATGACCCCTCGTATGGAAAGAAAAAAACAAGTCGGAGAATGTTGGGTGTGTGTTATATTCTTTCAACGCTTCATGGGGTTCGAGGTAGCACCCTCATTTTATGGGGACCCAGTAATAGTTGGGTGGACCCAAGGATGGGGGTTGGACCCAAACATGATGGGTGGACCTACCCATGGTTTTGCACATGGTTTTCATGTATGGATTTTGGGCACGATTGTTTTTTTTCTCATGGTTTTTTTAGATCCAATCAAGGGAACTACGATTATGTTTTAGTCCAATGTTAGTGTATTGGGGTTTATAAATTATTCAACATGTATATATAAATGTACTATGACATTGAAAGGAACATAATGAAAAATAAATTTGGTATTCCTAGTTTTGGGATCCAGGTGAAAATCTTTGTGTATATTTGTTTTATTTTCTCACCATTGTATACTTTTATGTTTTAAGAATTTTTTTGCAAGTAAATTCTATACAGGGTTCAAACCTACACTTACATCCAAGGAAGATGAGCTCTTCACTAATGAGAAGTGATTTTAGGTCCTAATTTAGGTCCAAAAAGAGGTTTCAACCTAAATGGTATCTGAGAAAGATAATATCCTTTGTGGTCACCATTAATATTACTTTCAGCAAGGCCATATTCATTTTAATAACTTTAACCTTTTTTTGTGAAGTAAAATTTTTTATTACCTCTAGTCAAAGATATACATTCATAGTTTTTGAAGCTCATTCTAGCCTTCCACTAGGGAAACTAAACAAGACACATAAATTCAATTGATTCAAACTTTTAAAATATAAGAGAATGCTTAAAGTTATAGGAGGAAAAAAATAGATTATAATTGTTTGGCAATGGGGGCCTTTCTCATCTAGAACATTATTGAAATAAAACATAGAAAAAGGTAAAGGAAAAGGAGCGAATAAACATTCATGTTGCTTTCTTTGAATCAATTGCTACAAAAGGAATGGCATTCTTGTTGTTTCCATAGGAGAAGCTAGGGTCACAAGAATTCCCATCTAATTTTCCATTCTCATGAACCTAAAGTTGCATTTGATTTAGAGTTGATATAATATCTTCCTTGATTTCATTCATGTCTGCAAGCACCCTCCCCAAGAGAAACTTGAGATGTAAGTATATGTCCACAGGGTACATGTATTGATTGTATTAGCCTCTAGTCTGACTTGCATCAAGAACCTAATCTTGCACTTCCATGAGAAATTATATATCCATAAGAGTGTGTCCCTCATTGGTTAGCTACCTTTCCACTTGATCGATATCCTCTTATAGTAGTTGGGGGTTCAGGTCTCTATAATGTGTGGTTGAGATTTCAACTCGATTTTGGGCTCTATAACAACCACTTTCTTAATAGTAGGTAACACCATGATGCATTTTGTCCCATTCCCTAGGCATAGCTAGGGGAAAAAATCTTATCATCAAGACCCAACGCATGTCACAGAGACCAAGAGTGACCATATTATTTATAACAGTTGTAATGGAAATGTATGGAGCAAACAGAGTGTTAGGAATGAAAACATAATGGAGGAAAATTAGTGCATACCTAGGCCCCCATAAACAACTCAATTCTGGGGGTGGTCTGTTCGGAACACCACAAATAGCTGAAGTTGCTTGTTGGCTACAGGGATGGAGCAACACATCCCAAAATTGGAGATACGTACTTGTGAAAACAAAAATATGCTAAGAGAGGACATAATCTACAGTATGGGATGAGGAAATGGCCTATTTGTGTCATATTTTCCTTCCTATACTTCCATCTGGCAGTCCACTAGTGCCAGTTAAAAATCCATTCAACCAAGCTAGAACAAGGGGGCTTAATGCCTATCTCATACATATTGGTACAAAGGATAACCAAATACCTTTATCAGGAATGATATAGCCATTTTCCACCATGAACTGGTTTGAAAGAGGTAGTCCCCTCCCTAAAGCTCATATCAATGGTGATATTTCCATTGAATGTTATTTAATCAATGCCAAGCAGGTGAAGGAATTTTATTGACCAAGTAACCCATGAGATTAGTACCATAAACTATAAAATCTCACCAAGAACTTGTTATAGTTTCCAATTTTGCAATTGATAAAGCACTGTATTTAATGCCAAGTAATCCCTCCAAGTGGCGGAATGTGGCAGCGTCCTATGTAAGCTTAATACATAGAACCAAATAATGATTTTTACCATACTTTAAACTTTTACTCCAAAAACTTTTTACCCAATCATCTTCAAAACATCATAGTTCATAATTCTTAATATATCAAAAAAATATAAAATTTTGAAATAGTGGGCAAGGTGTTCATCCATCACAAATTAGTTATCACAATCGTAGGTGAAATCAACTGTAATGGTTATGCACTAAAAAAATTTCTAGTTTAAACTCATAGAATCAGAGTATACATGTCTTTTTGTCTTGATAGTGATTTTACAATTGATGTGGTCATGGATTAGTCATTATTTGGTATCAATTTCAGGGGACCATAATTTATATTTGTTCTTGTATTAAATTATTCATATTTTCACATTAATTGTAACTTCAAATTTTTCTCTAATATTTCCCCTCACCCCCACCATAAATATCCTTGCACGTGTGATCATACCAAAATTAATTCACCTTATGCCCACCCTCTCTATCCTTGCACGTGTGATCATACCAACATTGATGCACCTGATCGCATCAAAATTGTGTAGTTAAGTGCACTGGGGCTAGGGAAATATTGGGATGGGTGACCTCCTCAAGATTCCTAGTGTTGCACCCTACCACATTTTCGCATGGCTCAGTGATCTCTTAAACAAGGGGAGGTAGGGAGATCCTTTTAAGTATGATCATACTAGCGTTAATGCATCAAATCCCATTAGAACTTAACAGTTAAGTGTGCTTTGGCTAGAGAAGTACTAGGATGGTTGACCTTGTGGGAAGTCCATAATTCTTAATAGTATCAAAAAGAAATATTTTGAATTGATGAGCAAGGTGTTCATTGATCAAAACTTAGTTATCAAAATCCTAGGTGAAATCAATTTTAATGGAACTCGTATAATCAGAGCTTATATGTTTTCGCGTTTAAAAGTGTTCATATTTTCACATTAATTGTAATTCCAAAGTTTTCTCTAATATTTCTCTCCACCCTCACCATCATCATAATACAATATATAAATTTAATTAGAGATAATTTTATATTTAGAATAATATTTTTAAATAAAAGTTAAAATGAAAATAAAAATAAAAATGAGAAGTAAATTTATAAAGAAAGAAAATAAAACTATTTTTTCATCATATTTTCAATATATCTTCTTTTAGATTTTTTGAAATTTAATGTGTATGCACTCATTACATGTAGAATTAGATTTTATGAATTATTCACTCTGCATATTTTGGATAAATTCATGGTGAGAAACCACAAATACATGAAAACAAGTTTTTTTTTTTAATGCAACATTAAATTTAGCATCTAACAAGTACATGCTCTATATATTTTGGATAAATTCATTATGAGGTAAAATGAAAATAAAAAACAAGTTTTATTTAAAACAATTTTTCTCATCTATTTCTAGTCTATATTATTGTGGGTTTATCAAAACTTTGCAAAACAATAATTCTCTAATTTAGAGTATACTTTTGGATCACACAAGTACTTATACTTCAAATTTGAACAAACCTATGAAGAAATATCTCAAAAAATAGCTTTGTTTTTTCTTTCAAACACTGTTTATCCTTATAATTTACATCATCAACTTGAATTATATATATTCTTTAAAATTGATGTTGATAGTAATTTTTCCTATCTTGAGTTGAAATTTTCTATAATTTGAATATCTCGCTAAAAATACTTGGTCTTTTATGAAAACTCACATTATAATGTTTTTTTATTAACATAATGGTTAATTGGTCATAATGTGCAAATTCTTGTTTTTAAGTCTTCCACTTTTGCTCTATATAAAAAATAAAATAATTGTTTATAGATAATTCTTAGAGTGTCTATTTCACATACTTTCTTAGAAAATGCATTACTACCTAACATTTGTGTGCCTTGAATTATTTTTATGACATAATACCTTCCTATACAAAACTTTCATTTCACTTTGGTTGAGAGAAGTGTTACATCTTAACATATAATTTCCAATATATCATGAACATTATGATAAAGATAGTTGAAATTAAATGTACCTAGTAACATAAAAGTTACTTGCTTATATTGTGATTTTGCTTTCCTTTTGGCTTTCTCTTTTTAATATGAAATTAAAACCTCGTATTAAGAAAACTTCACAATATCCAATACATTTATTTCTTTTACTACTAAATTAAAATAGAAATCATATTGTAAAATTTTGTTAGTGCAACTTGATTTCAAAGTTTTGTTGTGTAAGTCCCTGATAGGGGTGTCAGAAAACGGATCGGTGGCTAGGGAGGCGGTCGGTAGTGTTATCACTCTGAAATTTCCAAAGGTTGTTCTTGCGTTAAAAATAAATATCAGAGGTAATTATCAACCAATTTTGGAGATTAGGATCTAGCCTTCCTAAACTCAGAGAGGGCTCTCTCTTAATTATTTAACTTTGTTTGTTTAATAGATTTTAGGCTAGTTATGTATGTTTAATTTGGATTGATTTTGAATGTTTGGTGGAATTAATGATTTAGATGAATAGGTTCTTTTCCATTTTCCATTGGGTTATGGAGTCAATATGCTTTCAAAATAGAAAAAAAAAAAAACCAAATTATAAAGAAAGTGTTACAGGGGAGGATAGGTGAGAAATATCAGATCTCACGGCTAAATAGTGAAGTGATTTTTCAATCAAGATCAAGGAGCAATTAAGAATTCCTTAAACCAGATAATGAAGAAGGATAAAGAAGTCAATCAGGATCAGAGGGCAATTAAGAATTCTCTAAATCGGATATCAGAAGAAAACATAGAAATGTATAACAGTTCAAAGCAGAGTGTAAAGTTTAAGCAAATTCTGCAGTAAAACTCCTATTATAACATTTAAATTTAGAACACACATAAGTTTATGGAATACTTAGAAAGAGAACATGAACAATTGAAATTTATACTTCACTGAGATAGCTCAACACATGAATCATGTAAATAAGTTTCTTTATAACTTGTTGTGTCTGTCAAGTGGAATTTGGTACAATAACCCTCGAGAAATAGATCAGTCGGCTATGGAAATATTCAGAAATCCACACTTGATACTTTGAATGACGAAGTATTTATACAAATCATTACAAAAAATATCCTTTCAACTGACTAGAATTTATTTAAGGAAAATAAAATATTTTTATGCAAAGAGATAGTGACACCTTTCAACTCACTGATATTTGGCCCTGTTTTCTTTTATTGTTGTTACCTGTTTGTTTTTTTCATCCATCTTTATTTCATCTGTCTTTCTTTCATCTGTGCGTTCTTTCACCTTTCATAGTAAATCACACAATTTCTCCCATGTTTCTTCATTTGGGATCTTGATCTTCATCATCTTACAGTAAATCTCATCTGCCTTTAAATATTTGGAAAATGTGAGCTTATTTACAAAAAGGTGATTTACCTCATGCTGGAGATAAAAGAAGTTTTCTAAAGTTTGAAGGAGCACTTTTCCTGTGCGAACGCCCTTCATTGAGGAACTGTTGGAAGTTTCTTTGGCTACTTCCCTTAACTTCTTGTCATAGTCTTCATGTCTCATGAGTTTTTCATTTATTACTAAAGGATTAGGCAAACCCTTCTATCTCAATACATCAAACTTGTTCAAAAACCTGTTCACTACGACTTCCATGGTTTGACATTTCTCCTCAAGTTGTATCATCGTATTTCTTTTGGAAATCACTTTATTCACCTCTAAGATAGTCTCTGTTCTGTCAACTATCTCGAACTCTTCTAATTCATACTTATCTTTAGAATTAAGGAGTTAAATTATTTCACAGTCTTCTTCTGGTTTCTTTCCAAGCTTGGCTTTAACTTTCTGAATTGCATCACCAGCTTCCTTCACCAAGTCATTATGCTCAAATATGATCTGTATAGAAGGCCAAATATCATTAACTGAGTTAATGATATTGGCCCACAATTTTTGTTTTTCTTGGGCTAAACGCTCTTTTAGTGACAACTATTTTTCTAGCTTGTGGATTTTGTCAGTCAATCTATTGGCTTTCTGTATTTTAGCTTGCTTCATTACTTCTGCCAATTTATTTCCATATTCTAAGTTCTTTACTTGTTCTTTGAGCTTGTTAATCTTTGTACTATGAATGGACATATCTTCCAATTCTTTGATCAATTTGCTAGCCTCATCAATGGGATAAGTTGCTGGTATTGCTGATGTTGGTGCTGATGTAGTTACTGGAGATGATGTAGACACACGTGCTGATGTAGATGCTATAAGAATAAAAATAATAGGAATTGCTTCCATACTAGCTTGCTTTTCTTGTACAAGTTTGTTCATTTCTATCTCCATTTCCTTTAGTTGTGTTGTCAACTAGATTATTAAATTCATCGTCTCATCCTTTTGATTGTCTGTCTCCAAAACCTCCTTGGTTTGTGGATACTCAGTAGTTGGTAATTTGAATTGTTTCTTCAATGCAGTTATGTCTGCATTTTCCTTCTTTATAAGTTCTTTTGCTGCTTTGATATCATTTAGATTATAACCAGCTTCTATTACCAAATATTCTAGTGACTTAATCTTGTTATCTTTTGCTTGTGATGAGGCTCTCTCTAGCTTTAACTATGACTATATATTTTCTAGAGAATTTTGTAACTTCTAGACACTTAGAGATTTATGTGTCATGGTTGAATATATCATTTCTCCTACTTGTTTGTGGAATTCAATTTTGTCAATTGGATGCGCATATTTTGCAAGAACTCCAAAGGCTATCTTTTTATAATCTTCTGAAGTTTTGGGGGCATGTACCTTTAGCTGTAGAAATGTCATTTGCATCTTCCTTGTTTTGAGGTCAAAAGATGAAAGCAGCCTACTCTGATAACAAGGAGTTTTCTTCCAATATTGTGCACATGTAACAACCTTAAATGCTTCATTTCTTATTTTAATCTCTTTATATTTCTCAATGATATCCTTTTCTTTCTCAACTGGCTTGCTAGATGATGAAATCTCTGCACTATTTCTCTTTTGAATGATTTGTGCACTGGAAGTTGATGGCAAAGGTGTTTCTTATGAATGTGTTGTAGGTGTATCATCCCTGATAACAATATATGTTTCTATTTCAATTGTCTCTTCCTGCTCTATTACTGGATTTAGCTTTGTTTTCTTTCTATACATAGGCTTGAATTTACTATCAGATGTTGTTTCTAATGAATAAGAGCCTTCTTCTCTAGCCCTTTTTGAATTTATATCCTGTGGGGCTGGAGTAAACAGAATGGAACTAGTATCAAGCTGCTTCTCTACCTCCTATAGAGTGTTTTCCAACCACTCTGACTGGTTGGAATATTTCTCAATTCTAGGCTTAGATTCATGGATGAAAGGGGTGAGTTTAAACTTAATTCTAAATTTACTTATGACACCAAAGGGGTCATATGACCATTTCAAACTGTTGCTGAACTTTAAATTTTGTAGGCATCTATCTGCTTCCTTTCCAACATTCCTACTGTTGCATATAAAAGGCTCTAGTTGATTTTTTATCTTGAATTGGGTTTTCTTTTTGGCTGAAAGAAAATTTATCTCATCAGAATTCAAGATCTTCTTGATGTACTCTAAAGAAAATATCCTCATTGGGAGGTATTTGGGAAGCTTGTAAGGGACTAATTGGCTTCCATACACTCTAACTTCTGTGTGATTTTGGTATAAATACTAGTTCTTGTCTTGCTCTGATCTAATAACTGTAGAACCTTTTTGATGTCATCACTGATACTAGGTTGAATGCTATTGCTAAGCATATTAACCACTGGGTATACAAAATAATCAATAAAGTCTTTGAAACTAAATTCAGTGGAATCCTTTCTGATCAAGGATGTCCAAACGATAACAGACTTGGGATTACCCTCTGTGTCTAGTTTTTGTAGGTTGACTGCAAACCTTTCTGATTGAAAATATATGAACAAATGAAACAATACTAAGGAGTATTTGGACACTCCTTCTTCTGGCAGTTTGATCAGTTGATTATGCATGCCATCTTCCAGGAATTGGGCAAAGTTGAAATTTATAGCTGGAGGCTAACCTGGGAAAATTATAGAGAGGAAACCAATGATGGATTCATCTAGATGCTCATCAATGAAATATCCTAAAATATAGGAAAACATGGTTACAATTTGTTTTGTTCTTTCTGGGAACATGGTAGCAGAGTATGGTGGGTTGTTCTTAGGAAATTGAGCTGATTCAGGGAGGAAAGTCTGAAATATTTGAGGCCTTTTAGGGAAATATAGCTTTAGGTAAAGCTCAGTAAGGGTCTCAATGGAGAAAGGCACTCCCTCTGTTTTTGATTGAATGTGCAACATTTGATTAATGGATTGAGCAGTGATATAAATTAGGATTTCTTGGTCACGGGTGATTATGGCTCTTTCTTTTGGCAAATAATTGAGTTGGAAAAGTTTGGTGACTTCAAGGAACTGGTAGGTCTATGGAAGTGTGTATTTTGGCATGTTAGAGTTCCGCAGGCTTCAATTCTAGTTGGAAATGGCTTTTTTAGTTTCTTTCGCAAATCAACAGAAAATAGGAAAATAACGAAATAGGGCGGGGTTTTATTATTTTTTAACTTGGTGGTTTATCTCATGGCACGCGTGGTTTATCGCATGTTGAATGGTGGTTTGGTGGTTTGGTAATGGGGGGGTGCGATAAAACCTGGAGACGACACGTGGCAGGGGAGCGGGTGGATAAAACCACCTATTTCGCACCCCCCCCCCCCCCCCCCCCCCCCTTGGTTTTAAATATCAGACGTCAGGGGGGTGCGAAATTCATTGTAGGGCATTTGATCTGATCGGGGGTGATCAGACAACTTGTGGAAGTTGCGCACTTTCAAAGAGGTGGGGTCGGGAAATAGTTATGTGGAGGTTGTGAAATGAAATGGGGGTTTATGAAGTATATTAAGCGGGAGGTTAAGAAATATATTAGGTGAAGGGGTTAAGTCAAAAAAGGGGGATCCACTTAAGTTTCGTGCTTTGAAATATTGAAACGTGGGTTTTGTTGTTTTATGAAAAATGTGAAGTTTTATTAAGGGGGTAAGGGGTTTAGCAATGGGAAGGGATTTTTAAAGGGGAAAGGAATTTAGAAAAGGTTTTTGAAGTTTTAGGAAGGGAAAAGGTTAAGGGATGGGGATTTTAGATCTGGGAAGGGGGGAAATGATTTTTTAAGAGGGGAAAAGGGTTAAGATAAGGGGAAATGAAAAGGGAAAGGGTTTTTAGCAAGGCAAATTGTTAGAAAGATATTATTTGATAAGCATAATGATGCTTATATAAGCTCTGAAAAGTATTCTACCTACCCCTTATTTATGCTGACATTTTTTCTTTCCTTTATTGAGTGCATTTGAGCTTGTTGACCCTTTTATTTATTTTTGATAAGCAAACTAACTTATTTCTAACCTTATATCTTCCAATGGCTCAGATTAAACTTATGAGCTCATTTTTATTCTCTGCCTAACTACTTATCTACCAAGATTAAATGTTTTGGTCATATATTTATTCACTAACTATCATAACATAAAATTTAAAGACATGAATGATCAATATTAGATTGCATGATCACCATGAATTGTGGCATTTTGAACAAGCTGCACACAATTTCAAAAGTAAAGTAAACTAAGAGTAGTGGCATTTGAATGTGAACACTTTCAGAAATTATTTTTGTTTCTTTTTATGGGGTTCATATTTTATATCTGTTTTTATCTTTCTTTCTTTTGGTCCTTTGATTATTATTTTAGGACATACTCTCTTTTCATTTTTTAATATGGAAAACATTTGCAGAAATCCAAAGGTATGTACAATATTACAATACTTAACACAGCCAATTAAAAATTATGATCCCTATTATTATAGGACCCTAACAGTGGCTCCACTTGGAGATGGCATCTCCTTGTGAGATGTCAAGAACTTTCTAATCAGTGGCCTTGGAACTTTGCTTTGCTTTGCTTGGGACTACTTTATGTGATCTCCTTTATTAAAACATATGATGTTATATCTTTTAAAGCTTAAGATTTCCTTTTCAGGCTTCAACTTTAGAAGATAATCATCCACTCCAATCTAAACTTTTCTATGGTATTTACAATGGGTAAAATAGAACAAATTAACTATTGGTTAATCTGGTGAAAAACAGTACTTCAACATTTGACCATTGACTGGTCCACCTGGTAGTTCTGTCCCATTTAACTCTTTCAAGAAAAAGGCATTGCTGCCTCTATAACCATAAATAGTGTATGGACCCTTCCAGAGAAAGTCAAATTTGCCATGTTTTCCTTTGTCTTCCCTTCTGGAATCCCATTTTAATACTTGATCACCTATGAAGAAATTATCTTCTTTAGTTTTCTTATCAAAGATATTCCTGATTTTGTCTTGAATTACTTGGGATTTGATATAAACTTCTTCCTCGGTTTTCTGTAAATGAATTGTTTGGTTTATCCTCCTTTGGATGTCATTTGGTTCTACTTGAATCTCTTGAATCATTTTCATTACTGGCACTCCTAATGAAGATGGAAAAACATCATCCATCCCATATACCAATTGATAGGGAGATGTAACAATAGATTTCTTAGTAATTAGTATGTCTGCCCATAGGGCATTCGCCAACCTTTTATTCTAGGTTTTCTTGTTATTTTCTAATAGCTTCTTGATGATGTTGACTAGGATTTTGTTTGAAGATTTTTCTTGTCCATTACCTTGAGGGTAATAGGCAGTGAAATGGCCTAGGGTGATATGGTATCGGTTACAAAAATATATCATTTTCTTGGATTTGAAGGCAACAACATTATCAGTGATGAGTTTTTGTGGGCATCCAAATCTAGAAAGGATGTTATTCTCAAGTAATGAAATAATGACAGAGTATGTGGC
The DNA here is from genome assembly GCA_034641835.2 of Pinus albicaulis. Lineage (NCBI taxonomy): Eukaryota > Viridiplantae > Streptophyta > Pinopsida > Pinales > Pinaceae > Pinus > Pinus albicaulis. Next base: position 297,306,267 of record CM076579.1, on the reverse strand, counting down.
TTGTCTAGAAGGTATGTCTTCTATCCACTTGGTAAAGTAATCAGTGGCTGTCAAAATTCATTTATGTTGGGCAGAGGAGGGTGGGTGAATTTCACCAATGAAATGTAAACCCCATTGTTGAAATGGCATTTCTACTGAGATAGGTTTGAGGGGTGATGGTAAGATTTTATTCTTCCCTTTAAATATTTGACATTTGTGACAGGAGGTCACATACTTTCGGAGCTCTGCAAAAAGGGTGGGCCAGTAAAAACCTACCCTCAAAATTTTGTTAGCAGTTTTTTTCCAGTATAGGTGTCCTCCACAATCTCCTACATGAAATTCTTACATGAATTTTTCAACTTCATATTTTAATAAACTATTTAATAGGATGCCACCATGATCTTTCCAAAATCAAACATTATCTAAGATAAAATATTTCATTGCTTTCATTTTTAAGAATCTACTTTTAGTTATACATAAACCAGGAGGAGCTTGTAGGTTGAGTAAAACAAATGTAAGGTCTGCATACCAGGGTGAATCTATGAAAGCTTCACTGATTTGTGGAGTTGCCATCTCTTCCTGATCATCTATGGTAGCAATGAAATTTATGTCTAAGGCTTGACAGTTCGATTCAGCCATGATTTTGGCCAAACCTTGGCCTTTGATTAATTTTTTAAGCTTGATTTCAATGTCATATTCTATTATTGTGGCAATCCATTTTCCTCTTTTTCCATCAAGCCCATTCTGAGTTAGAATGTCCTTTAAAACTGAGTTTGGAACATATGCTATTATGTGAGAGTATAGAATATATACTTTGAAATATTTTATGGCTTTAACTAAAGCAAGAGCTTGTTTTTCCATGATATTATACTTTGGTGTTGCATCTCTCAAAGTTTTACTGAAGAAAGCAATGGGTTGTTCAATACCCTCATAATTCTTTTGCAACAAGACAACTGCAATGGTGTATTCTGAAGCAAATGAAAACATTATGAAATCTTTGTTAAAATTAGAACTTATAAGGACAGGTGTTTTAGTAAGTGCTTCTTTGATTGCTTCAAAAGATTGCTTAGCCTCTACTGTCCACTTAAGTATTGAATCCTTTTTTAACATGTAATTTAAATTTCTAATTAGTTTTGCTAAGTTAGGGATGAATCTTCTAAGAAAAATTATTTTGCCTAAAAATGCTTGTAATTCTCTAATGTTTCTAGGATGAATGATATTTAGGATTGCTTTTATTCTAGCTGGATCAATTATAATGCCCTCTTTCGAAATGATGTGTCCCAAGATTTTTCCTTCTTCTAAAAGTGACCTTTTAGGATTTAAGGATATGCCAAACTTTCTTCATTTTATGAATACTCTTCTTAGATGATCTCGATGCTCATTATATGACTTGGAAAACATTATGATATCATCTAGGTAAATGACTAAAAATTCATCGATTTCCTTTGCAAAGGATATGTCCATAACTCTTTGGAATTTTGCTCCAGTATTCATCAGTCCAAAGGGCATTTTCAAGTACATGAAATTTCCCTAGGGAGTGGTAAATGTAGTCTTGGCTTGATCTTCAGGTTGGACTAGGATTTGGTTGTATCCAGAAAATCCATCAAGTAATGAAATTCTGGATGAACCTACTACCCTCTGGAGAATGTGGTCCATTTTAAGGAGGGGATAGTTATCCTTCAATGATACTTTGCTTAAGTTTCTGAAATCAACACAGAGTCTGATTTGTCCTATTTTATTTCTAGTCGGGACTAAATTAGAGACCCAATCAGAATATCTGATGGGTGCTCTTATTTGAGCATCGTACATCCTTTTAACTTCTTTTTCTATTAATGGCATAAGAACGGGGTTAATTCTACTTAGATTTTGTTTAAAGGGCTTCTGATTTTCTTTAATTGGTATCTTATGCTGGATAATGCTGGTATCATAAGACTTGAGGTCTTCATAATTCCAAGCAAAGATATCTTGGAATTATTTAAACAAGCTAATGTACTTCAGCTTTTCAGCTGGAGGTAATGTCTTAGATATCTTGATAAGATTGGGATTTTCCTTTGTTCCCATGTTGCATTCTTCTATATCTGACCTTAGAGGCTCCATTTTAGGTTTTCTAGCTACATAATTGGAGTCAAAGAGATCTTCTAGTAGGGCTAATCCCTTAGGCAAAATGTTGTCTTTAAGGTTTAAAACATTTGATTCATCGTTGATTAATTCCTCAATTTCTACTGTTTCTAATTGTTCAATTTCTACTTTAGTGAATTTAGTTGGTTCTATTTTATTTGCATCATTTACATCTATTTCATTATTTATGGTATAATCTAATGCACATTCTATGTCTATATTACCATTTTGAAATTCTCCTTCAGAAATCATAAAACCAAGAATTTGGTTGTCCTATGAAAAGATTTTCCAATACTTTAAATTATCTGGTATGGTTGGTCTATGTCTTACCTTAGTTGTGTACTGATGATTCAACTGAAAGGAAACCTGCATGTGCTGGAAAAAGTGGCTAAGCTTTGTGCTTGCATATTCTGCTTTCTTGGAATGACAGCAAAGTCAGTCTCAAGGAAACATCTTATCAAGTCTACAATGGTTTCTCTGTAACACGTAAGTCTAGGGTTATTAGTAATGTACTCTCCCTTGACTTGTTTTATAATGAGTTCTGAGTCTCCCATGATGGAAAATATTTTATCTCCATGTTTTCTTATGATTTGAAGGCCTAGCACTAATGCTTCATATTCTGCCATGTTGTTAGTGCATTTGAAATTTAATCTATAAGCATGTCCTTTTGAATGATCATTTTCTAAATTGTAGATCCATTCCAACTCCTTCTCCTAATCTATTTACAGAGCCATCAAAATCTAAATGCCACATAGATTCATGTGTTATATTTTCACTATCCACTTCTTTGTGTTTCTCTTCTACAGCTGTGATTTTATCTTTGTCATTGTCTGAATTACATAAGATAAACGAGTCTAAATCAGAATGCATGTAATAGATAGGGTAATTTTGTGGTCTTTCTGAACTACTTACCATGAATTTCATCAAGTTTTCTATATAAAGCTTCCTTTGCTGACCAAATACAAAAATGGTAGCATATGACATGTCTAATTGCAGTGATCCCTGTAATTTTTCTCCCCATGAGCGAGATAATAACATACCATATTTGGGAGGGATATGGGCAACTACTATTTCCATAATGATACTCTTTGTTGGACGCTAGACCAGAGTTACACATAGATCTTTTATCAGGCCAAGGCATTTGACTTGACTAGAATCAAAAGGGAACATGTCTTTGTAGGGTTTGGTGATGTCTAAGTTTAATTTTTCCATGACTGCTTTAGGCATTAAGTTATGAGATGCCCCTGAATCCAACATAGCATTACATAAGATTTTATCATGAATGTTTAAGCTAATGTAGAATGGAGGACACCCCCTTGTTGACCTCAGGACCAAATAATAACTCAAGTTGATCATCATTGAGGTTGACAACATCTTCACCTTCACCTATGTTTAAAGTTTCAGTGATTTGTGCCTTGTATGAATCATTTTTCACCAACTCTGTTAAAGGAACTGGTATTATTAATTTGGCTATCTCAATTTTGATATTGAATGGAAATTGAGTTTTTCCTAATTTAATGATTTCATCTTTACCAATTGTGGTTTGTGTGGTTTTGTCTTCATTATCAATAGTTTCTAATTCAGTTTGTGTGTCAACTGTTTTGTTTTCAACTTCCTTGTCTGGAACGGTTTGAGTAGCAGTTGATGATATTTCTACAATCTTTAGGCTAGAAGTATTTTGAGTTTCTCTAGGGATAATTTGTAGAATTTTGGTCACAGGAGCTTCTATTGTTTTTTTAGGTTGGGTGTGGATTGATTTCTTAATAGGAACCTCTGTGTTCTTTTTGCTTCTAAGGCTATACTGTTTATGAACTTCATAGATAGCAGATTCAAAGCCTTGTTTGTAGTTAAAGGACTCTCCAGACTCTAATTGTAATTTTTGTAACATGTACAACTCTTGTTCTTCCTCAGTAAGGAAAAAAACATCTTCATTGTTTGATCCCATCAAGTTTATCTGAGTGTCCTAGTCTTCTTCATGTTTTTGTGAACTTTCAACATAATTTTCCTGGAAAGGTGGTCTAATTTGTTGATCGGGTACAACTTCTCGTGATTTACCAGTATTAGTATTTTTCCGAAATTTTGGGTTTCTAATTTGGGGACCTTGTTGATTTTCCCACTGAGGTTTTCTTTCCATGTTCTCTAGTCTATCCATTATTCTTTCTACATTTTTAGCTAAACTATAAATCTTAATATCTGAAGTGAATGGTCCTTCCTTAATGGTCACTCTCCTCTCATTCCTCATCCTAGCTCATTTAGCTAGTAAGTTAGCTTCTACACTCACCGCATCACTCTGCATCTATTCTAAAGTTGTAACGTTTCTTTCTCTTAACTGATAGGACATTTCAGCATCCAAACCATCTGGAAATTTAATTAAGGCCAATCCTGGGGGGAGGTTTGATATTCACAGGAATTGCATTGTAAATGTTGTTAAACCTAGTACAGTAATCCTGAACAGATTCATTAGGAGATCTCCTAACATTTTCATATTCAGATAATATCTATAGAGGGTTTTTATTTCTTTCCCATCTATTTATAACCACTTGGTGAAAAGCAGCTAAATCAACATTATGGTTAGCAGGTAAATATTTAAACCATTTTTTAACATCTCCTGCTAGTGTTTGTGCAAATAATCTCATTTGTACATCTGCTTCATTAACTTCATGTAACTCAAAATAATCTGTCATTTTATCTACATGTTGTTGAGCAGTATACTGACCAGTACCATCGAACTGAAAATTTTTACTCTGATAATCTTGTGGCATGGCATGTAAAGCGACATGTAAGGCCAAAGGGGAAAATATGGCTGCCATGGATAATACTTTATCTTGAAAGGGAGGTAAAGTAGTGGTGCTTGAAGATGAACTAGAAATGTTAGGTTGGAGAGGAAGTTTAGGTATGAATAGTTTTGCGGAATGAATGATGGTGGATATTATAGGTGAGTTGGAACTGAATAAAGATGTATTTACAGTTTCTGAGGATATTGTAGAGCGCTTAGGGGTGGTAGCAATTAGGGCAACTAGTTCAACTGATTGTTGAAAATAGGCTTCGTCTATATCTTTTATCAAAGCTGAGGTTAAAACATCAAGTTTTTCAAAATTATCTAGAACCTATTGATCTAAATCAAGTTGTATAGTATCCTTCTTTGATTCAATAAATTGAATAAAATCGGGGCTATTACAATATCATGGACTGATTTTTCATATTTGGTACGAAATAAAGAATTCTCAAATGATAAATCAAATTGAATATCCTGTATGCTTCATAACTCCTTAGGAAGTGAATTTGCTTTGATTAACTGACTACTACTTCTTGAATCTCTACATTTTTAGGTTTTCTTAAAATTCTGTCAGGATCATCAAAAATTCTAGCAGGTTGTGGATCAGGATGAGCCCTGGTATAATATGTTCTTTTAGAAGCCAGAATTTTAACTTTCAATGATAAATTTGAACAACACTTTAACACCTTAATGTGAAAAATGAGGAAAATTGTTTCCTTTAAGATTTATTTTTGGCTAGGGATTGATTTTCCCCAGCGGAGTCGCCAATATGTTATCACTCTAAAATTTCCAAAGGTTGTTCTTGCATTAAAATAAATATCAGAGGTAACTATCAAACACTTTTGGAGATTAGGATCTAGCCTTCCTAAACTAAGAGAGGGATATCTCTTAATGATTTAACTTTGTTTGTTTAATATATTTTAGGTTAGTTATGTATGTTTAATTTGGATTTATTTTTATTGGTTGGTGGAATTAATGATTTAGATGAATAAGTGCTTTTCCATTTCCATTGGGTTATGTAGTCAATATGCTTTGAAACAGAACAAAATAAAATTATAAAGAAAATATTACAGGGCAGGATAGGTGAGCAATATCAGATCTCAAGGTTGAATGGTGAAGTGATTTTTCAATCGGGATCAAGGAGCAATTAAGAATTCCTTAAACTAGATAATGAACAAGGATGAAGAAGTCAATCGTGATCAGAGGGCAATTAATAATTCTCTAAACCGGATATCAGAAGAAAACATAGAAATGTATAACAGTTCAAAGCAGAGTGTAAAGTTTAAGCAAATTCTGCAGTAAAACTCCTGTTATAACATTCAAATTTAGAACACATATAATTTTATGAAACACTTAGAGAGAGAACATTGACATTTGAAATTTATACTTCATTGAGATATCTCAATACATGAATCTTGTAAAGAAGTTTCTTTATAACTTGTTCTGCATGTTAATTGAAAGTTGGTACAATAACCCTCAGGCAATAGATCAGTCAGCTATGGAAATATTCAAAAATCCGCACTTGATACTTCGAATGATGAAGTATTTGTACAAATAATTACAAAAAATATCTTGTCAACTGACTAGGATTTATTGAAGGAAAATAAAATATCTTTATGCAAAAAGATAATGACACCTTTCAACTGATTGATTTCTGGTTTTTGGCCCTATTTTCTTTGATTTTTGTTACATGTTTGTTTTTTTCATTTGTCTTTCTTTCATTTGTGCGTTATTTTACCTTTCGTAGTAAATCAAACCATTTCTCCCATGTTTCTTCATTTGGGATCTTGATATTCATCATCTTACTGTAAATCTCATCTGCCTCTGAATATTTGGAAAATGTGGGCTTATTTACAAAAAGGTGATTTACCTCATGTTGGAGGTAAAAGAAGTTTTCTAAAGTTTGAAGGAGCACTTTGCCTTGAGGAACTGTTGGAAGTTTATTTGGCTACTTCCCTTAACTTCTTGTCATAGTCTTCATGTCTCATGAGTTTGTCATTTATTACTAAAGGATTAGGCTAACCCTTCTGTCTCAATTCATCAAAAAATTTCAAAAACCTGTTCACTGTGAGTTCCATGGTTTGACATTTCTCCTCATGTTGTATCATCAGATTTATTTTGCAAATCACTTTCTTCATCTGTAAGATAGTCTATGTTCTGTCAGCTATCCTGAGCTCTTCTAATTCATACTTATTTGTAAAATTAAGGAATTTAATTATTTCAGAGGCTTCTTCTAGTTTCTTTCCAAGATTGGCTTTAACTTTCTAAATTGCATCTCCAGCTTCCTTCACCAAGTCATTCTACTCAGATATGATCTTTATAGAAGGCCAAATATCATTAATTGAGTTAATGATATTGGCACACAATTATTGTTTTGCTTGGGCTATAGGCTCTTTTAGTGACAACTCTTTTTCTAGCTTGTGTTTTTTGTCAGTCAATCTATTGGCTTTCTGTATTTAGCTTGCTACATTACTGCTGCCAATTTCTTTCCATCTTCTAAGTTCTTTACTTTTTCTTTGAGCTTGTTAATATCTGTAGTCTGAATGGAAATATCTTCCATTGTTTTGATCAATTTGCTGGCCTCATCAGTGGGTTGGGTTGTTGGTATTGCTGATGTTGGTGCTGATGTAGTTACTAGAGCTGATGTAGACACAGGTGCTGATGTAGATGCTATAGGAATAACAGTAATGGGAACTGCTTCCATACTAGCTTTATTTTCCCGTACAAGTTTGTCCATTTCTATCTCCATTTCCTTTAGTTGAGTTGTCAATAGGATGATTAAATTCATCACCTCATCCTTTTGATTGTCTGTTTCCAAAACCTCCTTGGTTTGTGGATGCTCATTAGTTGATAATTTTAATTGTTTCTTCAGTGCAGCAATGTCTGCATTTTTCTTCTTTATAAGTTCTTCTTTTGCTTTGATATATTTTGGATTATAACCAACTTCTATTACCAAATCTTCCAATGACTTAATCCTGTTATCTTTTTCTTGTGATGAGGCTCTCTCTAACTTTAACTATGACTATATATTTGCTAGAGAATTCTGTAACTTCTGGAAACTTAGAGCTTTATGTGTCATGGTTGAATATATCATTTCTCCTACCTATTTGTGGAATTCAATTTGGTCAATTGGATTCACATATTTGGCAAGAACTTCAAAGATTGTCCTTTTATAATCTCTGAAGTTTTGGGGGCCTGTACCTTAGGCTGTAGAAATATCATCCGCATCTTCCTTGTTTTGAGGTCAAAAGTTGAAAGAAACCTACTCTGATCACTAGGATTTTGCTTCCAGTATTGTGCATATGTAACAACCTTCAATGCTTCATTTCTAATTTTAATCTCTTTATATTTCTCAATGATATCCTTTTCTTTCTCAACTAGCTTGCAGGATGATGAAATATCTGCATTATTTTTCTTTTGAATGATTTGTGCACTAGAAGTTGATGGCAGAATTGTTTCTTTTGAATGTGTTGTAGGTGTTTCATCCTTGATAACAATATCTGTTTATGTTTCAACTATCTCTCCACGCTCTATTACTGGATTTAGCTTTGTTTTCTTTCTGTACATAAGCTTGAATTTACTATCAAATGTTGTTTCTGCTGAATAAGAGCCTTCTTCTCTAGCCCTTTTTTAATTTCTATCCTGTGGGACTCGATTAAGAAGGATGGAACTAGTATCAAGTTGCTTCTCTACCTCCTATAGAGTGTTTTCCAACCACTTTGACTAGTTGGAATATTTCTCAATTTCAGGCTTAGATTCATGGATGAAAGGGGTGAGTTTAAACTTAATTCTCAATTTACTTATGACACCCAAGGGGTCATATGACCATTTGAAACTATTGCTGAACTTTAAATTTTGTAGGCATCTGTCTGCTTCATTTCCATCATTACTATTGTTGCATATAAAAGGCCCTAGTTGATTTTTTATCTTGAACTGGGTTTTCTTTTTGGCTGAAAGGAAATTGATCTCATCAGAATTCAAGATCTCCCTAATGTACTCTAAAGCAAATATCCTCATTGGGAGGTATTTGGGAAGCTTGTAAGGGACTAATTGGCTTCCATACACTCTAATTTCTGTGTGATTGTGGTATAAATACCAGTCTCCTGTCTTTCTATGATTTGATAACTGTAGAACCTTTTTTATTTCATCACTGATTCTGGGCTGAATGTTATCGCTAAGCATATTAACCACTAGGTATACAAAAGAATCAATGAAGCCTTTGAAACTAAATTCAGTGGAATCCTTTCTGACCAAGAATGTCCAAAAGATAATAGACTGGGGATTACTCTCTATTTCCAGTTTTTGTAGGTTGACTACAAACCTTTTTGATTGAAAATATATGAACAAATGAAACGATACTGAAGAGTATTTTAACACTCCTTCTTTTGGAAGTTTGATCAGTTGATCATGTATGGCATCTGCCAGGAATTGGGCAAAGTTGAAAGTTATAGCTGGAGGCTGACCTGGGAAAAAGATAGAGAGGAAACCAAGGATGGATTCATCTACATGCTCATTAGTGAAATATCCTAAAATACATGATAGCATGGTTACATTTTGTTTTTTTCTTTTCGGGGACATGGTAGCAGAGTATGGTGGGTTGTTCTTAGGAAATTGAGTTGATTCAAGGAGGAAAGTCTGAAAGATTTGAGACCTTTTAGGGAAATATATCTTTAGGTAAATCTCAGTAAGGGTCTCAATGGAGAAAGGCACTCCCTATGTTTGTGATTGAATCTGCAGCATTTGATTAATGGATTGAGCAGTGATAGAAATTAGGGTTTCTTGGTCAGGGGTGACTATGGCTCTTTCATTTAGCAAATAGCTGAGTTGGCAAAGTCTGGTGACTTTAGGGAACTGGTAGATCTGTGGAAATGTGTATTTTGGAATGTTAGAGTTCCACATATGAATATCATCTACCTAATCAGAAATTTTGTCATGGCTCGAGCAATGGAGCTCCAAAAGGTTTCTATCAGTCACAATGTCATTTATTTTAAAGTCCTTATCGGCAAAACGAGTGTGGTCAACATCTAACAGGGGTGTTTGCAAAGGGTTTACAGTTTGGCCACTTTGGGAAGCCATCAATTTGGTTCTATTATTGAATTAATAAACTTATTTGATGGTGTTGGGTATTCAGAATTACCTGGAATACCGAGAATTTGGTCATGGAAGGGGTCTGTATAGCGGCATGCTTCAATTCTAGTTGGAAATGGCTTTTTTCAGTTTCTTTCACAAATTGATAGAAAATAGGAAAATAACGGAAAAGGTCGGGGTTTTATTATTTTTGAACTCGACGGTTTATCTCATGGTGCGGGTGGTTTATCGCATGCTGAAGGGTTGTTTGGTGGTTTGGGAATGGGGGGTACAATAAAACCTAGAGACGACGCGTGGCAGGGGAGCAGGTGGATAAAACCACCCATTTCACACTCATCGGTTTTAAATATCGAATGTCAGCGGGTTTGAAATTCATTGTAGGGCGTTCGATTTCATCGGGGGTGATTGGATGGCTTGTGGAAGTTGCGCACTTTCAAAGAGGTGGGCTCAGGAAATAGTTATGTGGAGATTGTGAAATGAAATGGGGATTTATGAAATATATTAAGCGGGAGGTTAAAAAATATATTAGGTGAACAGGTTAAGTCAAAAAAGGGGGGTCCACTTAATATTTCGCACTTTGAACTATTGAAAAGTGGGTTTTTCTATGTTATGAAAAATGCGATGTTTTATTGAGGGGTTAAGGGGTTTAGCAATGGGAAGGGGAATTTTAAAGGGGAAAGGAGTTTAGAAAAGGTTTTTGAGGTTTTAGGAAGGGAAAAGGTTAAGGGATGGGGCTTTTAGATCTGGGAAGGGGAGAAATGATTTTTTAAGAGGGGAAAAGGGTTAGGATAAGGGGAAATGAAAAGGGAAAGGGTTTTTAGCAAGGGATAGGGTTAGAAAGATATTATTTGATAAGCATAATGATGCTTATATAACTTTTGAAAAGTATTCCACCTACCCTTTATTTATACTAACATTTTTTCTTTCCTTTATTGGGTGCATTTGAGCTTGCTGACCCTTTTATTTTGTTTTGATAAGCAAACTAACTTATTCATAACCTGATGTCTTACAATGGCTTAGATTAAACATATGAGCTCATTTTTATTCTCTACCTAACTACTGATCTGTCAGGATTAAATTTTTTGGTCAGATATTTATTCACTAACTATCATAACATAAAATTTAAAGGCATGAATGATCAAGAATAGATTGCATGATTATCATGAATTGTGGCATTTTGAACAAGCTGCACACAATTTATTTGCAAAATTAAAGTAAACTAAGAGTAGTGGCATTTGAATGTGCAACACTTTCAGATTTTCTTTTTCTTTTTCTTTTTATGGGGTTCATATTTTATATCTTTTTTTGTCTTTCTTTCTTTTGGTCCTTTGATTATTCACTTAGAACATACCCTATTTTCATTTTTTAATATGGAAAACATTTACAGAAATCCAAAGGTATGTACAATATTACAAGACTTAACATAGCCAATTCAAAATTATGATCCCTATTATTATTATAGGACCCTAACAGGTAGCTCCCACGATTTAGCACTAGTGCAAGTTTAAGGTAAAGAGAAGGCCTCACTTGGCGCTTGGCCAGGGAAGCTTCAAGAGAATACCGAGTGATTTAATTCCATAGGTATGCAAGAGGAGATGGTTTCGGGGTTAAGTGTGATGATGGATTCGTGTTTAAATGTTGAGCTTGGTAGCTCTTGGTCCAAGCCTCTCTAGGCTCTATGTAATTGGATTAGGTTAGATAGTTTCCTTGATGGGACTTTTGTGCCTTTAGGAATCCTAGGTTGAATGCAGGGAGAGTTGTCTTCAACCCATGTATTCAAAATTCACTTGTTTTAACAGAAATTTTCTTACCGTGCAAGCGACTCATAGTTTCAAGGGGTTTCCTAGAATAGTTGGTAGCCTTGAAACCCTAGTGGAAGTGTGTGGTGGAGCCTGGTCCGACGGTGTACATGGAAATTGGGGAGAGTTTAATGTTCGGTCAAAGATACTTAGCAGGTGTGAATTGTGATTCCAGTTCGCTCATCTGGAATAGCAGGTATTTAATCCCAGCCTAATTCTGATTGTGTACTAGAGTTGGTTTTATGGGACCTTTGGATTTGGGTATGTGGCATGTTGAGTGCTAATTTGGAAGAACATATGGGGACAGGTGAATCTTGGAGCATTTAGTTTATCCCTCCTTTGCATGTCAGTCTTCAAGTCTCAACGTGGTGTGGTTCTAGAAGCTCGGGGACTCTTCTCTTTTGATGTGACAATCAGTTGCTCTTGTCTGCGAGGCCTAGCTCATAGTAGGGTCGCGGTGTGGTTTTCCTGCTCAGAGGTTGGCCATGTAGTAAGGGGTCGTGAGCCTGGTGTTGTTGGGAATTTAATAGGTGTGGAAAAGGGTCCAAAAGGTGGTGTTGATAGTTGGTTAGCAGTGTGGGGTTTTACGGGTCTACCTGAGCGGAGGGTGTAGGAGAGTCCTTAGCTTAGGTTGACTCAGAGTCTCACGAGAAGGGTCTTTGGTCTGAACGGATTATGTAGCCTTAGCATGGTGCATAGCGACGGAAACATGATTCACCAACATGAGAGGGATCCTCGCGATGGTGGTCAGAGAGGTGGTGCAAATGGTCATTGTGGTGGGTAGGTGGACGATGGAGAGGAGCTCGAGCAACAGTAGGGAAACTCACTGAAAAATGTTGACCTACTGCCACCCTTTGATGTTCTTGAAGCATAGATTCTTCAACCAACAACCATGGTGGAGCAATTGGCTCGAGACAAACACGATCACAACAATGAGATCATCTCTTTGATGAATGATCTCCAACATAACCAATGGCACATGATGGATAGATTGGTTTCTTTCTAACGAGATCAACGGAGGCTATAAGCGAGGGTTGACAACATGAAAGGCAAGATAGTCCATATAGAGGAGCATATTCGTGAATCCTTCCATCAGCCACGCAAAGACAGAATGGAAGATCTGGGGCCACATTATCATGTTGGTTAGATATGGTAGTCAGTTGTATTTTGATCCTTGGTCAGTTTTGGGCACAATGGGTAACCCTGTTTGGTTGATTAGCTTTCTTATGTTGTTATATGTATATTTTTTCAATATCATTTACTAATAAGTTTAGTAGGAATGAGGCCAGAGATGTTTTGATTATAAGCTCATCATGATGTAAACCTTTCCTAAATTAATAGAATCCGTTGATTTAAAAAAAAAATTGGTATAAGGAAACCAAGGTTCAAAACTTATAATTGTTTGAAGGAGACACCAAAATGTGGTAGAGGCAAGGTGTATTCCTAGGTAATTTTGATGACTTATATACTCTTAAGTGATAGTTTCTTAAACTTCCCGTAAGTGATATTTTCTTAAACTAGCCTTAAGTGGTAGTTTCTTAGACTACAAACTAGTCTCACAAATCACTAACAATAACTAATAAAAAATTACAATTATATGAAAATATAAATCTTAAAATTATTTTATAACATAAATCATTTTTATGAAAAAAAAAGTTATTTTAATGTCCGTGAGGCTAAAAATAAATTAAAATTGTTCTGAAACATAAATTAGAATTCCATATTGCATTTTCATTTGGCCAAATTTTTTGAAATGAACGAGTTTGAAACTCACTCTATTTTGTTATAGGAATTAATTGCGGAGATTCTAAAAGATGGATGCTATAAATGAAGGAGAGTTTAATAGTTTAGTTTAATTGTTTAATAAGATATTTTTTTTGGTGGTAATTTAGAAAATATATTTCTAAATGAAATTATAAATTTTTAGCTATCATTTTTGGGATTGAATTTGTTAAGTAAGTTATTCAATTATGATCATTTTCATGAGAGGTAGTTGTAACTCACTAATTTCTCATAATTTTTTAATAGTCCACTTAACACTCATTACATCCAATAATACTTAGGATTAAAGAAGTAAGATTATAATGTCTTATTATTTACCTTATTTTTAAATTTCACGTTTTAAACACTCAAATTTCACAACTCACATTTATGAAATTTCACAATTCAAATTTATAATTTAAAAAATTTAATATTCAAATTTTTTAAATTCAACATTTTAGACACTCAAATTTCACAACTGAAATTTATGAAATTTCACAATTCCAATTTATAACTTAAAAAATTCAATATTCCAATTTTTTTAATTCAACATTTTAAACACTCAAATTTCACAACTTAAGTAAAAGAAATTTCAAAATTCAAATTTATAATTTAAAAAATTCAATATTCAATTTTTTTAAATTCAACATTTTAAACACTTAAATTTCATTATTCAAATTTATAATTTAAAAATTCCTTATTTAACTTTATAATTTAAAAGTCAGCCAGATCTTGGATTAAATTTCATTATTCAAATTTATAATTTAAAAATTCCTTATTTAACTTTATAATTTAAAAGCCAGCCAGATCTTGGATAGAAGGTGTCTCTGCCCTGTATGATGTAAAGTCACTAGGTCCAATTAAATAGTGACATAAATAATGACATAGTGACATAAATAATCACATGATGAAAATATAACACTGCCAAACATTTTTTTAAATTATACTTTAAAAAATTCATTTGAAGGTGAAGAAAAACGTGCTTAAAAAAACTATTACAAAATCCATGCCAAATGTGTGTTGAAATTGGCCAATAAGATGCCTTAAAAAAAGCGAAAAACTTTGGTAGTTAGACTACGCTTTACAGATGATTCTCGGCATTGCTGCAATCATTATTCAAAAGTTCCACAACTCTGTGGGGTCGACATTAATGTTAGTGTGCTCCTCTTCCTGCCAAACACAGGAATTGAGCTCCAAGGCCAATGCATCGTCAATGGAAGGCATTCTTTCCAAATTCAGAGGGAGGCAACTATCCCTACTGTCTGATCCACATTCCCACAAATCCAACGCATCTTCCTCCAATATCCGTTGACAGTCGCTCCGCAACTCTGCTTCTGAAACAGAAGCCGATCTTGATGGCGATGGCGATGGGGCCTCTTCCCTCGAATTCTCCTTTTCCTGCAGAGTGGGCGGACTCGAAGGGAGTTTATCCATCGCATATTTGGCGGCGGCGACCTGAATTTGGCGGCGGGAAAGGGACGAAGCAGAGGGAATATCGGGCACAGAATTGGGGAAATTGAATTTGGCGGCGGGACCTCTCAGACAATACACTGCGGCGTCGTAGGCGCGGGCGGCCTGTTGGGCAGTTGGGTATGAGCCGAGCCATAACTTCTCTCGAGATTTGGGCATTCGAATTTCTGATACCCAGCTCCCCCATTTTCGCAACCGGATCCCCTTCAATTGCCGGCACTTTTGCCTGCGATCCTCGTCTTCTAGAACATGGGCATGCTCAAGCTCCTGCGGGGAGGCCCTTTGCATATTTGGCGGCGCGGAAAAAGCTCGGGTGAGACTCCAAAACTTGGCGGCGCAGGGATCGAAGTCGAGCTCTCTCGATGGGAATTACTGAGTTCAAATACAAGTAATGTTTGCAGTGCAGAGTAATTGAGATTCGCAACTGAATATACATATATATATATATACAGAAGTTAAAAAGCGCGTGACAAGTGACCGATGACAAGGTTTTGCAATTGAAAGCGACAGGGGGGCCATGGTTATTAAAAACGTGAATTCATTTAGGTAGCCAAGGAGCTTCTCAGTAATGGGGATTATTGATAATGGGACGGAAAGGGCTCTGAATGTTCAATTTAGCAAACACTGACCGAAATGACGTAAGCCAGCTGATGACAGCACTTTACTAAATTTCTTTCTCATTTCTCTCGACACATTTCCTCCCATTCATGCATCTAGCCACTTCTAGATGCAGATGTCCCACTCAGAAATTTATCCATTTACAATATCTTCTTAAAAAAATAATAAAAAATTCATGAACTTCAGTTTCACTAGGCAAATAAATTATATATTCGTCCTTATCTAAAGAGCCTTTGGAGATGAGACGATATATATATGATTTAGTCATATTGAAACTTTCAAGTAAAGCAACCGCGTGACATAATAAATTATTTAGTCCCTTCCATGAGGGACCCATCCTTACATCATTGGATTTGTTAGGGCGTTGCTAGGAGTGGTGTACCACCTCATATATGGGTCAGAATATAACGTCAGAATTATATGCTGATTTTGGTATCATCCTCTTGTTATTATAATGTATGTAGGCATATAGTTGTGTCACCTCATATATGGGTTACAGAATTATATATTGACTTTGGTATCATCAGGTTGATATTATAATATGTGTGGGCATTTGGGTCACAATATAACGTCAGAATTATGTGTTGATTTTGGTATCATCAGGTTGGTATTATAATATATGTAGGCATTTGGGTCAGGCTATAACGTCAGAATTATGGTATCATCAGGTTGACATAATAATATATGTAGGCAAGACGGATATTGGTTAAAAATTTGTGATAAGTATTAAGCACTGAGTAGTAAATTAATTATTATTATTTCAAACTTATTTGTTAAATGAAAATAATATAGTATAATTGAGAAT
This sequence comes from Pinus albicaulis, assembly GCA_034641835.2. NCBI lineage: Eukaryota > Viridiplantae > Streptophyta > Pinopsida > Pinales > Pinaceae > Pinus > Pinus albicaulis. The sequence goes on along the minus strand of CM076579.1, from coordinate 297,289,853 downwards.
AATGTAGTATTAAATGAATAAGATGAAAAAAATAATAAGTGAATGATTGCCTTACTGTATTGTGTTTATTCTTTGCCCCAGATACAAGTACATGTATATGGAGGGCAAAATTTATCATCTTTTTATTTATGTTATAAGAGATAGCAAAAGGAATAATGGTATTAATGTTACATTATCATAGACTTTGAAAACAAAGGACTTCATAATTTATTGGTTATATTTTAAATTTGATTTTGAAAATGAAATCATGTATTTTAACCATGTAAATAATTTATTTACATTTTAGAAAGAAAAAAATCATGTAGTTTAATTATATTGATTATTGTAAATTTGAAAATGAAATCATGTATTTTAATTATATTGATTATTGTAAATAATTTATTTACATTTTAGAAAAAAAAATTCATGTAGTTTTACCATAAATCATTTTTGATACTTACTATATTAAACCATTCATGAAATAAGCAAGCTTAGGGGGTCTAGAGAGCAATTAAGAGTTCTCTAAAATGTCCTAGCAGAAGAAAACATAAAGGCAATGAAGAACAAATAGAGCTAAGGTGTCTTTGAAGAAAATTTCTTAGTCTAAATCCTTTGTTCTACTGCAACATAGAAAGATGGAAACATAATGAAACATGGGAAAACAATAACTGAAATAAAAGAACTTCACCATTAACCAAGCTCAGGGATCCTACAAGCAAGCCTCCTCCATCAACAAGCAAAACAAGCCATTCACAACCTCCAAAACACCAATTTCTCTTCAACCTCCAAAAGACTATGTATTGCTCCAAAGAGTCATCAAATGCCAACATTTACAATGAAACCCTCATGCTCTATTTATCTAGCAAAGGAGGGAAAAAACCCTAGATAGGGTTGGAAAATGTCAAAATCACTCATAAATGTCATAAATGCCCAAGAGACCATGCAAGGCCCAAGACACAAAATAACTCCTAACACCTAATTCTAGAATAGTTTGCCTTAAAAAACACTAAAATATGATTTTGCAATAAATGAGTGTGTTTTGTTGACTTTTGGCCAAAAACACACAGTGTAGTCTATAAGCGCAATGCCTTCACAGGCAGAAAATTGGTCCACTTGCAGCCAAGTTTTGGTGACCTTTCCATTGTCGGATTTTGCTCTGTGATGGCCCTTTGGAAATCTTTCTGAGTCTACTTTCCAAATATATCTTTGGTTTTCTGATTGAGCCCCTATAACCTATCGATAAAGCTAAATTCCCAACACTTCTCTGAGCGCAATGCCAAGCCTGAAAATGAGGCAGAAAGGTAGAAAATGAGGTGTTTTTTGACCTTTTAAGGGGTCAAAAATGTTGCAATGCTTTGGTGAGCATAGTGTACTAGGCATGAGCAATCTAAAAATGTAAATTTCTCCCTCTGAGGATGCTTTAGGAAAAAGTGTAGCACCAGGGGTGCTGCACTTATAGGCCTCCAAATTCACAAAGAACCAAATTTTGTCAAAATTTCTTCAAAATTGGTGTATGTCTCCCTTATGGGGTTTAAGAAGCCTGTAGAAAATCTTGAGGCAAGATTTCAAGGTTTACTTGGTCTTTTCCTTTTTTAGTGTTTTGAATTTCAATGAGGGCCTCTTTGAGCTTGGCACTAGTGAGTTTGTTTTTCAAGGCATAGTGTGTAGGCCAAGGTCTCTTTTTATCTTCTTCATATGTTTGTGCTCATCTTCTTCATTTGAAAAACCCTCTTCATATTTTCTTTTATCTCTGTTTTGACCAAGATTTTCATTGTTTTGACTGTCTCTAGGGCTCTTAGTTTGTTTTCCATTTTCTATAAGATCATCCTCTGTTTGTTGGTTACCTGTCTCATTTGTGCCCATGTTGTCTTTATCATCTTCATCCTCACCATTCTTAATGTGGTTGCTGCTTTCCCCATTACTTACCTCCTTTTCATCATCAACCTTCATGTCTTCTGCTTTATCTCTAATTTCTTGCTTACCTTGGCTTGACCCATTCTTATTGTTAATTTCATCATTGTTTTTCATCATCAACCTTCATGTCCTCAGCCTTATCTCTAATTTCTTGCTTACCTTGGCTTGACCCATTCTTATTGTTAATTTCATCATTGTTTTTCATTTTCTGTAATATCATCCTCTGTTTGTTGGTTACCTGTCTCATTTGTGCCCATGTTGCCTTTATCATCTTCATCCTCACCATTCTTAATGTGGTTGCTGCTTTCCCCATTACTTACCTCCTTTTCATCATCAACCTTCATGTCTTCTACCTTATCTCTAATTTATTGCTTACCTTGGCTTGACCCATTCTTATTGTTAATTTCATCATTGTTTTCACTGCCATTACCTTGCTCTATTTCTATGTCTCCTGCCTCTTGTAAGCTCAACTAATCATTTCCTTCATCTTCACTTTGGTTTGACTCATGGTCATATTCGCCCTTACTTTCACTTATCTGTTCATTTCTACTTCTTTCTTTATCAATTTAACCTTGATTGCAGGTCTTGAAGGCAATGTGGAGGTGCTTTCCTTGAGTTTTTGGAAAAAAAATTGCAACTTGGAGGATTTTGGCATAAGCGTAGCGCCGGGCAAGAAACCGGGTAAGTCGGGAGTTTTGGGCGTAGCGCTGCCTGTGTGCAAGCCTGTCGGGCTTCTGTGTGCAGCATCGGGCCTGTCGGGTTGCCCTCTGTGCGCAGCGTGGGGCCTGGGCGTGCCAAGCTTTCCTGTGCGTAGCGTTGGGCTATAAGAATAGTGCCTCCCGCTATACGTGCAGCGCAGTGCAAAAAATTCACTCTGGAGACCCCTATACGCACAGCGCTGGGTCCTATGAGTGCAACATCGGGTTCTGAGCGTAGCGTCAGTGACTTTGCCTAGAATTTCTCAAAAACTCAGAATTTTCTCCTGGAAGCTCTATTCTCTCCTTGCAAATGACAAATGAGCTAAAGTGGTAATTGAGATGCCTTTATACCTTTGAAAAATAAATTAAAATCAGAAACCCACTTTTGCTAAGGTTTTTTTACTTTATCATTTAGCTGATATATTTTGACCTTTTATTGCAGGTGTTTGAAAACTTTTCAAAGTAATTCTTCTTCCTTTGGTGATGGCTTGCTGGAGAAATGAAGAGGTTCGTTTTAACCTTGAGGGTCTTGGTATTATCAAACCTCTTTTTGTTTGCAATGAGAAACTGTAAAACATGTTTTATCCCTTTTGACATTTCTGAGTGTAAGTGACCAGAAAACATTTTTTTCTTACCTTCTTACTGATTTTGACAGTGACATATCCATTTTGACAAAGACTATAAATCAGGTCTGCTATGCCTCCTTTTGGCCACTTCTGATTTTTCTTTGCAAGTGCCTATGACACACTGATTTTTAGCTCTGTCTGATTTTCTGATGTTTGACACTTTCATAACGATGACCTCATGATCAATTTGGTATCCTATTTTGAACCTCAACCCTATGCTTTGATTCCTTTGACCATTTAATAGAAGTTGACTGCACTTGAAGAATTGATCTCCCTCACACTGATACTCTTTGCATTATTTTCCTTTGAGGTAGTGAAGCATTGTTACCTTGGCCAACCATGGAGGCCATCTTCTGAAATCTTCTTCAAATCTTCTGCCAGATGTCATCATGGAGGCTCGTAGTCTTTATTTCACCCTCTTTGCTTTTCTTCCCAAAAATTTAGGTTTTAGGGCTGTTAGAGAAGAATAATTAGTGTTGTCTTCTAAGTTCTCTATAGCCTTTTCAAGCTCATTCATTTCTGTGCAGTTCACCTCACCTTTTTCCCTTCTTCATTTATAACTTCTAAAAATCTTCAATTCATGCTTGGCTATGTTGATGTGCTTCTGTCTTTGTGGTACTTTGCATTGGCTTCTTGCTTGGCAACACTGTTTTAGCCAACTAGTCCTTAAAAACCCTGATTCCCTTTGAACATAGGCTACTTCCTCTTCTTTGCTATAGATGTCATTTAGTGAGAAGCTGGCCTCTTACCTTACCTAATTTTCTATTGATAGCCACCTTGACACTCCTGCAGAAATGTCAAAATGGGCAACTGTTCTTTGCATAATTTTAACTTGATAAAGGAGGCCTTCCTTGGAGACTTTTGATCTATCTTTGGACAATCATGTGCTGACTCTCCTTTCCATTTGATTTCATCTTCTTGGCACAAGAAAAATAGTGATTAAGAATACCCAAGACAATTCTACAACCCATGAAACCCTAGTGACCTAGTGGGAGGTTCTTTAGACTTGTTCTTTGACTGAAAGCTTGGCTTAGGGTCCTCAAGTATGAAAAACAGAGTTTTTGACAATTTGATATATTGAAGATCCAAAATCCAATGTACTTGATTTATCTAAAGAGCCTACAGAGATAGTTTTGAGACCATCAATGCTTGAGGCATCTGGGAAACACAAGAAGGAGTATGTTGGTTAGTGACCCTAGGTGGCAAGTGGAGGGGATAGGTAAGGAAAAACAAAGTGCTAAGGTCAAAGGTGGAAAAAATGATGAAGATGAGTGGCATGAGCCTATGATGGGCCTTCTAGAAGTGGTAGGCTGACCATGACATGGTAGAGTAGTGAAATAGTGAAAAAAATATCCTAAGGATAATGAAGGCAGTGAGATTTCTAAAACTCACAATATTCATGAATTTTTTTCTTAGAAATCTAGGACAAGTATTTAGTCATCTTCAAAATAGTAAAATTACTGATGACTAACAGATTGGATTAGTTAAATTCTGCATAGAAATTTTTATAAATCGACCTGAATTTTGTCGTCCTCTTTTTCCCATAAAAAATCAACAAAAAGGAAAATGTATCCCACTTTGTGCCAAATGGAGAGCTTTGATATCACTTCAGTGTCACATGAAATATAGTGCAAAACACAAGAGCACAAGAAAAAAAGAAGGTAAATGCATGAAACATCTCTTTGATAATAGAAAATAGAAAGTTATGTTCATTTTCCTCTTCAAGGGGGAAACCTCCAACAACAATGCTCTAAATATAATCGCAATTCTTGACAAAACATTACAAAACCTTCTATTCAATATATCTTTATCAATGGAGAAACATAAACTACCTTTGGACACACTTTTAATGAGAGCATGCTAATTAATTTAAGTTTTATTAATAAAAAGGATCATTTTTACAATGAGTGACTATTACTTAATTATTTAATGGGCCACATACATTAATAATGTATCTAAGCAAGGGGGTTAGTGCAGGACCCTAACGACATGCCTATGTGATTGATATTAATGTGCTCTTATGATGTGTTTTAAGGAGAATAAGACCAATCGATTTTAGTCCTAGTTATTTTTAGAGGTATATGACCATTATGAGCCTTTATCAAGTAAGAAAGTATGACTAAGAAGACAAAGGAGGTTAACCCCTCAGTGTCTTAGACAACCAGGGTGATTGGTTGAATGTGAAAGGACTCTTAGTGAGTATGAACTGAGGGAGCTTGGTCTACTCTAGGCAAGCCAAAGGAGCTTTGATTGTGTTAAGGTGATCATAGGTATTTTTTATGACGGGCTTAAATACAAGACTAAAAGCCTTGATTGCAAAGTGGAGGCTCAAGGAAGATATTCTTCACAAAACATTTAAGGTAAAGTGTTATAGAGTTTGTTGAAAAAATCAGCATGAAAAATTGTGAAGGTTAATTTTTTAATTAAATTATTGAATTTGAAAATTAAAAAAATAAAAATAAATAAAGATAAATCAATATTATACAAAATTTAAAATTAAATTTTGTATAATATCTTCCCACAATAATCCTACTTTCACTTTTAATTATAAAAATTTTAAATTTGTAAGAACATTCAATGTTCTATTATAAAATTATTGCTATAAAAATATATAAATAATACACTAAAAATATTCATCACCATTGCTCTTAATTATAAACATGTTAATTAAATATATAAAAATATTACCCTAAAAGAGATTCATCGTGGCCTCACCCTTAATTATAAAAATATTAAATATATACTTTTAATATTCTATCATAAAATTATTTATTATTAAATCTATAAAAATGGGAAAAGAGATTTAATATTCCACAAAAAAAATTGTTTTCTACTTACCATGTTCAAGCACCAAATATAAGAGTCTTTTATAACACTTCATATATGACTATAAGTTTTATTAAATGTTTATTGATAAAATAAAATATTATGATTAGATATAATGAATTTTAATTAGTATTAAGAAGTGAATGAATATTGTAAGGATCAAGACTAATTCTCATGAGCTTCAGAGTGAAACTAGGTGTTGGTCTTTCTCAAGATTGCTTGGGACGAAAGAATATGTCCACTTTGTGATACTAAGAAAGTCGAAGATGAAAAACACTTTATCTTGGATTGTCCTGCTCTTTCCATGAAATTTTCCCCACTACCAATCTCCTTGTTGATTCAAGAAAACTACAGTGACCTCAGCACGCTTCTTTCCTTCCTTTTTTATCACAAAAATAAAATCTTAAATAATCTCAATTAATTTCTTCTTTCTTAAGGTCCAATAGACTATATTGGTCTTAGTGGAAATTAATCATCATCATCATCATCATATAATATACTTTTATTATTAGGATAATTAAGTTGTGTAGTCTAGATGATTTAACAATAAAAATTTATGTTGTGTAGTATACATTATTGAGATTGCAACAAGATGATGAGCTTAGTGAAAAGAGTCGCCTTCACTAAGTGGGCCTGCAGGCTATTTTTGGCGCAAGTCTATTTTTAGACATGTCGATCATATTCTATGAGTTGCAGGATGCTATTTGTGGATGGTTGGTCAAGTTGGAAAAATAGATGGACTTCTATTTTTAGACATATTGGGCGGAATCCATTTTTAGATTGCCAGTCTAAAAATAGATATGTTGAATATTATTAGCTCTTAATAATATTTGGACTATAAACATTATATTATTCTCTTAGAGCACTTCAGTTAAGTGCACAGATGTGGCACAGGAGCTGACAGAAGCAATTACGCTAAACCTGAGGGTTAAGTGGAGCTATTGCATGGAGACTTCAGTTAGAACTCATGTGACAGAGTTTGGTGGAGTTATTGAGGTAGTTGGTGGAGTTGTGTTCAGTTTAACTTAGTTAAACATAGTTGAGCTAGTTGTATCTAGTCTAACTGATTGATACATTAGTGAGAGTGGTGTGAATTAATTATTAATTAATTCACTAATTATTAACTCATTAATCAACTAAAGAATACATCAGTTAACTACAGTGCATGGACAGTTTCAGTGGAGACCAGTGAAGAGGTAGGTGAAAGAGCAGTATGACTATCAGTTGTGACTATACTGTTGCATGATTTGCAACAACCAGTGATTGGAGATTCCAATGAGGATTGTGTGAGAAAGGTTGGACCAATTTGAGTTCATTCAGAGCCATTCTTCAGCAGTGATTGCGCAGTAGAGGCAGGTTATTAGGTGGCAGAGATTGGAGCATGTGATTTGCTAGATCGGGCTTGATTAGTGTGTAGAAATTGGAGATTATAATGAGAGCTTGTGAGGAGATTTGTATGATGATTAACAGTGATGATCTCTATGACATATAATATACAGATAGTTGGGGGTTTTCAGCTTTAAGCTTTCCCATAAATTATTGTGTTCATATGTGTGAATTTTTTATGGTTTTAATGTGTGCATGCAATTGATTTTATTTCTGCAAGTAATGATCAATAGTAGAAGAGATTATGTATTGTGCATTAAGTCAAATAGTGTGTGATCAAGAGAATATCTGATGTATAACACATTAGTTATATAATTTCTACATGGTATCAGAGCAGTATTGATCATTGGAGCAATTGCAAAGCATTGAAGCGATTGAGTTTTGTGATGGTGGAATTCAAATTTGCAATAGTGTTTTCTTGGTGTCGAAGTTGAGATGTCTTCCAACGGATTGTGATTGGAGTATGCCCTTGAGGGCAGCTCAAATTATATTGCATGGAAAGGCGGGATGGAGGCGGTGCTGGAGGACAATGGGTTGAAAGAGTTCATAGATGCAGAACTTCCAAAACCTGCTTTTAGCGATGCTGCAGCACTTGACGCATGGCAAAAGAAGACAGCAAAATGTCGAAGGATTATGTTGGAAGGTGTGAAGGATCACATAGTGTCCAACCTTCATGGTAAAGCTTCTCCATTCTTGATGTGGAAAGCTTTGACAAACTTGTTCCAAAGCAAGAGCGACCAGAGGAAGTTGGCGCTCAAGGATAAACTCAGGAACATAAAAATGGAGAAAGGCAACAGTATACCCAAGTACCTCACGAAGTTTGTCCATTGCAGGGATGAGCTGGGAAGTGTGGGGGTTACTGTAGATGATGAGGACTTGGTGAGCTTGGTTCTCCTTGGGCTTCTGAAGAGTTGGCATTCCTATCAGGACTCTGTCAATGGTCGGGAGAAACTGCCAGGATGGGAGTGACTTTGGTCGGATCTTGTGCAGGAGGAGATAAGGCGGAGTACCAGGGACGGATCCTCATCGAAGAATGTAGATGAAGAAAATTGTTCTTTGGCTTCCAAAGCAAGGAAGGGGAAGAGCAAGAAGAATGCTTCTCAATCTGGTGCGAAAGGCAAGAAGCATGACATGTCCAAGGTGAAGTGCTTTCAATGTCACCAACATGGACATTACGCCACTAATTGTCCACAGAAGAAGAAAAATAAGCAGGTTGCTGGATCTGCAGCTGGAGAGGCCTTAGCCTCGCAGTTTGAGTTGGATTTTTCACTGATCGCATGCTTGGTCTCAAGTATGATGGGTTCAGTGTGGTTTCTTGACAGTGGTGCGTCTTTTCATATGACCGGAGACAAAGATTTCTTCAGTGATTTGGATGAGAAGGATCTTGGAGTGCACATCGAGATGGGCGATGATGGTAGATATAGTGCGACTGGTATCGGGACCATTTCCTTTGAGAGGGAGTCTGGTAAACCTTTCATATCAAGGACACATGCACAAGCCCGGTGATCACAATAGAATACATCCTTGCCATACAAAGACAAGGGATAGGATGTTGTTCTTTAATGAGGGAAAGGCTTTCCGCGCAAAGAAAGGCAACTGGTGAGATCCCGAGGATAGGGGTTCGAGTTAAGAACCTTTATCAATTGCAGGTAGATGGCTGCATAGCAATGGCAGGAAAGGCAGAAGGAGTGGTGAGCCGGGATGAGGGCGAGCTATGGCACAGGAGATTGGGCCATCTTCACCATGATGCTTTGAAAATTTTGTAGCAGATTTCTACCGGGCTTCCCAAAGGTACACTTGCGCAATCAGATTAGTGCAAGGGATGTAATTTGGGAAAATTTGTGAAAGCCACCTTTCATGAGAAGGATATTCACGCCACGACGATCCTTGAGAGAATTCACACAGACGTCTGTGGACCTTTCTCAGTAGCTTTGACAGCAAAGCACAGGTATTATGTGATCTTTATTGATGATTTTTCTCGTAAGTGTTGGATATTCTTCATGCAGAAGAAGAGCGAGACATTCTCTAAGTTCTGTGAGTTTAAGGCACTGGTGGAGAAAGATTCAGTAAGGTCGGAGCTCTTGTGATGGCAATGATGGTGAATTCATCACCTGCTAATTCAAAGACTTTGCACAGAGAAGGAATTGGTTAAGAGAGCCATAGCCTCACAACCCACAAGAAAATGGGGTCACGAGCGAAAGAATGGTAACGATCGTGGGTGCTCGTACGGCACAGCAAGGATCAGGGCCTCCTCCCACACACCAGGTCATGCAAGAATGTGGTTTATGTGGCAACGTTGTCCTCACAAGTAGCACTGGGTGCCAGAGCATCAAATCTCAGGAGGCATTTTCTGGTAAGAACCCCGATATTTCTCATTTGAAGATTTTTGGCTCACCTGTTTACATTCATGTGATGAAGGATGCCAGGAAGAAGCTGGAGCTGACCGCAGAGGTTGGAATATTTTTGGGGTACACTGATACACCTCACAACTATCAGGTGTATTTGTCAGACAGTCACAAGACTGTTGTGCGACGGGATATAAAATTTCAGGAGGAGAAAGCCATGCAGTGTTCGCTTGAGAGGGAGCTACACTTGCATGCAGATGAGGAGCTGTTAGTTCCTAAGGAGGAGCTTCCGGATGTGGATCAGCCACAAGAGGAGGTTCAGGAGGTGGAAGAAATCACCCATGCAACAACCATCGCAGGCCAAGACGACGGGTGTTTCGAGCGATCTAATCTTGATGCAGCAGGAAGAAGATTGTAGGAGCACCTACATCACAGCGTAGATAGAGAAAATCACCTGACTGATATACTGGATACATGGCTTTGATGAGAAAGTGTATCGTGACAAAGCCATCCTCTTTCGAGGAAGCTGGAGAATTCCCGGGAGTCAGAGTTAAGGTGGTGAAGACAACTGATCCAATTACTGTGAAACACAGGCGGGGAGATTGTCCCAAGGCCAGAAGGGAAATCAGTGGTAGGTTTGATATGGATCTACAAAGTGAAGCAAGCAGCTGACGGGAGTGTGGAGAAGTACAAGGCAAGATTTGTTGCCCGAGGCTTCTCACAGATTGAGGGGATCGATTATGAGGAAACCTTTGCACCTGTCGCGAGGTATTCTTCCATACGGACGATTCTTGCTCTCTCAGCGCAGATGGGGTGGCACATTCATCAGATGGATGTGAAGACTGTGTTCCTCAACGGAGTGATTGAGGAGGAGGCGTACATAGAGCAGCCCGAAGGTTTCGAGATCTTCAGCAGCGAGTCGCATGTGTGCAGGCTCAAAAGAGCGCTGTATGGGTTGAAACAAGAACCTTGTGCTTGGTACACACAGATTGATAGTTATTTCACCGAACTTGGTTTTACCAAGAGCGAGGCGGATCCCAACCTGTACCAGATAGTGGTTGAGGTTAAGTTGCTGATCATTGTACTTTATGTAGATGATTTGATACTGACCAGTGATGAACAGTTGATACTCTCATGCAAGGCTGATCTTGCAAAAGAGTTTGAGATGAAGGACTTGGGCCTCCTTCATTATTTCTTGGGATTGGAAATTTGGCAGCACAGTGATGGATTGTTTGTGTCTCAAGGCAAGTATGCTCGGGAGATACTGGAGAAGTTCAATGTGCATGGCCGCAAGCCTATCGACACTCCTCTTCCTGGTGGATGGAGGTAAGAGGATGCTACATCGGCAGAGGTAGTGGATGCCATTATTTATCGACAATTGGTGGGGTCGCTTATGTATCTAGTCAATACACGACCTGACATATGCTACACAGTTAATCAACTTTCACAAGCTATGGTTAAGCCTACCAAGCTCTTTTGGAAGGCAGGCAAGCATGTATTTAGATATCTCAGAGGCACATCGGGATATGGATCTTGGTACAGACAGGAGGATGAGTTGAGGCTGCATGGCTTCACGAACCGGTATCATCATATCAGAGATTGTGTGCAATGGAAGATCATGTTACTTTCTTAATATTCCACGTATGATCCGGGAGGCTGACATTCATACTATGTTTTTCACTACACAAATTGCACACACAGAGGTAGGATTCTGGAAAGGTTCGTTCCCTATCTTGTTGAGAGGGAGTGTTGAGATTCAACAAGATGATGAGCTTAGTGAAAAGATTCACCTTCACTAAGTGGGCCCGCAGGCTATTTTTGGCGCAAAGTCTATTTTTAGACTATGTCTATTTTTAGACATGTCGATCATATTCTATGAGTTGCAGGATGCTATTTGTGGATGGTTGGTCAAGTTTGAAAAATAGATGGACTTCTATTTTTAGACATATTGGGCGGAATCTATTTTTAGATTGCTAGTCTAAAAATAGATATGTCGAATATTATTAGCTCTTTATAATCCTTGACTATAAATGTCATTCAATTTCTCGGAGTACCCAAACAAGTGGCAGATGTGTAACAGAATGTATATAAGAATTGCTATCTCTTAGAAAGGGCGGAACACAGTTGAATGGAGACTTCTGTAATGTAACCTCGTGAGCGTAGGTCCCATGGAGTTGTTTGGAGGGCAGTCAAGGGATTCTTAATTAGCTGAATCAGTTAACAAACAGAAGTTGAGGCTAGTCATATCTAGTCCAACCGATTGATACACTAGTGAGAGTGGTGTGAATTAATTATTAATTAATTCACTAATTATTAACTCATTAATCAACTAAAGAATACATCAGTTAACTACAGTGCATGGACAGTTTCAGTGGAGACCAGTGAAGAGGTAGGTGAAAGAGCAGTGTGACTATCAGTTGTGACTATACTGGTGCATGAGTTTGCACCACACATTGATGGAGAGGCCAATGAGGATTGCGTGAGCAAGGCTGGACCAATTCGAGTTCATTCAGAGCCATTCTTCAGTAGTGATTGCGCAGTAGAGGCAAGCTAGCAGGTGGCAGAGATCGGTGCATGGGATTTGCTAGATCGGACTTGATTAGTGTGCAGCAATTGGAGATTGTACTGAGAGCTTGCGAGGAGCTTTGTATGATGATTGTTACATGATCTCTATGACATATAATATACAGATAGTTGGGGGTTTTCAGCTTTAAGCTTTCCCATAAATTACTGTGTTCATATGTGTGAATTTTTTATGGTTTTAATGTGTGCATGCAATTGATTTTATTTCCGCAAGTAATGATCAATAGTAGAAGAGATTATGTATTGTGCATGAAGTCAAATAGTGTGTGATCAGGAGAATCTCGGATGTATAACACATTAGTTATATAATTTCTACATACACAATTCAAGTTGTTAAGCGATTTTTTTTTTGTTGTTGTAAAATTGGTAGTACCTCTCTATTCATTAATCTAATCAAAATAATAGGTTACATTAACAATTTATATACTTGGTAGCCTCAACCTGCCCATAGGAAACCAGGTCTGTTGGCCACCTCAAATAGTTATAAGCCAACCAAAATTAGAACAGTTTAAATCTGTCTCTATATACCTTATCAGGTCTATTGTCCACTATATCTATTGCCATATAAACAAAGCAAATGTTATCCACCCTTTGCATATTAAACAAGAAACAGTAAACCTCTCAAATCATTCATCTAAAGATTCAATGGGTGTCGGATCCTTAACACTTGACCCAGGCATATCAACTTGATTCATACTTTGGAGTTGACGTTCCATTCGACCAAGGTGGACACTCTAATGGTGTTGCTGGAGATGAATTCCCTGAATATCTCTGCGCATTTCTACCAATATGGAGGTTACATTCGGGTCTCCTCCTACCTCTTGAACTGATATAATGGCCTTTTCCATTAAACACTTCATCGTCCAATAAATATGAATAGACTGCTTAAACAAGGACATTCTTCCTCTAGTATTCCCAAGATCAGTCAACATAGGATCCATTTCTTCATCAAGGATATCTTCCTCCACTTTAGCTTTAAGGTCATGCTCCCATCCATAAATCAAGGATTTTACCTACCGAGTGTGCCCACTGCATAGGCATGGAATAGGTTTTGCATAATTTTCTTTCTAGGTTTTCTGCCCCTTTTACTGGGCCCCACTTTTTTCTTTCCTTTGTCCCTGCCTTCTATTTTTCCAGCAAGTCCTTTTCTTGCCTGCGCTTTCACCATTTTTGTTTGATGTTGGTCTCCCAGCAACTGTACATTCACCCGAAACCACACCGGGGTTATCCCCCGACATGCAAAGACTTGAGGTTGAGAGATGCTAGGAGGACCTGTACAAGGAAACATTTTAACACATTGGATTTAGACAGTCTACATATAATATTATTTTATCTGTTGAGGGTCTCCACCTCAGCCATATTAATTTTCTCCCGATCTTCTGTCCATATTCCCCTATCTCGAGAAGTATTCCTCTTTTCAGCCAGCGACACCCTCTTAAACTGATTTGATAGCGTTATACACTGTTCATACCCAACAGTCCCCAAAACAGGGCCTTGCGAGCATGCCGGGCTATATTCAGAATTTTATAATAGTTCCACTTCTCAATGTGGACACAGAGTAAATACTTAACATACAGGAGCCATGTATTACCACTCACAACAAATAATGAGACAAAACCCATACAATTATTGAAACTGGAGAACTGGTCGACTAATCCCGTGAATCCCAAGAAAATAGACTGGAGCTTATGCATGGTTATTGAGTCGATGCCCCCAACAGACAACAACCCGGAGCTCGGCATAGTTAACAATTTACCCCTGACCCTATTGACAGAATTAAGAGAACCCCTAAACCCCAAATAGGCTAATAACCATTGTAAGACATGCATGCAAGTTCATATAATTGACTTGTAGAACTAGAAATTTGACATGCAGAGCTGTAGAATTGACATACATTGTTGTAGAATTGACACGAAGAGTTGTAGAATTGACATGTAGAGCTATAGAATTGACATGCATGGTTATCAAAACAAATCTGGTAATAGAAGGAGTTGGGTTGCAAGGTTTCCACAACACCCTCACCCACCACCTCTCCTAAAATCCTCATGCCCAGGATACAGAGGCTAGCAATCTGCATTCTGAAATCAACATGGCCAACAAAGTAACAGACGTCGAGGGAATCGTGAAGGAATACCAAAGCAAAATCTCCAATAGAAATTAAAAAACAAAGACCAGACTGGTAAGGTCTATCAACCTTGGAAAACCTTATGGAAACCTCCCAGATAGAGCATACTCCCAAATGAACATCATGACAAAACCAGGGTGGTACACATCCATTACAATTACAAAACAGGGATTCATACCATACAAAATAAGTCCTCCTCTTATCTTAATGACTTCCATACTCAGAAAGAGACAAAATAAGAAAACATACCCGAGGAACCGATGCACAATGTCTGGAAACGCCCCCCTCTACCCAACTTCCTTCACTGGCTGCTCCACGGTTGTAAGCACAGTAACTCAAACCAGCTTTCTACCCGACTTTTTCTCCCTCCAACTCCGGCGTATTTTCCAAAAAGCTCTCTTCTGCCCACATTAAGTGTCGTCTTTATTTGGCATGGGTCAAGCCGCCCACTACTTCCAACATGTGTCAAATCCATTACAACGTGTGGCCCTCATGGCTTCCTGCCACCTTGATCTAGGTGGCTCCAGACACCCTCAAGAGACCAAGGGCGCTGATGATAGGTCAAAATAAAAATTGTTTGGATTTCTCTCGAACTAGTTTCAAGTTGAAGATCTCATCGACCTGATCGCATCGGTGTGAAAAATTCGTTAAGCCGAGCTCGTATGTGAAAGTTGGAGGTAGTCAAAGTTCTGGGGTTGACTGGATGACTTGGCAGTTTAAGGAGGCAGCAAAATCGCAGAAGTCCAGCGACCGGATTCTGGCCAAATTCTGGGCAAATTTGTAGGACCAATAATTTGTCTCCTACGATCTAAAATTGGGTATTTTAAAAAGGTGTTCTTTGTTTTAAAAAACGAAAAAAATATTAAAAAAATAGGGTGGTAGGCCATGACCCTCGCCACCCCCATTGGACCACATTACAAAACATTATAAAAAAAATATTATTATTAAACGGTCAATGCGCCATGACCGCCGCTAGACCCCATGACTCCCTAAACTGTGTTAACCATACAATGGTCCCACGTATATTTGGGTGGGGCATGGGCTGTCACCCTCGTTGCCCCTCCTCCACACTCTATTACGAGCCATCGCAACGGTGGGGCGGGTCGACCAATGCGGGTCCACCCCCCCCAAAAAACATATATGCGTTGGGTTAAAACAATTATACCCCTATTATGGAGGGGTCGGGATTTGACCCCTCGACCTCCCTCCAACGAACCTCCAAACTTAACCACTATGCCAACAATCGCGACCTTGTAAGGTCCGTCGGCGTTTGTCTACAAAAACTCATCATTTGCATAATGCGTCGAAGGCAAGTCTGAGCGGAGTGGAACTGGGGCACGGAAGTCGAGGTGTGGAACCATGAGTGCGGAGCAGTATAGGCAGTGGAACCATGATTAAGCCTCATTTCCAGAGGGGCCAAATTTTCCCAGTATCCAAATTGGACAAATTTTATATGGATTTTACAGCTCTCGTGACACAAACCTGATGGGTGTTAGTTTTTGCAACAAAGGTCTCGATTTTTCGACCATTTTCCAGAATGGAATGATGGTGTCGGATCTCAGCATCTAGACAATCGATTTCATGCCATTCGACGCCATGATTTCGATGGTGCATTCAGATACAGTGACTGAGCAACTTACTCTTCAGCCAACATCATAGTTGAGGTATATGAAGTGTTGTTGCAATGTACTTCATTGATTATTGTTGTGAAATGCTTTATGTCGTGTCGATTGTTGCTTAATGTATGATGAAGAATCTTTATGTTTATTTGTTGTTGTTGATTCCTTCTTGATGTAAGATGCGAAATCTTTATGTGTATTTGATGTTGGATGTATTTATCATAGATGGTGATTTATGCTGTGAGATCCCTTGGTTGCCTTGATGGCGGGATACTCTTTGTCACCATGTGTGAAGTTGTCATACTGATAGGAGGTTTGTGATGAGTGAGAGTTCCTTGTAAGGGAACATCTCGTGGAGAGACTTTGCCACTCATGTTGAGGGATTTTCCTTGTATGACAAGTAAACAACATCCATGTACATCATTGTCAGTTACAACTCCAAATGAAGCAGCTAACACCATCGAGACACCAAGGCACGGAGACATAGTCCACACTGGACGAACTCCGTTATTAAACAACTTGCATTTTTGTTGTGTGATTTTTGACATGTTTTGCTCTTGATTTTATCTGCATATGTGTTCATTAATGCTTTCTGAAAATGAAATTATAACACATCAAACGAAGCAAAAGGTCTTGGTTAAAAGGGTAGTAAAAGTTTACCCGGATCAGGTGGTATCAGAGCGGTCTTCTTGCTGATGCGAATTGCAAGTGTGAATCATTG